>BSBN01000140.1:15772500-16372500 GCA_027924645.1 Cunninghamia lanceolata | reverse complement strand
GAGCTACCTAGATCTAGTGGTTGGACATGGCAAAATGACAGACTAGTAGCCATACAAATCAGAGATTATATGCACAGGCTTGTGAGGCCAAGGCACAAAATACAACACTTAGGGGCTACTTCAAGAATTTTCAAAGTATGATGCAAGCTAGAGAAAGAATCCCCCAATCATTGGTTGAGAAATACAAGGATACAGTGTGCTTTATGGTAGACACTGATCAATGCCTAATGGAGGTAGTGGAACTAAGAATAGTGTGGATCATGGCAATGGGGTATGAGGTTGATGAGAAAATCCTAGAATTGCATAGCCAACACCTGTTGAGTCAGCCCAAGGACCCTAAGGTAGAAAGGTTTGGGACCTTTCAAGAATTGAGTGTAAAAGTTCATGTTGAACTAAGACAGCTTGAAATCAAGAGAAAAGTGAGAATGGAAGTAGAAGAATTTGCCAAAAGGCATGGAATTTCAAAGGAGGCAGTTGATGCCAACAGAGAGAATATGCAAAGGGCAGAAAAAGAAAGGCAAGAAACAAAAAGTGCTCTGGTGCAAGCCCCCTCCCAGACCAAATCCTCAAAAAGCTCTACACCTGCCACCTCCAAGAGCCAAAAAGCATCAAAATCAGAAGCCCATACATCTAGAAGGGGAGAGAAGACAACAAAGAAAAAGGCAACAAGGTCCTATAAAATTCAGAAGGATGATGAAGAAACCGAGACCGATGAGGAAGTCAAGAAAATGAAGAAGAAGAAGAAAAATTTCGGTGAACCCTCTACCGGTCATAACAAGGAAGAAGAGGCAGAAGAATTCATTGAAAAGCCTACTCTCTGCATTGATGATATCATCAAATCAGTTACTGTGGATAAGAACCTGCAACCAATGACTAAATTTTATGATGAATAAAATGAAACTGATCAGAAGATCTTGCAAGATGCCACAGTTAGGTATCTAAACATCTATAACAAAGCATTCATTGAAATTATATCTCTGATTCCCAAAAGTTTAGAAAAGGAACTTGTAATGAGAAAGAACAATGCCAAGGAAAAAGACCTAGAAATCCAGGATCAAATTGCTATCCAACTCTATCCTTCCATCACCCCTCAACAAAAGAACATGATCTTCAAGGACTGCAAGGATGAGTTTCGAAGCAAAGCAAGAATGAATCAACTTATGCTTGGAGAAACTGACAAAGTGGCAAAAGAAACAGAAGATATACTCTGGAATGCTTTTAAAAGATTCAATCTTCCTATTATAGAGGACTTAGGTGATGAACCCTCTGCTATCGATGACCAAGGAGAATCTACTGAGATGGTTACAGAAGAGACAAAGGAGATAAGTAAAGAGAAGACTAAGGACTTAGATTCCTTTGTTCTGGAAGAGTAAGTCCATCAAGAAGTAGACATCTCTCTTCTGGATCCCCCTACTGACTCCAGAACTAAAGGAGAAGATGAGAGAATTTGTCAAAAAGAAGTCAAGGGAAGAGAAAAAGATCAAACAGAGAAAACCCCAGATGACAGCTCTGAGGCCACAGAAGGGAAGAAAACTCTATCTCCAACAAGAGACACTCCAGAAGTAGTCAAAGACTTCCTGACAAAAGATATGATGGAATTAGATGAATTGGAGCTACTTCAAGGACCATTCAACTTTGATTCCCTCTCCCCAGTTTAGATAATGAAGATAGCATCCTTTACCCAAGCAAAGGCAAAAGAAAAACTTTTGAAGTCCCACATGGAAGATTTTTAGCTGATAGAGATTGCATCCGGTGTGTTGGAGAAAATCATGCCATCCTTCCAAAAGGATCTTTCAGCCTCCTCATCCAGTAATCTGAAATCTCTTGTTAATTTTGTTAATACACATTTTGACTCTTTAGAGAAAGCAGCAGAAGAGAAAGTCTAGAAAGAGTTTTTGAGTAAGAGATTCTTTGAAGTACAAGGGCTAATAACAAATTGTAGACACCTAAAAAATGTCTCGACCACCAAACTGACTCCCAATATTCCTAATCATATCAATTTCCCTCCTAAACCAATTAATTAAATTTTATTTGATTAATTATCCCTTCATTACCCCATTTCTCATCAATTTATCCTAGACAATTGAATTAATTTCATTAATTCAATAGTTTCAAACCTAGCCAAATGAATTTAGTAAATATGCAATATTTACTAAATCATTTTTTCCCTTTTGCCACTAAATTCAATTAATTAGTTAAAATCATGTTAACTAATTAATTTAACCCATTTATTCTAGCCCTAGGGTTAATGAAATAAAATTAATGTTTAATTAACCCTAAATCCCTCATTTGGGTGGTTAAACCTAGTTTAACCCACTCTCCCACATTCTCCAAATAAATAAATGGGAATAAATCCACCTTAAATCCCACATCACAATAAATAAACATTCTTCCCATGAAAATACCTCTATTTCCCCCTAGATGAATTTTTAATTCATTTGCATCTCCCCCCATGAATCTTTTATTTGGGAATAATCTTCCCCCCATAACTTTCCTCTTCCCTAAAATGAATAAAAGAATCACTTTTATTCATAGCCATCCATTTTTCTAGATTAGATCTAGGCCCTCCATGTCATCTCCATTCTCCACCCTTGATCTTTCCAAGCATTCTCCACCCTTGGATCAAGAATCCCTCCAAAGGTCTATAAATAGAACCTCTCCCAAGCCATTTGAGAGGGTCAAGTCTATGCAAAGTCATAATGCCAAAATCACTCTTGAGCTAGGACAGTGAGTTGCACAACTTAAATGAGTATTTCACATTGGAATCCATTGTCTAGGGATCATCTTGGTCTTAGGAGCTTATTTGGGTGTAAAGGCTCCTCCTTCCCTTGATGGGATTGGACTTGCTTGTAAGGTATAACTTTGTGTTTATTGCACTTTGTTTGATATTTTAGCCTTGTTTGCATTTCTGATCTACATTGGCATGCCCAGTGGGACCCACAAGGTTCGGTCTAACTTGTTTTCGTGAGTTTTTGGTGTTAGATAACTGTGTTTTGTAGGTGCAGCATCAATATACCCTTGCAGTGGTGCCATCACTGGCTTGTTTTAGCGCTATTCTCTATTTTGGTGCTATTTCTGCGCAGCACATTACACTTCTTGCATTCACTCATGTTTTGTTGGTTTAAGATCTTCTTACTATTTGTGGTGTTCTTTCACTCTTAGTTTACACAGAGATGTTGAAGTTGCAAAGGGGGGATTATGTTAAAATTTTTACAAGGGGTCTAAAATAGGCACTTTAGCTTTGATATCATCTAGTTTTTCATTTACCCCGACTAACAAGACTAACAAGACCCTGATTTTACCGTCTGACCCCTTGCATTGTGTAGGAAAAATTATTTTTTTGCAGGACGGACCTATGTAGTGTCGTGTCAATGCCATCACTCAGATCAATGCCATCCACAGGTTAAGCAGGTCTTTGGAAAAGTCACACAGTGGCAATCTTCTATAGCTATATTGGCACTATCGTCTGTTTTAGCCCCTTCCAATTGATTTATTAGTGCTAAAATATTTATTAGCACTTTCTCTATAACATATTAGTGCTATCGTCTATTTTGTCGCTTTCACTGTCTTAAATTAGCGACATAAATTTAATCAGCACCATTTTTGTAAGTCAAGTTGTTCTGCCCACAGTGGTGCTTTTACATACCTGTTTTAGTACTATTTTCAGAAAAAAAACTGACTTTGTTGTCTGTGCAGGTGCTAACAAGGGTTTTTGCAGGTTCTTATCATCCTTTGCAAGATACTAACAAAACTATTTGCAAGGTTCTGTTAGTTTTCCTTACACAACATCATTTCATGGGGAACTTAAAATGAACCTTTCTTTTGGCATTCTAATTAGACAACACTTCAATTTGGTGTTTTAAAATTGATCAAACAAACAAACAACTCCTTTTGTGTGAAGTTTGTATCTCAATAACATCTACTTTGGTGCCCTAAGAATTTACTCTTTTGTGTGCCAAAAAACAACAAATCAAACATTTCGAATTTGGGCTTAAAAAGAACCAACAAATTGCATCAAAAAACATCATTAGGTAAAAAGAACAACAAACTTGCATTTCTCACGCATCTAATCAAGACAATCAAAAATACTTGTGTGAAGTGTCTTCATGGTTGTGTCAAGTAGAGTGAGAAGTGTATGCTCTTCCCTTGCACCCTTTGGTGATCTTGGGAATCAAAAGCTTCTCACAACACTTTGAATTAATCACCCCCCATTTAAATCCAAAGCTCTAAAATGAACCATGTTTAGTGTGATACAATCATTTAGAATACGTATGCTCTCCCCTCGCACCTTTGAGTGAACTTGGGGATCAAAAGTATTTTTATGATTATATTGCTTTTGCAATCCTTTGAAGGCCTACCACTCCACTTTGAAAGGTGGGAACGACCCAAGTGGCATCAAGCTAAAGCCAAGCTCTTCCGAGCCGCTATATAAAATAAGGCGTTTGGGATGAAAGTCTCAAGCGATTGGTGTTGCTATGTTATACCGACAGCCAACCTCCCCAAAAACCCTCCAAGGCATAACCCTTGGAGGCTGGGAGACTCCATAAGGGAGAGTAGTGCTGCCGCATGTATAACCACCTGAATGGATGCCCTTACTATGAACCATTTTTTTAGCAAGCCAAAATCCTTCTATTTGTTGACGCAAAGGGCAAAACCCTTGAAGCGGCCCCAATTCATGTGGTTCTTAGCCAAGGTAGTAGGGACAATCTAAAGGTTTGGTGAGGGACAAGCCTTATAAGAAACCTGGATCTTGGTATCCATGAGAAGTGTGTGCAATTGTAAGGAGGAACCGGTGCTACCAAGATCCTGAAGCTACCTGCTTTGAATAGGCGTAGCTAGGGGATTCAACAAATACTGTCACATTCTCACCTTAGGTTGTTCAAAGTGCTTGTTGAATAAGATCACACATCCTTTTTTCAAAACAAAATAAAATCTTGATTTTTGTGTGGTTTATTGTGCTTGAATTGATTGCAACAACATTGCCAAGAGACAAAACAAATCATTTAATCACATTCCAAACAAACAAATCCAAAAATTTGCCATCAAAAATCTGTCTACCTTGTTTTAGCGCCATATCTGTCTGATTGTAGCACCATTTCACCCATGGATTGGCACTATTTTTAGATTGACTTGCCTAAAACAAAGACCCATTTAGTTGTGATCTACACCACCTGCTCTGCCATAATCCGTATCCATCTCACAGAAATCTGACTACAGTCCATCCATTTTTCTTCAAAATTTTCCAAAATCACACCTTCTCTTTGACCTTAGAGGATCAATCACCACCATTGTTGGACCCCTTTGATACATCATCATCAGCCCAAATCCATATCTATCCATCCCCCTTCAAATATTTTTGCATATCTCCTTGGACAAAAACAAATCATTTCCAAAAAAAAAAATACAAAACCAAATCAAAACACATCATCAACCAAGACTTGTCATCCTTTTGAGCCAAAATTAGATCTAGATCTTATCATTAACATCACATTTTCCTTGAAAAGTCATTAGTCTACCTTTCAAGGGAAATGGATCACCCCTCTTTGCATAAGGTCATTAGTCTACCCCAAACAAAGAAAAACATCCCTTTGTGCCAACTCAAAATCTAGGTCTTATCTAAAAGCTCAATTTGTAAACCATCAAGAACATCATCCTAATTGTCCTAAACAATCAAAATCAAAACATCGAATTCAAAATTGCTCTTTCATCATCCATCTTTGGTCCAAAATTTTGTGCAAAAATCAATATCATCCATTCATACCACCCTTAGGTTAAGACCTTTGGAAAGACATATCGATCTTCACCACATCCTCTCTTCTACTCCATCTCACTACCACATCCATCTTTGGATCCAACAAAATCAATCCGATTCTCTAAGGTCTCCAACTCCATTCCATTCTACCCATACGCATATGCCCCTCACAAGGTCACAACTCAAGAAAATCCAAGAAATGGAAGAGCAATATCCTGGCATAGGAATGCCTAATACCAATAGTTACAATGTACACATCAACCAATCGTTCGACCAACCTACAAATTCCTTCATCCCCCCATATGGCCCCAACGAAAATCCTTTTCACTTCTTACAACAAACACAAAATGTCCCCATCATATCCCAAGATGACCTAGATGTCTTGAGCTTCACGCAAGATGCCGATAACATGAATCTACTTGATAAAGTCTTAAGATCAGACCCAAATAGATATCTTGATCATCTTCTTAAAATTTGTGCTCAACTACCCCCCATCACAACATCATCACAACCATCCACTTCTACAATTGTTCCTACCACATCAAATACCCAAGCATCTACATCATCCACACCTGTCACATCTACCACCAGCACGACCTCTACCACTACCACGTCTACCATTACTACCAATATCTCTAAACCCACCACTTCACAACCTGTCACCACATCCACTACTACAACAACAGTAAACCCTTCCATGCCACAAATTACCATGGGCATACAAGGCAACATCACGCAAGCAAGTACATCCACAAGTGTGCCTCCACCCAATCCCAACACTATTGCCTACCTGCGATAGTTGTTCTCACAATCACAGCATAATACATCCAACCAATCCAACATCCACCTACCTAACGTCAATCCATCCAATACCACATACCCACATAATCCCATAACATCATCAAATCTACATAATCCCAATCCCTAAATACCACCACACATTCTCCATCAACTACACACCTACCAGCAACAACAGGCACTGGTCAATCCAAACCTCAACCCACAATACCAACATCTCAACCAAACCAATCCTCAACATCAAATACCACCCCACCTCCAATATCTCACCAACCAATAGGCGTACATACAACAACCACAAGATATCAACACTATTGTACAAGGCTTAGTCCAACAAGTAGCGGACCTACAAACTGGGGGCAAACACAAATATTATTCTTTTGAGGATATTTGCCCCTACCCATTCAATCGCACATTATACATGCCCCCTTTCCCCAAGAACTTTGAGACACCTAAATTTGACAAATACAAGGGAAAGGGAGACCCTAGGGACCACCTTAGGGAGTTCTATACCACTTGCCTAGAAGTCTCTAACAACAACACATATCTTAAGAGACTCTTCCCAAGAAGCCTCGGTAGCCAGGCTGCTAAATGGTTTGCCCATCTTCCACCCAGAATTTGAACATTCCTAGAGCTTGTGGAGAAGTTTGTAGACCACTTCTCTTACAACTTTGAACATGAGATGTCTATGACAGACCTCTGCAACACCAAACAAAAGAACGGAGAAGCTTTCCCTTCTTTCTTACAACAGTGGAGGGGCTTGGCAAGCAAGCTCCCATGGCCTATTCCTAAGAAACAACTTGTCACCATGTTTGTGGCCAATCTCAATCAGGAACTAGGGTTTCACTTACAAATTCTTTGCGCATCTACCTTTGAAGAGGTTATCGACAAAGGCACTACTATCGAATGAGCCCTCATTGCCAAGGGCTCCATCAAACTATACAACCCCAAATCCAACAACAATAACAACAACAACAAATTCAATCACAACACCCCCAATACCAACAACAATAGCAACACGCAATCCAATGATAAATCACACTATTGGAGGAAGCACAAGAACAATCTAAATGACGGTGTCACGGATGTGAAAGTCATCCAACATATCCAAAACCAAACACTTGCACACACATATGCAACAAATGTAAATAACCCAAGAGGGCCAAATAAACCACGCAAGCCTCATAGAAATTTCACACCATTAACCAAACCCATCGAGGACGTCCTCGATAGATGTCTCAAACAAGGAGTGGTCACACTCCCACCTATTCAACCACGTCAAGACAATGAACTTAAAGTGGCATGGTATAATGAAAATGACTACTGCGAATACCACCGTGTGGCGAGCCATAAAACAGCTGACTGTATGCAACTAAAACATTGCATCCAAGACCTCATAGACCAAAATCTTGTCAGCCTTGATCAAAGTGTCCAACCATCACCAAACGCTAACCTTGGAGCTTACAAGGATCCTTTACCCAACCATAATAAAGCTTCATCATCCAACCAAGCATACAATGTCACTCCACCACTTGCACACTATGACTCTATTGTCGGCTGCATCAAACCCTCATCCCACCATGTCAACACAATCACCATTTAGGCACAGGCACCAGATTGTGTTGTGACAACTTGTCAGGGCTATGTATCTATCTGTACAGCCCCTCCCATCGACCAAACACCTACGTCCATGTCAACTCCCTTACCCCCTCGTCCAACCGCACGCCCATCACCTGCCCACCAATATAACCTCCTAGAACACCTAGGCAAGACACCCACACAAATCTCCGTCCTTGAGTTGCTTCGCACATCTCCCCTTCCTAAGGACGTCCTCGATAAAGTGCTCTCACAAACACAAGTCCCTGCCAACTTAAATGTAACAGAATTCCAAGCCATGGTAGGACACATCGCTTCACCCCATCATCTCACCTTCTTAGAAAAGAACCTACCCACCTCTGATCATGTACATAATGATGCCCTGCACATCGAAATCCGCATCCACAAGCACACCATTAAAAGAGTCTTAATAGATGGTGGTTCCAGCCTCAACATATGCACTCTAAAATTGTTAAAACACTTGGATACTCTGATGTGGTTGTTGACACTAGTGAGTGCATCACGATCAAAGGCTACGATGATATTGAACGGCTCTCTGAAGGTACTATCAAGCTTCCCATACAAGTGGGACTGAAAATCCTTGAAACAAAATGTCAGGTTTTGGATCTTGACCTCCCCTATAACATCCTTCTCGGCAAACCATGGATTTACACCATGTAAGCCGTCCCATCCACCTTCCATCAATGCATCAAATTCCCCCACAACGGCACCAAAGTCACAATCTATGCCAACCCTCGCCCCTTCCAGTACTACAATTTTCTTGAAGGCAACAACCAGACATTTTGCCCATACAATAAAGCCACCACTGAAGCCAAGCCAACAATATCAAACTCATATATCGACCCTGCAAGCATCGCTTCCACTTCATCCCAAGCAACTCCACCACCCAAGGTCCAGATCAAGCTATCCGACATGGGATGTGGGGAATATGACCTACATGACACTTTTTATGTGGGTATGTTCCCAATCCTAATATATTCAACATCCCAACAACAGAGACAGCTGATACAGTCATTATCAAGTGCAAACCCTCGCCCACCTTCGAGAAGAAGTATCTCTTGGATCAGGATGTACTTGAAGATATCTCATCTTGGCATTACAAGGATGAAGAACCTGAGAAAGAGGCCCCCACAATCCCCGTAGAAATCTACAGCAAAGGTTCTGAAATTGTCAAGAGCATGGGCTATAAAGGACAAGGCGGTATAGGCCTTCATGAACAAGGAATCATGGAACCACTACAAGAAACCAGAAACCCCTATACTCAAGGGTTAGGGTATGGTCAACCACAACGCATCCTTAATACTGGTGAATGTATCTTAACCGAGGTTGCTGCAGTCTCTCTAGACGTCGATAATGTTAACAAAATGGGCCTTCAAGACTCCTTTAGTGATTTTGCTAACTTTTTCAACTCATCTATTTACACCATCTACTCAGTCGCCACCATCCCCTTGACGTCCAACGACCTACCATTAGTCTACCCTAACCTCATTGACTGGGACCAATGAGGACCTCCTATCTTTGATCTCGCACCAAATGATGAAGCTATTGCCGAAATGATGGGGTTAAGAGATCACTTCCCTTTGGGAGATCATCAAGTAGGATACATAATAGAACTCCATCTGGATGCCTATTTTGGGGTGACAACCCCTGCTTCCAGTCACAAAAATGTAAAAAGAAAAAATGGATCTGATGGTGAAAACTGTTCCACGGCAGTATCAAATCCCAAAATAGTAAAAATAAAAGACGTATCTCTTGGTGAAAACCTCCACGAGGCACCAGGAGATGGATGCATGGGCCTCCCTGAAGTAGACAAAATATATCCAGATAGATCACCCATCTTGGTAGAACCGGCACAGGAAATGAACCTGGGGACAGAACAAGAGCCAAAAATCACATACAGAGCATAATCTCTCAACATGTTCAAATAGGAAAACTTCTTGGCATTTTTCACACAAAGAAATCACAATTTTGCATGGACCTATGTAGACATGCCAGGGCTAGATCCTACCTTGGTTGTTCATCATCTTGCAGTGCGTCCCAATGTGAAACCAGTCAAGAAAAAACTTTGCAAAATGAATCCTCAAGTGGCTCTCCTAGTCAAGGCAGTACTAAAGAAATTACTAGATGTGGGGTTCATTCGCCCCATCGATTATCCTGAATGGATTTCAAATCTTGTACCAATTGCCAAACCAGATGGCTGAATCCATTGTTGTACCAATTTTAGGGATCTCAACAAGGCCTACCCCAAAGATGACTTCCCACTACTAAACATCGACATGATAGTGGATCTCATAGTAGGATATGAAATGTTATCCCTAATGGATGGTTTCTCAAGATATAATCAGATAAAAATTGCCGAAGAGGATCAGCACAAAATGACTTTCATATGCCCATGGGGAACATATTGCTAGGTGGTCATGCCATTCGGCCTAAAAAATGTAGGAGCCACCTATCAAAGAGCCATGACCTATTTCACCACATCATGGAAGATTACGTGGATGACCTGCTAGGGAAATCCAAGACCAGAGAAGAACACTTAGATGTACTAGCCAAGATCTTTGATAGACTAGAGTAGTATAATGTTGATCTCAATCTGAAGAAGTGTGTCTTTGGTGTCACCTCAGGTAAACTGCTGGGATACATAGTCTCCAGACACAGAATCAAGGTAGATCCTATGAAAGTTAAGGCTATCATTGAAATGCCACCTCCCAAAACATTGAAACAACTAAGAATCCTGTAGGGGAAACTACAGTCCATTCACCGGTTCATCGCCCAACTTGCTGATAAGTGTCAGCCATTGCAACATCTCCTTAGGAAAGATACGACTTTCACCTGGACTGATCAATGTCAGAGTGCCTTTGATCAGCTAAAAGAATATCTAGCTAACCCCCCTGTTCTAACTCTGCCAAGACAAGGAGAGCCCCTCCTCTTGTATATCTCTGTGATAGACACAGCAATCAGGGCTTTGTTAGCACAACATGATGAGCATGGGAAAGAAAGAGCCATTTACTATATCAGCCGCACCTTGATCTCGTATGAGCTCAATTATACACAGATTGAATGAGCATGTTTAGCCCTTGTCTTTACATCACAAAAGTTGAGACACTACATGCATAATCACAAGACCAAGCTCATTGCTAAGTTCGACCCACTGAAGTATTTGCTAAATAGAGCGGCTCTCATAGGCAGAATGGCAAAATGGGTTATGATTCTATCTGAATTTGACATTGAATACACGGAGAGAAAGGCCATTAAAGGACAAGTCATAGTATATCAGCTGGCTGAAGCACCTATCCCTGCAGAACATCCTACTATTGCAGACTTTCTAGACGAGGCCATCCTGACAATCACACCAACCATAGACACATGGAAAATGTATTTTGATGGATCATACACCCACAGAGGCTCGGGGGCAGGCATCTTGTTTGTTACCCCTCAAGGTGACACGATCCCTAAATCATTCAAAATCACATTTCCCTGCACCAACAATGTAGCAGAGTATGAGGCTCTATTCACAGGTCTCTGCATGGCCATCCAATGAAAAATTGAAAAGTTAACTATGTATGGTGACTCCCAACTAGTCATTAGGTAGGTCAATAATGAATACAAGACCAAAGATGACAAACTCCTACCCTACAAGAAGATGGTTGATGATTTCAAGGACTACTTTGATGACATCCACTTTGAGGAAATTCCAAGGCTCAACAATAAAGCAGCAGATGCCATGGCTACCATAGGATCTCTGGTTGATATGCAAAAGAATAGCAAGAAATATGAATTCCTGATAGAAGAGCTCCCCATCCCCGCATATGACGTTCTGCAATCTAAACTAGTGTGCGAAGTCACCGGTCCTCTATCCCCGTGGTATCAGGAAACATACCTTTACCTTCATGATAATATCCTTCCCCCTAATTTGTCCACTTCCCAGCACAAATCATTCATCTGTCGAGTCTCCCATTTCATTCTTGTTGGTGACACACTATACAAAAGGAGTCTTGACGGCACGCTTCTCTGATGTTTAGACTCTAGGGAAGCTGAAGTAACTTTGGAAGAGGTACATGTAGGTATTTGTGGGGTGTATTCCAGTGGGCCTACCCTATCTAAAAAGATCCTCAAGACTGGATATTATTGGCCTACCATGGACCGTGACACTCACAGGTTTATCAAAAAGTGCCTCCCATGCCAACAGCATGGCGATCTCATCCACACACTAGCACAGGAGCTGCAACAGATCACAACACCATGGCCTTTCTCACAGTGGGGACTCGACCTTGTAGGGAAAATACATCCTCTATCCTCCAATAGCCATAAGTTCATAATCATTGCTACCGAATACTTCACCAAATGGGTGGAAGTAATTCCACTTACCTACACCACTGGCATCCAAATCTCTAAATTCATCCTCCACTACATCATCTGTCAATATGGTATCCCCCATTCCATCGTCACCGACAATGGAAAGCCCTTTAAAAACCAAGAAGTTCACACTTTGTGTGAAAAGTTTGACATCAAACACCACTTCTCCACCCTGTATTACCCTCAAGGAAATGGTCAAGCAGAGGCATCTAATAAAACCATCCTCCACATCTTAAAAAAGATAGTCAATGAAGCTGGCTATGACTGGCACCTCTAACTCAACCCTACCCTATGGGCTTACCACACCAGCATTCATACTCCTACAGGAGCCACATCATACTCACTAGTATTCAGATCTGAAGCCATTTTACCTATAGAGGTTGAGCTCCCCTCTCTCCGAGTGTCCTTGCCAAACATTATCTCTAATGAGGACTACCGCGTAGCAAGGTTACATCAACTAGAAATACTGGATGAGAAATGCTTGAATGCACTGAATCACTTATAGGCATATCAAAACTGCCTGAGAAGAAGCTACAACAAAAAGATCAGAACTAGAAAATTTGAGGTAGGTGACCTTGTCCTAATGGAAAATCAGTAGAACCTACAAAACCGTCTGAAGCAAGGAAAGTTTGAACCCAATTAGCGAGGACCTTATGTCGTCACAGCCGATTATGGGTCAGGAGCCTATCAGCTTGCAACACCTGAGGGGCAGCCTCTAGATGAGCCAATGAATATCCTGCATCTCAAAAAATTCTATGCATAACCCATTTGTTACCCCAAGTCAAAAAAGTCAAAAAAGTAAAAAAAATCAGAGTGCAATAAAAACTTCCAAAGGTGAAAATCACTTTGGTGATGCCTTGGATAAGTACCATGGTGAAAACCTATTCAAGGCACCATGCGTAGCGGCCCATGGTGATGCCTCTTCTCGTCACACCACTCCATATTTCACACATCCCATGGCTTGGAATTCTGAAACATCAAGACCTATCGCCTAACTCATCCTATTCCATCCCAAGGCTAACCCATGGAATGAGGATCTTTGTAAGCTCCCTTTGTACATACAAGATCAGAAAAAATCCAAAAACATCATAAAATAAAATAAAAAATCCAAAACATCGCAAAATCATAAAATACAAAAACAATAGAAAATACAAAAAAACCCAAAAAATGACACATCTCATCATCAAACACACATCCATCTTCCTCACATCACCCTCATCCTAAACCATTCCCACATCATCAAGTCTAGCCAGAACTACATATTCATTTCCCCCATATCTTATAAGTACCTTGATCCCGTGGACACAGGGTATGTAGGCAGGCTGGAATATGAAGGAAGTTTCCACTACTCGAGTACTTAAGATGCACCCATCCACCCCATTGGATGGTCCCCCATTTACTAAGCTTTCTCGATCTCATAAATGACACACAAGCTACACATACACTTCAAATAGGTCCCCCAATGCAAAAATTATCAATCAACATACCAACCATAATCCTACACATGGCCAGACCATTCTTTTGCCCATCTTCCAACAAATTCTCTAATCCACACCAACGGATCTACATTCTAGGATATATCTTTCCTACAATGGACAAAAATCTATCATTCTATCATCACGTCTCTTGGCAAGAGCACACAATGGCTATTTGTATCTTTTCGTTAGTCTTTTTACTTATTGATTTTTATCTTTTTGTCTCACTCTAAGTCATTTCCAAAGCTACCTTGATCTCATTATATCATGGTATGTAGCGGATAACACCTAGAGTAGACATCGTCATTGATTCTATATACTGTGCTTGCAGGTTGGTTTCATTACTCCAAGAATAGTATTCATATCTTGAAGTCTGGGTCGGTTCTAGCATGATGTGTCCTATTTGCACATACATGCATTCAAACCTTTTATGCATTATTCGCACTCATTGCTATGATTCCCCTTCCTTGACTCAACAAGATTATACTACCTTGGGCATGCATGAAATCAACCTATTCTCTGTGGGTCTCATCCATGCAATTGCAGGGTATACATCATCACCTAGGTCATTTCATACCTTTGTGAATGGTATCCTACATTGCTACATTAAACTAAGAAATGCTCTCAAGTAATCTTGTGCAACTATTGTTATTAGCTCCAAATCATCATCCTAACCACTCAGTCAACTATCCCATCTTGGCCTAGATTTAATAATCATTTTTCCCCCATCTAATCCACCCATCACTAATCTCATTCTCCCACCGTCTTCCCACTCAATACATCCTGAACTGAAAATAAATCTCCCCTCAACTGACATGGTGTCTTGCGACCTAACAACCCTCTCGTCTCCCCACCCACCCCCTCCCCATCTCTAGACATTCCCAATCCTACCCACACCCATCCATACACCCCTATTCTCTCCCCACCTAATCCCCTCTCCCATAGCCTCACCACTCAGGGTCAACACAAAGAACATCGTGTGTATCAGGACTGGACCACCTCACCTATCACCTAGCTTGCATACCACCTATCACCTAAACTGGATCTCAGCATATCATCTAGCCACATGTAATATTCATCTATTTTGCATGTCATTTTAGGTTCATTTTAATCCACTTAATTTGCATGTCATTTTACATTCATTTAATCCACTCAATTGGCATATCATTTTAGATTCATTTAATCCACTCAATTGGCATATCACTTTAGGTTCATTTTAATCCACTTAATTTGCATGTCATTGTAGGTTCATTTTAATCCACTCAATTGGCATATCATTTTAGGTTCATTTTAATCCACTCAATTGGCATAACATTTTAGGTTCATTTTAATCCATTTTACATATCATTTAGGTACATTTTGAAACCATCCAAAATCACATGTCATTTAGTTTCATTCATCCAGTTTACATTACATATCATTTAGATCCATTTAAACCGTCCAAAATCACATGTCATTTAGATTCATTCATCCATTTTAAATTACATATCATTTAGGTACATTTTGAAACCATCCAAAATCACATGTCATTTAGATTCATTTATCCAGTTTACATTGCATATCAAATAGATTCATTTAAACCATCCAAAATCACATGTCATTTAGATTCATTTAATTTTAAATTGCATATCAAATAGATTCATTTAACCCATATACAATTACATGTCACTTAGATTCATTTTTCATACATTTAAGTTTGCATAATAATTAGGTCCATTTTAGAAATAGTTAGTTGCACATTACAATCATATCATACCCATTTATGTTTTCCATCGCATAGGTGCATGTTAAAATTAAAATTAGTATCATCACAGTTGCATAACACATTTTAGTTACATCACATCATCACAATCATTGAACCAGGATTTAAATCATCTCGTAGCATATAGTCCATAAAATCACAACACCATACATATATCACAACAAATCCATCATAAATGCATCCATAGCATCAAAACATCATTGCATAAACATAACACAACCATAGCATATAACATCCATAAAGAAATATTGTATCCATCACATAGGCATCATCATAATAGAGCATCATAATCATAAGCATCATAAGCCATCAAAAAAGCATCGCATCATATATAAATCACCGCAAAAAAAAAGTACATCACTCATGTATCTATCAAAAAATAAAATGTCCTGATACAAAAAGGCCTCCAAGGGCTATCATGATAAGGGCTATCACATAGAGGATCCCCTCTCTAATGGAGTAGGAGACTCTGATCCTGGTCGAGCCTGTGACCCTGTCGGTGGCTGTGACTACGACAGTGGATGTACCTGCACCTGAGGAACCTGCTGGGGCACATGTGAGGGAGGAGGCATCGTCTACTGAATAGACTAAATAGATCTCGATCTATGAGATCTCGATGCCCCCAATCAGCTGACCCGGCTGTAGCTAAGGGCACGGCTGCATAATATAGCCCCCTATAATACTCCACACGTTCTTTGGCCTTAGCCAAATCCCCATGTACCTACATCACCTACATCTGTAACTGACTCAACTGTGCCTGCAGCTGATAAGTTTGTGTTTGCACTTGAGACAACTGAGCCTACATCCCTATCAGAATTGGGGCAAGCCCACCACCTGATGCCTGTAAACTACCCACCGTAGCCTCTACCTGCTATGCCCTGCCAAGTGCTGCATCCCGCTCCCTAGTCAACACCTCTATGTCCCCCTACACCTGGGCCAACTGTGCCTACAACACAGCCACCTATCCATCTGCCCCATTTAATAATGCCAGGGTCCCCTGCAACTGCACCAACTCTGCCTCACAGCCCTCTAATGCCTCCTCCAGGCTGGCCACCTGTGCCCGTAGGGTCTCCATCTCCTCCTCCTTGTCATGTTGTCTCTGACGAGACGCACGCCTCTCAACCTCAGCCTCAGCCTCCAACGCTGTCCCTGAGGTCCCTGCCTCTACATCATGCCCACCAACCTGCTGCCACCCCTCCTATGGTGGAGGTAGGTCACCCTCATCTGCTCTCAGCTGCCCCCTGCGCCGCTAGGGTAATCTCGGCTGTCGCCCTGATCCAACCTATACCTACTGTGTAGGAACTTGCTTTGCCTATACCTACTCCACCTGTCCCTACTGTGCAGGACCCTGTTGTGCCTGTCCCTGTCTTGCTGCCACTACCGCTAGCACATCTATCAGCTGACCATCCCTCCCTATCACTCTCTCCTCTCCATCATCCCCAACCTCCACAAGGAAGTCCTCAATAACCACATCCTCCTCTGCCTAATCCCCCCACCATCAGGGTCATTTCCACCATCTGAGTCATCCCCCCTTGAACCTGTTGTCTCCTCTGTTGGATCCGTCAACCGAGTAGGCCGATGCATATGTCACCAGATATCATAAGCAGCTATGGTCCCTGCATCCCTCACCATGCTCCTCCAATCCCACTGCACTGACCGAAGCACTACAAAATCTGCTAGAGCAACCTGTGGCTATAGAGGTGCAGGCCAGTAGGGTAAATCTCGTAGGGTTTGCGCGTATATTGCCATCTGCTGAGGGGTGTCCTGCACCAAACCAAAATGACGCATAACTCGTGAGGGTAGGTACATCTCAATGCAACGGTCTCCTCAACCCATCAGATATCTCTACTGAAAGGTGTATGGAAAATGAATAATGTCATCTGGCCACTCCTCACAACTGATGTATGCTCGCCAAACCACACTGATCACGTCATCTAGCATCCACCACCAATGTCGTACCCAGTCCGTATATGTGTACTCTACATCCTGATATAGAAACACAAAGGCCTCAAATTACTGCCAATAGTACCCACAGATTGACTGAGTGATAGGGATGTGCTCCCAAATCCATACATGTAGCAGCCTCACACTAGCGGATAAGGCCCTATCATGCAGATAGGCGACAGTGGGCATCTCATGATATAACTGCACTAGCATCACTAGCCCCCAGGCATAGATAGTCCCATGCACCACCATCCCCTCTATCACCCCTCCCCAACCAACTGAAAAACCCCTGCCTCACCTATCAGGCATCACCACACCTCCTATCAATGCGCATAGGAACAAGGCAAATGGATCTGCACCCACAGCTAATGTTGCCTCATAATCCATCTCCCTCTCATTCTGAGAGAGAACAAGATGATCCACACCAAACACTCTAACCAATGCCCTCCACCCACTCTTCGTGTCATATTTGACATGTCAACCATGGATAGGTAGCTTGAGGATGCGATAAACATCCTCAAGTGTAATAGTAATCTCTCCTATCGGTAGTAAAAAATTACAAGTCTCAGTCTGGTATCACTCCACCATGGCTGTCATCAGAGCTCTATGAGCTCGCAAAACGGGCATCGACGCCACCGTCAGAAGCCCCAAACTTGCCAACTACGCCTTTGCGGCATCATCAAAACCATCAAACAAGTCCATCATAGTGGGAACTCGTCGCTCCCGCGACTGCAATATGAACCGCTCTGTGTCCTGCATACACAACATTAGGGTTAGATGTCAACCTTTCTCTTTTTCTAAGTGTTTAACAAGTCAACATCATATGGCATGCAAATTCGATAACTCTTGTGCCATTTTTAACAAATGGTGCTAGAATTTCTTCTAAATGGCTCTAATCCAGAGAATCACACCACTGTGCATACCTCTTTGTGCCAATCGAACTAATAGCACTACTGTGCATACCTCTTTGCGCCAATCCAACAAATAGCACTACTGCACGCTATTCATAGTGTCACAACTACTTTTGGCACTAATTCTTCTAATGGCACCAATTCTCATAATATCGCTAGAATAAACAATGGTGCTGCTCCACAGGATGGCATTATTTCAGACAATAGCACCACTTTGCTCCCCATTTGGCGTCAAAATGCCTAAAATTTATTTCTTCCCTAAATGGCGCTAATCCGGAAGATTGCGCTAAAACTCCCACCCAATGGCAAAAAAACTGCCCTACCCTACCCGAGCGAATAGCGCCAATCTAGAGGATGGCGACAATCTGCCTTGCCATTAGCGCTACGCGCTTCAATCCTAACCTCTAAAACCCTAAAAAAATGCACGAAAAATGAGAAAATTACAAAGTCAGGGTTAGGGCCTACCGAGGGTCCAGCACTGGGTGCCCGACCAAACTCTCGGAACCACTCAGAGATGTGTCAAAGTCATGGGAACTAGGGGTTGCGGTCAGCCATCTCTCCTTCGCTTCTTCTTCTCTAGGGTCAAAGTGTGCAAATGTGGCACTCTTAGGGCCCACTTTGCCTAATATAGTGGGCCATGTCATCCTTCTTTCCCCCTAAGGTGCAGATCCTAACCTTTTTTTTCTCTGTTCTTCTTCCTGCCATCCTCTTTTTCCGTCCCCCATCCAACCTTCAATCACATCACATCCTTTCGAGAGCTCACCTGAAATTTTTTTATTTTCTTGCCAACCTTTCTAGGGGGCATCCCCTATCCATCTTATTCCTTCCTGGCAACTGGGGCATATTTTTTCTTCGACCTGACGCCACTTTCCTCCTAGATCCTGACGCCACGTCAAGGAGGGGCAAATGTAGACACATAAAAAATGTCTCGACCACCGAACTAACTCCCAATATTCCTAATCATATCAATTTCCCTCCTAAACCAATTAATTAAATTTTATTTAATTAATTATCCCTTCATTATCCCATTTCTCATCAATTTATCCTAGACAATTGAATTAATTTCATTAATTCAATAGTTTCAAACCTAGCCAAATAAATTTAGTAAATATGTAATATTTACTAAATCATTTTTTCCCTTTTGCCACTAAATTCAATTAATTAGTTAAAATCATGTTAACTAATTAATTTAACCCATTTATTCTAGCCCTAGGGTTAATGAAATAAAATCAATGTTTAATTAACCCTAATTCCCTCATTTGGGTGGTTAAACCTAGTTTAACCTACTCTCCCACATTCTCCAAATAAATAAATGGGAATAAATCCACCTAAATCCCACATCACAATAAATAAATATTCTTCCCATACTTATACCTTTATTTCCCCCCGAATGAATTTTTAATTTATTTGCATCTCCCCCCATGAATCTTTTATTTGGGAATAATCTTCCCCCATAACTTTCCTCTTCCCCAAAATGAATAAAAGAATCACTTTTATTCATAGCCATCCATTTTTCTAGATTAGATCTAGTCCCTCCATGTCATCTCCATTCTCCACCCTTGGATCAAGAATCCCTCCAAAGGTCTATAAATAGAACCTCTCCCAAGCCATTTGAGAGGGTCAAGTCTATGCAAAGTCATAATGCCAAAATCACTCTTGAGCTAGGATAGTGAGTTGCACAACTTGAATGAGCATTTCACATTGGAATCCATTGTCTAGGGATCATCTTAGTCTTAGGAGCTTGTTTGGGTGCAAAGGCTCCTCCTTCCCTTGATGGGATTGGACTTGCTTGTAAGGTATAACTCTATGTTTATTGCACTTTGTTTGATATTTTAGCCTTGTTGGCATTTCTGATCTACACAAATGATAGGAGAAATATGGATATTGGGATAAAGAGCTTAGAAAATGCTCTTAAAGATGGTGGAGAAATATATAAATTTTGTTTATCTTGGTCTAAAGTGACAAAGGATATTGAGAAGAAAGTGAAAGAACAACAAGGTAAACTGTAAAGTTTATCTCAGAATTTTGATCCTCTCACCACATCCATAATAAACTAGGAATGTTAGACTATTGCCATTCTAAATGAACTAAAGAAACTTGAAAAGGAAAGGAAGAATATAATAAGTAGGATGGGTGAACTTAGAAGGATAATTATCCCCAAATTAGAGGCCATGCATGAGGCCCTAACTGATGCTCAGACCACATCCCAGACTAGTGATCCAACGGATCTAAAGAGGGCAAAAGCTTTTCCATTCCTATTGAGTGGTCACATCTCAATTTTGGACAGGATGAAGCAGAGTTGGGCAACAAAATTTGTCCAATTGAAGAAAACTTTTGCAGATATACTTTAGTATATGTAAGTATAACATGTATATATACTTATGCGGCTAAGTATAGTTGGATTTTTTTGGGAATTTTGGTGTACATATTCTACTCTTTTCCATTGATGTTAAAGGGAGAGTGAGGAGTAGTAAAAAATGTGGAATCTAGCTAAGGGGGAGCTCTAGAAAAGTGTACTTTAGAATAGAGCATCAGCCAAGGGGGAATGTAGTGTGACACTTAGTCATTTTTCACTAAGTGTTTCCATCAATGCCAGAGGGGGAGATTGTGGGAAGAGACACTGTGCGGCTTCATCAATATTGTCATTGATGGCAACAAAGTCCATCACACACATCCGCAGGACATGGTATGTCTATACCGGAAGTTAGATTGAAGAATATTTTGGTTCAGTGACCAAGAATAGAGCATACAGCAAGGTCTAACAATCATGTCCAAATCTCTCAGAGGAAGTATCTTGGCAAAGTACAGACTTGGGGTAGTCAAGAGGAGTACCATGACTAATACATTCTAGAGATTGAGCCTCTAGTGATGAAAGAGTGAAGAGATATGATCACCTAAGTGTTGGGTACACGTTTGGTAGAGTAAACTGAAGAAGAACTAACCGGCAGAGCATTAGACCTTAATCCGGATAAGAAATTGATGGTGATCAAGTTTCTTGAGGGATCATTCATGGTTGGCCAACATAATTGATGACTTCTATAAGTATCTCCTTGATACGCATCACTTAGTAAGCAAGGATTCAGTTGACAGACCAGAGTTTGAGAAAATACTGATTATTCTGGATGTCGACTAGAAAGATGATGAAATCCTTAGTGCAGATATATATACCAGATGGATTTCAATGTGAAGATGAGAGTAGTGTGTGATGTTGTGCAAAGAAAAGAAGAGAATAATGTGGAAGCAGTAATATAGGTCCAGTATGTGATAGAACAACAACAACAACAAAGAAGAGGAAGAATGAAGTGCAGTAGATCAGTGTATTGAGCCTAATCAGAACTGAACCTCAGCATATGTGGATGGTTATAATCAGTTCAATCACTTGGTTACTTTCTTTATACCTTGTAGACAGTGAGTCTCTTTTAGGCAGTGAGCCTCTTGTGAGTAGTGTGCTCGGGTAGTGAGCCCTAATTGGCAAGTGCCATTTTGTACTTTTATTCTTTTAACAAAGAATACAATCTTGGGTTAGTCACCCTGTGGTTTTTCCCTCAATAGGGTTTTCCACGTCAAATCATTGTGTTATGAGTAATGATTTTATTTCTGCTTTCATGGTTATGCATGCTCATATGATTTGATGTTGTACTAGTTGTTAAAGAAGAACAAAAAGTTAAAATAATTTAGATAATGGATTCACCCCCCCTCTTAGTTATGAACAGATCATACCTGGATTGCAAGATATTAAAATTTACATTTTTTGAAACTACTGGAAAAATTTTCAAACTCAAATTTGAGAAACTTAGAGGTCCGTAAATGCCTTTAAAGTTGTCATAAATAGAAAATTAGGCTATAGCTTGATAGATCTCTTCATGAGCTTTCTGATGCATTAAATGATTTGTCAATGGGACACATGGATCAAAAGATATGACCTTCAGAATTTGGACTTCCTATTTTGGGAAATGTGAATACATGTTGGACACTTAAAAGAGCTATAAAGAGGAGTGCTATACATGTTGGTGTGTGATTTGGTATATCACAAGCCATCTTTGATTGAAGATATTTTGGATGCCACTTTTGTGTGGTTTTTGGCTCATGGGTTGTAATTACCATTGACGGTTTACTGTATTGTATCTCGTATGTATTAGGAGCTTGAGATGGAGGTTGTGTGTGAGTGTCTTATAGATGTTGAGTTGCCTCTAGATCTTTGGCTGGCTATACTCCTATAAAAACTCACTTTACCAATATATTGTAATGTTTTTTATTCCTAAATAATATATTAGGAAGCTTTGGAGTGTGGATTTTTTTCTCTCAAAAGGGTTTACCCACATATTTACTATGTTATGAAATTATTTCTATTTGTGTTTATTTCTATAACTGTTGTAAAGATCTAAAATATTCAGAATATATCTCCCCTCAAGATTAGTGTGGGAAGTTGTTCCGCTATCTTAGCTTCCTTATAAGTGGTATAAGAGCTTGATCACCTTTCATTTTAGATGTGGGTTGTTGGGTTTTTTAAACTAATCCAATTTTGAGTGGGAGTTTGTGCAAAAGATAATTTGTGATCTTGTTGTAGGGATTTTTAGATAGTGGGTACATCTGGGAAAATCTACGTAGAAAATTTTATTGGTAACAATTTTGAGGTGTGGAAGATGAAGATGGAGGTTCTGTTAATTGATCGAGATCTGTGGGATGCTATTGATGAGAAAGTTTCAAGGCCCACAGAAGCTACTTTGCCTATTAAATATGATGTTATGGATTGTAAATCCAATACTCTAATTAGATTGTACTTGATAGACTCTCTTTTAATCAATGTCCATGAAGAGCGCTCTGTAAAGAAAATATGGAAGAAACTCAATGAATTATATAAAGTCAAATCTTTATTAAACAGGATATGCTTGAGGAAGAAATTCTATTCCTTGAGAATGGAAGAGGGTGGATGAATTTAAGACCACCTAGAACTAGTCAATATGTTGGTGGTGTTACAATTATGTGCTAACTGGTGTTGTCATTGATGTCAACATGTCTATATTGTCATTTGTGTCAGCTACATCTTCTGATATTACTTGATTGAAGAACATTGTCTGAGTATTTTGGTCCGCGTTTTCTCTATATGGAAGACCAAAGTATGAGCTTTGGATATGATTTAGAGAAGTGTTTGAAGATGCTAAATCTATAATTTGGTGGTCTGGATCACTCTGAAGAAAAAGTTCTATTCACTAGTTTGAAAATTGTGCCTGACAAGGTTTGCAAAGTGACAGGGAGAAAGTGTTTTTCTTTGCATTTCACCGCAAATTCAATTTTGTCTTTGAAGTTTTGGACTTAATCTTATAAGGTCCTTAGACATTCTCATTCCAAAGTATTTGTCATTTGGTACTCCAGAAGGCAAGTTAGTGATTAGCAGAGTTTAACAATGTTTGTTGAGAAGCAGTCTGAGATGTATCTTCAAGTGATATATGTTGTCTTCAAGTGAGATCTATTGTAGTTGGAATTGTTGGCTCCCAAATGAATTTATGATGTTCATGGATGTCTCCAAAATGTCTTGAAGGTATCTAATTGATCCACAAGGTACAATGAATATCCTACAAGCATGCTTATAAATGTTCTTGATATGTGCACAAGTTCTAGGCGACCTGTCTAGTCACACTTGTTGTCGAGGTGAATCATGGATTAAAGAAGCATGTCCAAGCATGTGAAGATGTATTTGGGTCCAATTCAAGCCATGATGTGTTCATCCTTCATTCATATACTCTGCAATTTTTGTTTAAGTCTAGTCCTAATTTGATTCATGTATGTATGCCGACCTTGGAGATAGTTGCAATGGTTGTAGAATGTAATGCCAACCTTGATGTAAATTCAAAGGTTGATGATAGGTATAAATGTATGAAATGAATTCATGATTGAGTGGCTAAGTTGTGACGATGTGAGGGTAAAGAGTGAATTGTAAAAGCAAAGTAGAGCAAAGGAGTTGTTTTATGCTTCAATGGAACCAAACTTAGGCATGGTGTAGATGCTAATATATCAGTTCAACCCTAGTAGTGAGCCAACCCAATAGTGAGACAACCCTTGGTAGTGATCCACCCCTTGGTAGTGAGCCATTCTTTTGGGTAGTGATCCCTTTCTTAGTAAATCACCTTTGATATTCAGTATTGTTACTATATTATATTGTGAGCTAACACTCACCACGATTTTTCCCTATTTAGGGTTTTCAATGTAAAATTTTGTTGTTCATGTGTGTATGGTGTTGATGTGTTCATGTTTTCATTCTATTATTCATGTTTAATGTTCATAACAAAATAAGGAGATAGGTTAAGTGAATGTGAAAGTAATTTTGGTTTAAAGAAGTTAAAGTTTTGATACAACTGATTCATGCCCTCTCTCAATTATCTTCTACCTTTAATAAATTGGTATTAGAGCAGGTTCCTTGGAAGAAAGCCTAACAAGTTAAGGTAGATCTAGGATGGCACACAATAAAGACATTCCTCAGTTTGATGGTTCTGACTATGCCTACTAGAATGTACAAATGCAAAGTTATCTTATTTCTATTGGTTATCATGTTTGGATAATGGTTAAGAATAAGTACACAATACCTAAATATGGTCTAGAGGCTGAAGAAGAGATTAAAGATTTTGAGGCTAATCACAAAGCTAAAAATGCTCTATTAAATGCCCTATCTAACACTAAAATGACAAAAGTTGTTAATCTAGAAACTACCTATGAGATTTGGGACAAATTAAAGCAAGTCTATGAAGGTGATGCATCTGTCAAGAAGGCCAAGTTGCTATACTTAAATATCACATATGAAACCATGAGAATGGATGAAGATGAAAACATAACAAGTCACCTACTAAAGATTGATGAAGTTGTCAGCAACATCAGGGGTCTTGGTGGAAAATTAAAGGATGGGGATGTTATAGATAAGATACTCATAACCCTTCCCAAATCTTATAGACACAAGGTATCTACCATTGAAGAGTTGCTTGCTATGAGAAAGCTTTCAAAAGATCAATTGCTTGGTAAATTGACTACTTTTGAGATAAGAGAGTTTGGTATTACTAATGGCCCTATGAAAACTGAGTCTGCTTTCAAGGCCACAGAAGAAATTAAGAATGCTAGATCAGAGAAATATGTTGCGAAATTAAATGATGAAGATTTTGCAAAGATTGAGGCAAAATTTGCAAGAAGAATAGGAAGGGATAGTAGAGGAAAGTTCAAAGCTAAATTACCTTTAAAATGTTTCAATTGTGGTAAAATTAGTCATTATTCTTCAATATGTCCTAGCAGAGCCTTAAAAATTAATGAAAGTAAAGGAAAGATGGTAAGAAAGAGTTACTATGTTAGAGATGCTGATGGTGTAATTGATGATGAATCTAATTCTAATGATGGCAATGGTAGTGAATGCTTGTTTATTGCACTTAGAGAAGAACCTATTTCTACTAATCTTGCAAGCTATGTGGAGGAAGAAAGTCCAAGAGAGTTGTCTACATTTCATGCTGAAAAGGAAGATGAATGGATCATTGATAGAGAATGTTCAAACCACATGACAGGAGACAAGAGTAAGTTTGTTGAGTTTGAAAAGTATGATGGAGGACTTTTTAGGTTTGGTGATGATGCAAGTGGTAAGATTTGTGGAAAAGGATCTATTACTTTTGATGGCAAGGATAATATACATGATGTTCTTTATGTCAAAGGCTTAAAGCATAATCTCTTAAGTATTGGACAAATGTGTGACAAAGGGTATAATCTTGTGTTCAAGAACAATGGGTGTAAGATAAAGAATAGCTCTAGAACCCTAATTGTTGCTGGTAAGAAGATTGATGGTAATGTATATCATTTGAAAGGTGCTGGAAATTATTGTTTGTTGGCAAAGGTAGATGAAAGTTGGTTATGGCATAGAATAATATGTCACATTAACTTCAATAATCTAGTGAGAATAAGCATTGTTCAAGTTGTAAGAGACCTGCCCAAGATTGTGAAGCCTTCCAATATTATATGCAAAGAATGCTATTTTGGTAAGATGACAAAACCTACTTTCAAAAGCAAAGAACAATCCTCTACTGATTTTCTTGAGTTGGTGTATATAGACCTATGTGGTCCTACAAGAACAAGAAGTCTACACGGTGAAAGGTAGTTTATGCTTCTTATTGATGATTTTTTAGGAATGACTTGGGTTACTTTCCTTAGAGAAAAAGAAGAAGCATTAGCTAAGTTCAAAGAATTCAAAGCTATTATTGAAAATGAATTGGATTTAAGAATCAAATGTTTAAGGTCTGATAGAGGATGTGATTTTACTACAAGTGAGTTCAATGCTTTTTGCGAAGAACATGAAGTAAAGAGACATTTGTTTTCTCCCCGTACCCCTCAACAAAACGGAGTGGTTGAAAGGAATAATAGAATTGTTCAAGAAGATACTAGAGCAATGATCAATGAAGTAGACCTACGGGAAGTATGCTAGAAAGAAGCATTGATACACATTGCTATCTACATTTAGAATAGAGTACAAATCAAAGAAGAAGAAACAAAGACACCTTATGAGCTGTGATATGGTAAAACTCCTATTGTGAAATAATTCAAAGTTTTTGGAAGAAAATACTACATCAGAAGAGATGAAGAAATAGGAAAGTTTGATGCTAGATGTGATGAAGGCATATTCCTTATGTACTCTACTAAGAGAAAGACTTACCAGTGCTATAAAAAAAGACTAAGAAAAATCATTCAAAGTGAAAATGTGAAGGTAGATGAAGATATCCAACCAGATGGATATGAGTCAGATGAAATTGTTGATATAGAAAAGGTTGAAAAAGGAAAAGAAAAGGAAGTTCAGAGTGAAGGAAAAACTACTTCGGAGGAAGAAGAAACTCAAGATGAAGCTCCGATAAGAATTTCTAAAACTCCAAGGTATGTGCAAAGAGATCATTCTAAAGATCATATTATTGGTGACAAAAGGAAAGGTGTGATGACAAGAAGCAGGATTGCATAAGAAAAAGTAAATCTCTATCTACTTTCAAAAGTGGAACCTAAAAAAGTAAATGAAGCATGAAATGATGAGCATTAGGTCAAGGCAATGGAAGAAGAACTACTACAAATTGAGAAGAACAAGACTTGGGAGTCTGTCCCTAGACTTACAAAAAAGAATGTGATTGGAACAAAGTGGGTTTTCAAGAACAAACTGAATGGAGTTGGAGAAGTTCTAAGAAACAAGGCAAGGCTTGTATGTAAAGGCTACTCCAAAGTTGAAGGAATTGATTATGAAGAGACCTATGTTCTGATGGAAATAATGGAAGCTATCAGATTGTTTTTAGCATTTCTAGCACACAAAAATTTCAAAGTATATCAAATGAATGTGAAATCTACCTTTCTAAATGGTGAGCTAGAAGAAGAAGTCTACATAGAGCAACTAGATGGGTTTCAATTATCTAACAAACCAGACATGGTATGCAAATTGAAGAAGGCCTTGTATGGATTGAAGCAAGCTCCCATAGCTTGGTATGGAAGACTAGACAAGTATTTGTTACAACAAGGTTTCAATAAAGGATCTGCAAATAGTAATTTGTATATCAAGGTAAGCAAAGATCAAATCCTGATCATTGAAGTCTATGTAGATGATATCATATTTGGTGGAAAGGAAGAAATGTGCAAGAATTTTGCAAATGAAATGCAAAAAGAATTTGAGATGTCTATGTGTGGTGAGATGAACTTCTTTCTTGGACTACAAATCAATCTGACAGGCAAAGGCATTTTCATTTCTCAATCAAAGTATGTCATGTAATTGTTGAAGAAGTTTTGAATGGAGGATTCTAAACTAGTATATACTCCTATGGTTACTAGTTGTAAACTAAGCAAGAATGATGAATCTCCTAAGGCATATCCAAGCAGCTACAAATCAATGATTGGAGGACTTCTTTCCCTAATTGCTACTAGACCAGATATCATGCATGTGGTTTTTCATGTGGCTAGATTTCAATCAGATCTCAAAGAATCACATGTGATGGTAGTAAAGATGATATTCAGGTATTTGAAGGGCACTCCTGATCTTGGCTTGTGGTATCCTAAGAACAATGATTTCTCTTTAAGTGTCTATACATATGCAGATTGGGCTAGATGTGCTGATGATAGGAAAAGTACAAGTGAAGGAGCATTCTTCCTAGGAGATAGGGAAATATCCTAGCATAGCAAGAAACAAGAATTAGTCTCCTTATCTACTACAAAAGAAAAATACATTGATATTGTATCATGTTGTACTTACGTGTTATAGATGAAGCGAACCTTGAAGGATATCAAAGTTGAGTATGATGGGCCAATTCCTATTCTTTGTGATAATACAAGTGCCATAAATATTTCAAAGAATCTAGTAGTGCATTCAAAGACAAAGCACATTTCAATCAAAGTATCACTTTTTGAGGGAGAAACTTGTAGAAAATGAGGTGAAGCTTGAGTATGTACCCACAAAAGATCAAGTTGCTGATAATATTCACTAAGGCTGTTCCAAAAGACACATTTGAGTATCTTTGGGAGAAATTAGGGGTTATTTCCACTCCCTCCTTGAACTAGATGCATAAGGAGGTGCATCAGTCTAGTGTGCTTTAAAGTACATTTTTTTTTGACTGATGTTGGAGGCTACCTCTCAGGGGGAGTAGGTAGTAGCTTGAGATGATTGTTGCATTTAGAGGGAGTAAAGAATGGTTTTAGATTGATCAAAGTAGTAGTGTGCAAGTATGTGCAGTAGAAGAGATGTGATGCCCTTTTCCATTGATGTCAAAGGGGGAGAGAGATGATGTGAAAAACTCAGGGGGACTAAGAGTGCAGATGTGTAAAAAGAAAGTAGGAGTGCTGATAGAGAATTGTGCCTTGATGGTAGAACATGTTTTTCACATCATATGTTGCCATCAATCACAAAGGGGAAGATTGTTGCAAATATGTGCTAACTCATGTTGTCATTGATGTCAACATGTCTATATTGTCATTTGTGTCAACTATATCTTCTAATATTGCTTGATTGAAGAACACTGTCTGAGTATTTTGGTCCACATTTTCTCTATACTGAAAACTAGAGTATGAGCTTTGGATATGATTTAGAGAAGTGTTTGAAGATGATAAATCTATAATTTGGTGGTCCGGATCGCAACTTCTATTCACCTGTTTGAAGATTGTGCCTATAAAGGATTCCAAAGTGACAGGGAGAAAGTGTTTTGATTTACATTTCTCTGGAAATTGGATTTTCGCTTTGCAGTTTTGGACATAAGATTATAAGGTCCTTAGTCATCCACACTCCAAAGGATTTATCATTTGGAGCTTTGAAGGCAAGTTAGTGATTAGTAACGTTTGATAGCATGTTTTGAGAAGTAGTCTGAGATGTATCTTTAAGTGATATATGTTGTCTTCAAGTGAGATTTGTTGTGGCTAGAATTATCAGCTCCAAAGTGTTGAAGGCATGTGATTGATCTACAAGCTACAATGAAGATCTTGCAAGCATGTTTCTAAATGTTCTTGATATGTGCACAAGTTCTGGCTGACCTAGTTAGTAACACTTGTTGCACAGGTGAATCGTGGATTGAAGAAGCTTGTCCAAGCATGTGAAGATGTATATGGGTCCAAGTTAAGCCATGATGTATTCATCCTTCATTCATTTACTCAACAAGTTTTGTTTAAGTCTACTCCTAACTTGATTTATGTATGTATGCCGACCTTTCCAAAGATAGGTCCAATGGTTGTGGAATGTAATGCCAACCTTGATGTACATTCAAAGGTTGATTATAGGTATAAATGTATGAAATCAAGTCATGATTGAGTGGCTAAGTTGTAAAGATGTGAAGGATAAAGAGTGAATTGTAAAAGTAGAGCAGAGAGGATGAGTTGTGTTGTGCTTCAATGGAACTGAACTCAAGCATGGTGTAGATGCTAATATATCAGTTCAACCCTAGTAGTGAGCCAACCTCGGTAGTGAGCCATTCATTTTGGTAGTGAGCCCTAGGTAGTGAGCCCTTTGGCAATGAGCCACCTTTGATATTTGGTATTGTTACTACGTTATATTGTTAGATAACACTCATCGTGGTTTTTCCTATTTAGGGTTTTCCACATAAAAATTTGGTGTTTATGTCTGTATGGTGTTGATGTGTTCATGTTGTGATTATTGCTATTCATGTTTAATTTTCATAACAAAATAAGGAGATAGGTTAAGTGAATGTGAAAGTGATTTTGGTTTAAAGAAGTTAAAGTTTTGATACAACTGATTCATCCCCCCTCTTAGTTGTCTTGTGTCTTTCAATAGGTGGGTCAATTGGCATCATTTGGTGTAAAATGGTTGAAGAGGAGAGATGTCAGATCCTTCTTTGTTTTTTTCTTGATTCATGGGATTCTTTTATTAGAGAAATTGGGGGTACTTCTATTATCTTTAAAGATGAAGATGTCATGTGTTCTTTCTTTTTGAATAAATGAGGAGGAAGGTATCCATCAATGTCAAAGAAGCCCTAAGTGTTCATGGAAGACCTAAAGTAAAATGAAAGAAGAGGGAAAAGCTTGACAAATCCAATTCCAAAGGGAGATCTAAATCTCCTAGAGTGTCCAAAGCTATTTGTTGGAATTGTGATAAGCTTAGACACTTCCATAAGGAATGTAAATAAGTTAAGAAGAAGAAAAAGAAGAAATTTGATTCTAATTCTAAGTCTGAGAAGGAAGATGTTAATGTGTTAATTGTAGCATTGGCCACTCATGCAAGTAATGATGTATGGTTAACTGATTCAGGTGCATCTTTCCATATGACCCCTAATAGAGATTGGTTTTCTAAATATGAAGAATTTGATGGAGATAAACTGTACTTGGGTGATTATTCTCCTTTAAATATTGTAGGCTATGGTAAAGTTAAAATGAGATTTCTTGATGGTAGAACAATAAGTATTAATGATGTGCTACATATCCTTGGATTAGCATGAAATTTATTATCTATGAGAAAACAAATAGATGTGGGTGTGCATGTAGTATTTTCTAATATAGGATGCAAGATGGTTAGAGGTGCTATAGTGATTGCTAGAGGTGTCAAAATTGGCAGATTGTATAAGCCTGATTCAAATGCACTGTTGAGTGCAATAGTACTTCTGTGAAAAGAAAATATGTGTGTACTTCATTGGAAAAGGAAAGGGTTTCATTTTTCAGTGGATGGTCATGGCTAGTGGGTACCTAAGGGTGCTCTTTCTTCTGAATCAAAATTACCTACAGAAAAGAATATGTTTAGGCACCAAAGATTAGGCCACATATGAGAAAAGCATCTAAGTACCTTGAAAAATAAAAACCTTGTTGAAGGGTTGACTAATTGTAATGTTGATTTTGATTTCTATTAGCATTGCATTTATGGTAAAAAAACAACATTCATTTTTACTTGAATTCTCATAAGTCAAGTGGTGTATTGGATCATATTCATTCTAATGTGTTTGGTCTTGTAGATGTTCCTTCCATTGGAAATTCCACATATTATGTTTCATTTATTGATGATTATAGTAGAAGGACATGGGTATATTTTCTAAAGAGTAAATATGAAGTTTTTAGTTGATGTAAAGAATTTAAAGCAATGGTTGAGTTGTAAAATAGAAATAAAGTAGAATGTCTGAGGACTGAAAATAGTGGTTAAATTTACATTAATGATTTTGATAGATTTTATAAATATTGTGGCATTTAGAGACAAAGGAAAACTTTGTAGATTCTCCACAATAGAATGGAATTGTAGAAAGAATGAACAAGATAGTGATGGAGAAGGCTAGGAGTATGCTTAGTAGTCTTGGTCTAGAACAAAGTTCTTGGGTTGAAGATATTGCCGCTAATTGCTACTTGATTAATAGGTCTCCTACATCACTCCTTATTGATAAAACACCTATGGAGGAATGGTCAGGGCATGAGCCTTCACTAAGACATCTTAGAGTTTTTGGTTGTGAGGCATATACACATGTGCCAAAGGAGAAGAGAACAAAGTTGGATAAAAGGGTTGTGAAATATATCTTAATCAGGTAAAGTTATGGTGTGGAAGGATACAATATTTGGGACCCTATTGCAAAGAAGGTAGTATATAGTAGAAGTGTTATTTTTATAGAAACTAAGCCTTCTTCTATTACATTGTAGCTAGAAAAAAGTTAACAAAAAGATTTGATTTAACTCCCTTCTACACCTGATAAAGTTGAATCAATGCCCCTGGATAGAGAAGAAGTTGAGGAGAACTCATCTATCTCTGAATCTTTAGAAGAGGAGGAAGAACCTCCAACTCATCTTGTTTGAAGGTCTATAAGGCATAGACAACCACCTAAAAGGTATTCACCCGATGATTGGAGATGTATTTTTGCTTTGAATACTAATATAGATGAACCTAGATCTCTAGAAGAGGCATTATGTATGAATGATGTAGAGTACTAGAAGATTGCTATGAATGATGAAATGGCATCTTTGAAAAAGAATTATACATGGGACCTACTACCTTTGCCTGAAGAATAAAAACTTATTGACTACAAATGGGTGTTCAAGAAAAAGATTGGTTTAGATGGAGGTATTGGGAAGTACAAAACACTATTGGTTGTGAAAGGTTACTCTTAGGTTGAGGGTGTTGATTACAGTGAGATATTTTCTCCTATTGATAAATGACATCCAATAGATTCTTTCTTTCTATTGTTGTTGCTTATGATCTAGAGGTTGAGCAAATGGATGTGAAAATGACATTCCTTCATGGTGATTTAGAGGAGGATATTTATATCACATAGCTAGAGCATTACATGGTGCAAGGTAAAAGTAATCTGGTTTGTAAATTGAAGAAATATTTGTATGGCCTCAAACAAAGTACTAGCATGTGGTACCAAAAATTTGATACATATGTGTTGATTTTGGGATTTGAGCATCCTAAATCTGATCACTATGTTTATTATAAATTAGATGGTGATCATTTCCTATTTATTGGATTATATGTTGATGATATGTTATTTATTGGTAAAGGGAAAGGAATGATTTTAGAACTAAAGTCTCAACTTGCAACTAAATTTGAAATGAAAGATCTTGGTTCAGCTAAACACATTCTTGGGATAGAAATAAGAAGAGATAGAGTGAACAGAAAACTATGCCTTGGCTAGGGTAAGTATCTCAATTCAATTTTATAGTGGTTTAACATGCATGATTGTAGAACATTATGTTTTCCTTTTTACAATTGGAGAGGAGTTATTTTCTTCAAAATGTCCAACATCCCCATCAGGGATGGAGGACATGATCAGAGTGCCTTACTAGAGTGTAGACAGAAGTTTGATGTATGCTATGGTCTCTACTAGACCAAACATTACCCAAACAGTGGGAGTTCTTTCTAGATATATGTCTAATCCTTGTAGAGTTCATTGGGATGCAGTTAAAAGAGTCTTTTGATATTTGTGGGGTACCTAAGACTATTCCTTGTGTTATCATGGTAATTTAATAGGAGACATGCATTCCCTTGATATTCATGCTTAAGTGTATTCAAACTGGGTAGGTGATGTTGATAGCACATGATCCACCAGTGCTTATGTTTTTACTTTATTTGGTTGTGCAATTAGTTAGATGTGTAAGCCACAGGGTTTGGTTTCTTTATCCACTATTGAAGCTAAGTATATGGAAGCTACTCGTGCTTGTAAAGAAGTCATTTAGCTTAAAAGGCTATGTTTAGATATCAAAATAAAACAAGGTGGAATGATAATTTATTGTGAGAGTCAGAGTATGATCTTCCTACCTAAGAACCCCAACATTTCAGGCCAGGACCAAGCACATTGATGTATAATATCACTTTTTTAGAGATATGGTTCAGTATGACATGGTGAAGTTAGTTAGGGTGGAGACTTTGATGAATGTTAAAGATTCATTAACTAACCTTGTGAGCAAAGAGAAGTTCAGATGGTGTTCAGAGTTTACGGACCTTTTGTCTCTTAGCAATTAAATCATGGTCTTGATACTCCCTTTGATCTTACAAGGTGTTTGATAAGTGGGAGAATGTTAAGAAAGGTGTCTCAACCTTGTGTAATGCCCCTTCATTCTCATCTTGGAGGTGCAAATGGTCTAGCTAAGGAGCATGAAGAAGAAGGTAAAATAATATGAATATTTAGAATATGTTAAACAGTCGATGTTGTACATTATATGATGTTGGTAGATGCTACATTCACGTTGGTAACATTCCTGATTATCCTCATGTGTGGTTTCATATGGCTAGTAGCATTCTTTATTGATAATCCTTGTTGCGACACTGATAATTCATATGCTCTTACATTGTTTTACATTCAGGTGATTATGATGTTGATCTTACTATGATTGTCATATGTTAGAATTGATTTTTATGTGGCTGATTTTGTATTATAGGATGATCTAATTATTGTGTTGTGTGAAAAGAGACAATGTCATACCACTCATTCATGAGCATCTGACGACATTGTAATTCTCTTTCACTCTATGACCGCTTTATATTTATTATACTTGTGCATAGACCATATTGTGTTTTGTGGGTTACACGTATCAGACACTGACTCCACTTGAATTGACATGTTTGAGAGTGTCTTAAACCCAATGGAAATTGTTTAATGGAGATAACATATGGTCCCCTAGTTATCCATCATCCTTGAAAAGGATGAGTATCTAGTTTTGTACCCAGTTAGTGTTGTCGGTATGGGAATGATAGTCAGTCATTGTTGTGGTGGTCTTGCTTTCCGATCATGCATAGTGGTCAGGTATTGTTTGACATTTGAATTATTGAGTTTGAAATTGTTTGATTAGTGCTTTGGTTAGTTGTTACATTAAAATAAAATTATTAAGTTAAGAAGGCACTTTTAATAAATAAATAAATATAGATGCTTTTATGTAAATTTAAGTTTATGGGAAATTATATTGTATTGTAATCTAAGGTCAATAAAAAATAATAATTATAATGAGGAAAATAATGTGTTATTAAAACTAGAATATAATCGATAAAATTAAAATGAAAATATTATATAAACAAGTAAATGTTCTGTTAGTGGCAATAAAAATAAATTTATTATATTTATGAGTTGTCATAAAAATTTATATATATAGGAAATTCTAAAATAAATAAGATCAGAGAGAAATTATTGTCTAGTTAAAATAGCAAATTGTAAGAAAGTAATAAAGGTGGAATTTATTGCCTTTGTTAAGGAGAATCTTTTGGAAGAAATTATGGTGGTGGTTATGCATGCTCAACTTTATATTTGAAATCTCAAGACATAATTGGGGGAGGAGCATGCATTTCAAATAGTAGAATATGTTTTATGTTTGGAGGATCTCTCTCTCTCTCTCAAGAAGTTTTCATTTTTTCTTTTGGCACCTTAAACCATAGCTTCCAGAAGAAAAGACTTGGGGGAAATGGATGCGAGATGGGAAATTTTGTGAAGATGTGATAGAAGTAATATTCCAAGAATGGACTGAGATATGAAATTGATTTATTGTTGTATTAGATTTAGTGAGATGAATTTCTCATATGCAAGCTTTATATTATTCTCTAAATTCTCTTCTACATATTTTGAACACAGTCTGTTACATTAGCCATAACTTTATTTTTACAAACTGGGTTCCTCTATAATTTTTCTATATGGTGCATGACCAAGTTGTCTAAATCATATCCAAAAATTAGTCTTATTAAGTTTGTCATTTTGGAGATATGAATATTTTGTGACTATCTATCTCTCACCCATTTCATCTCTGTTTTAACAATCTATTGCATTAGTGATAACTTTACGTTTGCGAATTGGGTTCCTCTATAGTTTTTATATATGGTGCACAACCTAGTTATCTAAATCATATCTAAAAATTAGCCTTGCCTAGTTTGTCATTTTGGAGATATGAATATTTTGTGATTGTCTATCTCTCACCCATTCCATTTTTGTTTTAATAGTCTATTGCATTAGTCATAACTTTAGTTTTATGAACTAGGTTCCTCTATAAATTTATTATATGGTGCATGACCTAGTTTTCTAAATCATATCTGAAAATCATCCCTACCCAGTTTGACATTTTGGAGATATGGATATTTTGTGAATGTCTACCTCTCACCTGTTTTGTCTTTGTTAAAAAAGTTAGTTACATCACCAATAACTCTATATTTTTGACCTAGGTTTGTCTAAAATTTTTATATAAGATTCAACTATTATCTATGAAAATAATATCCAAAAATTAACATTACCCAGTTTGCCAATTTAGAGTTATGTATCAATTAGTGACAGACATTCCTATCCCATCTTGGTTGTTGTTATTAAATCTACAAATCCATTATGTGTGTATCCTACAATCATTTTGATCCAAGAGATAGCGTCTCTGTGAGATGACGATCAAACGGTTCATACACCTTGTCTATGCCTTGTTCTTTTGCATAACCGTCTTCCAAAGTATATTCAACTATATAAGTTATCACTTTCATATTAGTGGCATCGACTTATAAAAAAATTTGTCAATGGTTGGTTATCTAATGAGGAGTCAAAAGCTTTATCTTCAGCTCTTTCTAATATGAACTGAAGTAAGTTTAGAAGGACATAAAAGCTTTATTAGAACTTTTATTTAATTTGTTTGGCATTAAAGATATTGGTTATATTTTCTAGTATAATTGTATCTTCGAATCTGAATTTTAGGATGTGTTTTGAAAAGTTTTGTGTTAGTGTATCTATAGCTAGGATCCATATTTATAGTTCAATATGTTATCGAGATTTAGAAGAATATTATAGAAAAGATCATTCTTAGACTTTGTCTATATTGTGTGTAATTATCTTAAATTTATGGATTAGTGAGCCTACTTTTACATCATGATTGGAGGAGATAATTGGTATGACAAGTATGTCTCAAGGTTAGAGTCCTTTCTTAGGGTCCTCTTAAGTAAATGATTTAATTATTTTTACATATTATTTTGACTGGTCTAATAATTGCAAGTCTTTTGATAAGGACCATATAGGTAAGTATCTAGTAGATACCTTAATTATATTATAATACCTTAGGGATGACTTTGATACCCTTTAGAATGGCTAGACCATTGATTTTTATTTCTAATTGTAAACCTTATAGTTAGTTTAATAAAGGTTTGTGATATTATCTCATGGCATTAACGTAGTAATCATAGTATTAGTACTAGTTTATGAGTAATGCTTATGATTGTTTGTAATGTATAGCAACAAATGAAGTTATTTTGAAACTAAGTACATATATTTAGGTATAATTGGGTTGGAGATGGTGTTAAATGCTTCGATAAGGAATAAAATCTTTAGACCTCTTCTGGATTTATTTATTGAGATTAATGTTTAAATAGAAAGTAATTACTTTGGGACTTTAGATAAACATGAAATGAAACTTGTTTTGAATAATGACATTTTGTTTTAGTTAAGGTGCTAACTCTTTGTTATAAGTGATTGAGATCTTGGTGAATTGTTATTTTGCATTCATAATGAAGTTCACATATATGTATCAAATTCGATATGATTAATTATATTGTTGTTATCTTTTAACAAGGTTAGATAAATCCCAAACATTTAGGTTATGTTTATATCTTACATAGATATTAGGATTAGTATAATATTTGAGTCTAAAAAGTAGAGAGAATGTTTTGTTGATTTATGGGTAGCTTATGATTAATGTTACATTCTTAAAGACCTATTTTTAGTGCATCGTATCATATGTTGCATTTGTGGAAATGCAACAGAAATATTGTTGAAGGATCTTAGTCTATGATGTACATTTAAGAGTGGATGTGATGTGAGACCATTGTGTTTTAGTGGTGTCAAGTGTTTGTGTCATTTGGGAAGTTGATTCTAGAGGCCTAATATGTTATGTTTTATTTCATGCAATTGTGTTGTTAGGTGTCCTAAGATAATTATGTCTCTTGTTTATGTATGTGGGTTTTGGTAAATGATAATGTGAGATGATGTACATTCTATGTTGTTAATACATCATGATGAGGTAATAATCTCCTTTAAGGATGTATTGATATCGAACTTGTGTTAAGTATTGTGTTTGATAATGAGATCTCAGTAATCATAAAGAGGAAGTATTTTGTTTATGGTTGAGATTTGGGAGCAAGATGGCCCATGCCTTCCTCTAGGTATGTGTTGTTTATGGTTGCTATGACTATTTCAATTCGAAGTTTTGGGATAATTATTTAAGAGTTGGTCCTTTGATTATGTTTTGTTTGCAATAAGGTTACTGCTTTGCACTGTATATGTATATTTGATGTTATGATGTTAATTATCTTGCTTGATGGATAGGGTCTTCTAGATGTAGGTAGGGGAGTGGCTTTTGATGTGGGGTCGGTGCCCAAAGTGGCTTGCCAGGGTAACCCATTGAAAGTTGGTAAGCAAGTGATAACTTAATAATAAATTTAGAGGGTTGGGTAGTTTCACACTAAATAAGATAATTGGATGCCTCACCCATGCCTGTAGTGCTCGTTCAAGCTAAGGATGGGATGAGAAGGCCTAGTTGGCAAGATCAACTTCCTTGTCCTCACAAAAGGAATGTTAGTTCAGCATGTGTCACCCTATGGGGCCAGTGTCTAGTGAGAGACTGCCAAGGTAACCATAGATGGAGGCCGGCGTCTAGTGAGAGACTGCTAGGGTAACCCATATTAGGGCCGTGCAATGACACTCTTCCCTACTGTAGCCTAGCATTCCCTAATTTTGTTTTGCCTTTTCATTGTGTGATTGCCTCTAGAAGTGTTGTTGAGTTTCTTGTGATGTTCATATTGACCAGTGTTGTATTCGAGTCATGTGTTGTCCTTGCACCTATTAGCCTATTGTCTTCTTGACTGTTTTCCTAGTGGGACCTTATTGTTATATCCTAGAATGGGGGGTGGACCTTAGGGTTTCACATGGTCAGGTGGTTGTGATTTATCTCCATTGGTTCCTTATTGTTGTTCATGTACAAGAAGAATTTATCTCATGTAGCAGATTCCAGATTGTGTACCAATTTGAGGAGACAATTATTTATGATTATATTCTAGTTCTCTATGTTAGTTGAATCATGTACTGTTATCTTTATGTATCCATCGCAATGCATTCAGGAAGGTGATATTGTAACATTGTAATAATATACTCTCATGTAAGGAAAATTGTATATGTACTTGTAATCCTATTTAGGATCTTGATGCTTACTTATCTGATGATATAATATGGAAATGTATGTGTTTATCAATTTGATACAATTGAATTTAGAATGAACCATGGTTGTTAGTTAATTCATGATGTTAGTTAGATCATGTTAATAGGTGTTGGTAATGCAATTGTGGAATCCATAGAGGATAAAGGTTAATTAGATGTTTGAATAAATATGATTTCCATTTCTTTGTTATTTGTTTCTTTAACAAAAACAAAAATCCCTTTTGGTTAGCATAGTTCAGCTATTCTCTACGGTTTCTTGGTGGGGTGTTACACCTTGCAACTACAAAAGGTTACTATTCTTCCCAATTTTTGTCTTTTCGAATACCCTTTATCTTGAAGAATGGTTTAGAAGTTTCAAAGTTTCAAAAGGGGATAAAAATGGTAGGGCTTACTATTTTTAGTAACTCCACATTTGAGCTTAGATGGACCCAAAATTTACCCAAAAGCTGTCAAACTATCAAGTAAACATCTTAGGTGAGTTTCAACTCAAGATCATACCTGGATTGCAAGATATTAAAGTTTCCATTTTTTGAAACTACCACAAAAAGTTTCAAACTTATATTTGAGGCATGTAGAGGTCCCTAAACACCCAAAAATATTGTCTTAATTGGTGGAGTGGGTTATAGATTGATAGACCTCATCACGATCTTTCTGATGCATCAAATGGTTCGTCAATTGGACACTTGAATAAAAAGTTATGACCTCTAGAAGTTAGACCTCCTGTTAGGTCTCAAAAATGTAGGTCGTTTACCCTAAGAGGGTGCCAAACTCTCTTGACGTTTTTGTCTAACTAACATGGGGTAGATATGGCTAAACCCCCTTCACTTTAGGCTCTTCTAGACCTAGGCAGGTAAACTTCTAATTAATAAGGCATATAAAGAAATGATCACTACTTTAATCTAACTATTGATAATGGTACAAATTATAAAATAGATAAATAGATAGGAAGTTAATTCTAAATAATCTAAATTGTAATGCTAAAACAATGATACAATCTAACTAAGTAAATCTAAAATGAATTTGTATAAGTGATAATAAAAATACTAGACCAGTGCCTTATTTCATATAGAGTCAGTATGATCATGAAATAAATAACTATTTGTTTGGTAAAAACTTGAACTATTTGGCATAAAAGAATAGGTATGTAACTTGTACAACCTTGCAAGGAAATAGTTAGTATTCCATACTTACATATATCCAATTGACAAAATATTACCTGCATTCATCTAAAAGGATTTAATCCTTGCTTGAAGGAACCTATTAGAATAATACTACAATTGTAACAGATTTATCAAAAACTGGAGACAGAATACAAACCCTTACTATATGACTCTTCTTACAGATCCTTGACAATGTCTTCAAAGTTACTATGACAGATTTAAATGATTTAATTTTGAAAATAGAAACCAGTTAATCTTATCACACTATAACAGCGAAATTGTATAGACAACTTGAAGATATACTTGTTAACTCAAATTGAATAACAAAGAAAATTTTGAAAGGAGATAGTCATATAATTGAATAAATTAAACAAATAATTGATACCGAAATCTTCAGTTATTACTTCATGTTCACAGACTTGACTTCATTAGAGAATGCTTGCACATGGTCTACCAGAAATAAAATATATTAAAAGTGAACTAGCATTGCTATTCAAATCTAAGCTATAATATCCCATGTTCTATTCTGTTGATCTTTTCCCTACCCCCACATTCTTATCTTGGTCATCTCTTATAAAGAGAGGCATACAAGCTTCAGACCAGTTACAATAGTTGTGATGGTTGATAACTGAACAATAGTATTTGTTCTAATAAAATAGATTCAGGAAAATTAATATTCATCTTTAATCATCAAATGGATAATGATTTCAGGGTTGAACAAAGCTCTTTAACTGTAGTTCCACTAAATATCCTTCGAGGGTTTCTTCATTATTCCTAAAAGACTCAATAAAACACAAATTAATTTCTGATCAAATAATCAAAACAAATATATTTAAACATATGTATTTACTCAAGTAATTACTTCCCTTATCGATATTTTATTCAGTCACTTCTCAAGATCATTTTGTGGGTGTTTATAAAACTTGATCCCCGCTGTGTATATCCTACAAAAAACCCATTTTTCAAATGTCAGAAAAATATCTTAAACATTAGGATTAAATGTCATTTTAGGGTTATGGTATTTTGTATCGGCGTAAGGTGCATTTTGTTTTACTGAAGGTGTAATGTGAATGTATATCGCAAATGTGTCTTTAAGAATGTATGTGAGTGTTGGATACAAGAGGTGACTATTAGCAACAATAAAGAGAACCGGTGATAACAAGTCATGTCTTGTATATGCAATAGTTTGGCATATCAAAGATATACATTATAGTTATACAAGCCAAATGTACAAGTGGCGAGACCCACTATTTGTATCCAACCTTCATATACAAAGCTTGATACATACAAATTTAATTGCATCTACTTTCCAGGCTTATTCTCTTTATAACCCATCACTTATTCACTTTCAGGTCCATGACATGTATAAAAAGCAATGCATCTTTTAGTATACTTTAAATCAGGATGCATCATTTATACCACATTTTAACTTCTTTTGAGTTCTGTCTTGTATGTACTGCAATGTATGTATCTAAAACATACATATAAGTCCTGAAACATACAGGGATAAAACCAATTTTAATATCGCTTTTGGTTCCATCACTTGTATAAGTGCAATGCACATGGCAATGTATGTATACTAAAATGTATGTCTCTGAAAGCATACATATGCAAAGCATGATACATACAACAACTAAACTTTATCTCATACTTTTTCAAATCCACAGTATGTATATTAGCCTTGTATAACCCAAAACATACAAAATACAAAACATACAACAATTTCACCACTTTTCATAATCTTTTAGTTCCACCATTTGTATATAACACATTGTATATTGGCAATGTAATACAATGAATGTTTCAAATTTAATAACCCTTGGGTTCCGTGGCTTGCATGTAATGCATTGTATATCAGCAATGTATGCCAAATACATTCAAAGCACAAACATACAATGAATTTTCCTTATTTCAAAAATTTTTTGAGTCTAGCTATGCATATCGCCTTGTATGTACCGCAATGTATGTTGCGTTCTGCCAAACATACAAACATAACATACAAGTAGCGGACCCGACAGAAAATACATTTCAACTTTTAACTTCGTCGGGTCCAACTTGTATGTAATAATAAAACATTAGAACAATGCATCAACCTGATGACTCCTTTATGCAACCATACCATGACCCGATATACAAGGGATTTCTCATATGCATCATACAATGACACAACATACAAATCACTTTGTATATGAGAGACTTTGTATATACAAACGACTTTGTATATACAAACATACAAACCCATACCAACATACATTTTACTAAAAACATACATAACTTGCAAAATACAGGGAATTTTAAGAAAGTTCAAAAAGAAACCCCTATTCATTTTTGACAAGGAATTCACCCATATTTAGCTTTGGTACCTAATGCTATTTTTCCTTTATTTTAAACAAGGCTTGTAACTTTTCACTTTCTTGTCTATGGTTCATCTTTCAAGAGCACTTCAACCATTAAATCTTTAGAAATCAGAATAGATCAAATCCAAATATTTCTACCAACTCAATTGTCAATTTCTGCTTGAAAATAATTGTGGATCTTTGCATATATCCTCACATACTAAAATCTTTGGATGATTGAAAATTAATATTTGCCAAAAAGTAGCTTGGAAATTTCAGTCCCAACACCTCCTATTTTGGGAAATGTGTAAACATGTTAGACAATTAAAAGAGCTATAAAGGGGAGAATTACACGTGGTTGTGTGTGATTTGACACATCACAATGAATCTTTGATTCTAGATAATTTGGGTGCCACTTTTGGGTGGTTTTTGACTCATGGTTTGTGTTATGTAGGAAAAAAGGGGAAATGGGATTTATGGATAGTTTAGGTAGATCCTCTTTTCCCTACACACATTAAAGGACATTTAACCGAGTTGAATAAGAACTTCTATATGAGGATTCACCTATAGGTTGGTTGTCACTTGCAATCAAAGGGAAATTTGGAAATTGATGATTAATGTGTTAATTTAATCCCAATTATGCTCAAAACACTAATTAATATGCAAAATCGTGAACAAACAGATGAATTCCAACAAATGCTCATACATAGAGATATTAAATGAAGATTAAGTACATACCAGATTTTGAAGGTCTAGATCCTGAATAGTCAAGGGTGAAGGGACTCATGCCCAAGCCTAAGGTAGTATTTTTATTGAAGGTTTCTGAACCTTTTCTACTACTAATTATCCATGTTCTAGAGATTTCTAGCTCTGTAAACTTGGAGGGAAAGGGGACTAGCACCCAAGCCCTAATAGTGCTCTTTTCGGCCTTTTTCTACCAAATTTGGGATCCTTTTGTCCTATAACAATCCTCTATAGCTCCACTCTTCGTGATCCAACACTTGTCACCTACAATCACAAGAAGAGGGGTTGGGGGTTGTAGTGTTTAGTAGATTGTCTCAGTTAAGCCCCAGAATGGCACTCAAGCCTTCCAACACTGCTATTAGATAGAGAGTGCATATCCTTGCGGGATAGAGGCAAAAACAAATTGATAAATGATTGATTGAAGCACAACTAGATATCACCTCAGAGGTGTAGCTCACATATAGATGAAGATCTTCACAACATGAGAAGATGAAGTCAAATTTGCAATAACAAACACAACAACACAAGTCTGCTCTACAACATAATGAGTACCTTGAATGCTCTAAAATCATAAGTTCACCAAAATATCATAATCATCTTCTATTTTCCAAATGAAGTCCTAAACATGCTTATATATGCATTCCTACTTTAATTTCATAATTCAAACTTAATATGTTGGCAAGGAACACCTTTAACAGTCATTTTATCGACATTCAAATTTAGTACCCCACCAAAATAGGGTAGGGAAAGGGCATGAGAGACCAAGCCCTAGGACCTATTTTAGGTCAAGATCTAAGTTCTGCAATGTCCCCTAAGTCAATTTTGACATGGGTTTCAAGGTATTTTGTCTTAGGATTCAATTCTAACATGCATGATGAAAAGTAAGGGACCTGAGAGTTAAACTTAGGAGGTAAAAGTCCTAGGGGACATTTTATGACATAAAATTTAGCCCCCACTTTAATGTATGCATGATCTTATGACCCATACATGCATTAATGTATGGTCAAAACACAACAAACATGTTGGGCACTTGAAGCTAATGCATACACAAAGATTGAGGAACTATTTCTAGCCCTCAGTCTTAGGTAAGCATTAGAGAAAACACATCACATACACATAAAACATGGAGAAGATAGTAACAAACATGCAAGTCATGGAGAAGATAGAAGAGAAGTCATGAAGAATACACTTGATATTTTATTTTTATTTTTCATATATATATGAATTTAGATACATGGAAAGTGAAAATGTAACACACAACTGTTGAGAATAAGGAATACAAAGAGGGGGGTGCATCAATATTCCACAAAACCACTTCTTAATAGATTTACTTAGCCAATTTCCAAATTTAATAACATGAAAGTAGAATAGACATAGGAAAAATAACAACAAAGACATAACACATAAACACTAGGATTTTTTTGTGGAAAACCCAAAAGGGAAAAAACATAGTGGGTGTTAGCCCACAGAAATATATAAGTTATATCAATACCAAAAAACTAGAGGCTCACTGCCTACACGGGTCACTACCCAATGAAATGCTCATTGTAAGAAAGGATCACTACTAAAATAGGTTCACTGCCTAGAGAAAGAAAGAGGAAAGAATAATGTCTCATTGCCAAAATGAATTGCTCAGATTGCACCTACACATGTATAGTTGCATCTCCAATGAAGCATCAAAATACTGTCTCAAAACTCTTCATCTCTAATTACTCTGTTTCACTATTTTTCTTTTACATAAGAGAAAGATATCTCTTTTCCTGCCCTTACACAATTGCTTTAATTCACATGTTGAACATTCACACTCGCATCACATACTTGCCAAACACTGAATTTGATTCCTTATATATATCCCCAACACTTAAGATCTTCATATTAGGTCAGCATACTCAGATGAAGCATATAGTTAATAAACTTGTAGTTTGTTAGCCAAATCCATTCACCAAAATACATGGAAAGCCTAAATAACATTTGAAGCACTATCTCATATGTTAGCTCCAACTATAAAACCACTTAGTATTAAGTTCTAAACAATAGAACTTACCGCACATAAGTCAAACTAACATGTCAGCCTCAAACTCAGACTATTACTGGTTCAATTCAACTATCAGACTACATCTTTTACTACGGACCATATGACTTTCTCAAAATCATATCAAAGACTTGTCAAACATCACCAATCATACCTTAAGGACCGTAGAATAAAATATTCTTTAGCAGAAAAATGCGAACCATCAGAACTCAGACACTATCACAGTCAAACTTTGTCAAACACTATAGTGATACTTAGTAGCTTGCAACTATCTTTCTGGTGGACTTTAGATCTTGCAACTCTATATTTAGACACTTCATACAAGTGTTTACAACATCTTGAAACCAAAAAATAAAATATACACTTGTGGAGAAATGCGGACCATTTTACTGCACACTATATAATGTCCTTGTCTTACTTTTGTTCATCTAGACTTAGATATTTTCTTCAAATGACTTTTAGAGGAAGTTATGACCTAAACACTGGAATATATCATCACCAAGTAACTATGAGTCAACATACTGGAACTACATTTGCCGGTCTTCATCTGCAGAGGCATACTGATCCACTTTCTGTCCCTTACTCTAAATATTGTCCATACTTAGCCAATATGACTAAGTCTTCTTTACAGGACCACAAACTCTATTCCAACCTTGTTCCTTTTCTTGTTTCCATCAACGACAACATTTGATTATTTAACATAGCAGTGTCTCTTGCCAACAATTTCCCCCTTTATCATTGATGGAAACACATAGTGAAAAATGCTTTTACTGCCTTGACTACTCCCCCTTTCTATATACACTCTATATTTCTTCTCCCCCTAAGATGTTTGCCTATTTTTCACTAATCTTCTTCTCCCCTTTAACATCAATGGAAAAGGTGTAGGTTACAGAGTCAAAAATTGTCAAAACTACAAAATTTGCTATACTCTACCACATATGTACAAATACACATTTGTATCTTAATTTATAATTGAAGGTAGAATATCATCGTAGATAGTTTTTATCAAAGCTATCTCTCCATGCCAACTATTCCTTGCAATCTCCAAATTATGGATGTGGCTATTTATCAAGAAGACTAGCTTTTCTGCCTTCTGCACATTTGATGGTGTATCAATTAATGCTTGTGATTTCAAGGCTTCATCTACCAGATTGTTCATGAAATCAATTTTTGGACTTATTAGCCCCCTAAGTTGGCACAGCCTGTCTTTCATTTCTTCCCTTTTCTTCATGACAACGCTCAGATCATTGTGAATATTTACAACCTGTGTCTCTTTGGCATTTTATTGACTCAATTGCCAAATTATATGTCTTAGAAATATTAAGCAGTTTGAGTTCCATGTCCTTGATTTTATGTTCTAATTCCTTTGTAACCTCTAGCCAAGATAAAAAAATTTGTACAAGTCACAGCCTTCTTTTATGGCACTTTGTATACCTCTTATTCCTTGCTCTAAAGAGATTTTGTAATTGATCAATATGGTTTTAACTCGGCTAATATTTTCTCATCAAATTCTTTTTTGACCTTTGTTTCTACAATTTTTTCAAAGGTTTCAAAATGATTGTTGATTGATTTTATCATACCTTTTAGTTGATCAGTAGACGATGTTGAAGTATCTTTCTAGTATTTAGGGATCAATTCTCCTAGTATATCAAATACTACTGTAATGAGCTTATTGTTGTGAATGTGAGTTTTCATCAATTCTTCCTGAGACTTTGCTTAGGCAAATGATACTAATTTAAATTTCTATACCAGAGACAAGGAATTTAGATTTATTGGTTCTTGAAAAAAATTGGGTAGATCTAGAATTTGTGCACTTTGTAGCTTTTCCAAGGGTTTTGCAATAGTGTCTCTTGCCATTTTTTTTTCACAAAGTAAAACTTTCTTTCTCTTCTTTTCTTCAATTGTGACTTCTGTAATGAATGAGATCCTTAATCTTTTTCTAGGATTAGATGCAGGTCTCTCCTCTTCAAATCTCTTATCTTTGCTTTTTGGAGTGCTTGATGTCCATTCTACTGGAGCACTTATGGACTTTGATCCTTCTGATTTGATTTTTACCTTACTTAATGATGTAGAGGGAACTTCACACTAACCCTCACATAAAATTAATTAACAACATCATCAACAAAAGGATGCATAAATGTGCAGCAATAAAATTTATCATCACTATTTTATTGGCAACAAGGTTTCATCATTTCATAGAAATCAAATTATAGAAGTTTGTGCAGCCATATAGGCTGAAGAAAATCAGTAGAAAATAGATATAAATCTGTTGTGTGATAGAAAACAACAGAAAAAACAAACTACATGTCTTTCCCCTTCATATCATCCTCGTATACTGTGAAACTAGCTCTCAAATTTGCAATATTCATCTAACAACTCTGTTGATCTTCAACCATGGATTTCATAATCTATTTACTGATGTTGTACACCTTTAAAACCTGCCATAAAAATTTCTTCACACCCTCTTCCAGCAATTCCATACCTTCCTCTCGTCTCCTTCAAAATTTGGAATGATAAGAATTTAAAAATTGTCAAAATCATCTCAATAAAATCTCCATTATGTCGAAAAATCTGTAACATCCAACTCCCACGCTCAAATTAGGAAAATCTTTAAAAAATCATGGAAGAAAATATTAAATGCTCCATAAAAGAATAATAAAATCCACTTCCACTAAATTTCTAGGAATAAATATTAAATGAAATTCCTACTCTTAGAAAATAGCTCCAATTTTGGAAAAAGAATATGCCAACACAACATAGGGGCCCAAATCCTCCAGCTACATTTGAGGAGCATTAATGAGTTGTCTTTGAGTGTAACTCCCCAAAAATCCACTCCCAAGATTTCCTTTTTGAATTACAACTTCAAATTGCCTTTATTAATTTTGCACTCCAAAGTTATCTCTTAAACTATCTCCCACTCCTAGGTTTTTGCAACATTATTATTTTTGTAATATTATAATTAAGACAATTTATTTAATATATTATTTAGGCCTAATATAGCATTTATTTTCCAACTCTAATTAATCTATCCTAAGGAAACCAAATTAAAATAAATTAAATGACAAATTTTTTGGTGATGTTGATTGCCAATTTGCCATGGATGCTCCTGCATCAGACTCCCAATCAAAATAAAATCCAAGCTATCATACCCACATTTCACCTGCGTTCACAACACGCAGAACACGCATGTTATGTCTACATATGACATGTAAGCATGATACGAGCTATCAAAAATTTTCCTTTACTACTTGAAATCTTTCCCTCGCACAAGTAAGCGTGCTCGATTGAGCATGTTTAAGTTGACAAAGTTACAGTTGCTCACAGAATGTTCTACACACGTGTGCATGTAGATTTTGATCTCTATGTTTGTGTCTATTTATTTTGCAAAGTTTAGGATTCCTTGGAAGATGGTTGACCTTCAATTGGTTTACTCAATCTATTTAACATTGCCTCGCAGCGTGTGAAAACTCCCCTATCAATTTTTTAATTGTTTCTTGTCTATACGCTTTTCTCTAATTCCATTTATATAATTTCTTTTTATATTTTTAAATTTAATCGTTAATTTATTCCATTACTTAATAATTCATTCAGAAGAGATTAATTCGGAAGATACAATTTCTTTACAAATGATCTAATGAAAAAGTTTAATAATGTGACCTACAATTGTCCAAATAATATTGTCCAATATTAATCTAGATATATATTGATTTCTATATATATATATATATATATATATATATATATATATATATATATATATATATTTATATATAATTTAATCAAAAATTCTTTTTCCAATTTAAGAAATGAACATATATAATATATATATATATATACATTTATAAGCTATTTCCTTTTTAAACAATCTCATTTACTCACAAATATTATATTTAAATTTACATTTATCATTGTATATTAATCATGCTAATGGGGTCTCCACCCAAGTTATATATATATATATATATATATATATATATATATATATATATATATATATATATATATATATATATATATACCATATAGTGCAAGCTCATGTATTTACATTTGTTATATATATATATATATATATATATATATATATATATATATATATATATATATATATATATATATATATATATATTATTTAAGCAATGATAGTGGAATCCCCACTTATCATTTTAATCTTTTTATCAATATTACCAACTCATAGTATGGGTTAAATAACCCTTATTCTTTTCTTTTGATGTAGCTGTGTATGTTCTTGTTGCAGGGAAATGGAGCTATGGCAGAGGTGCTAGAGAGGGAGGTTGGTGTTGGCAGGGGGGACAAGGGCCATGGTGGTGGACAGGAAATGGGGTGGTCGTGGCGGAGGTTATAGAGGTGAGGTGGAAGGTGGAGCGGCATGGCGGGGATGATGCTGTGGAGGGCCGCAGGAGGCGGTGATGGTAGAGAGGTCGCGGTACCGTAGGGCGAAGCGAAAGGGAAGCCCGCGGGGTTTATTGGTGGTGGGGGTGTAGGGAGGGGCGGAGCCCCATGCACATCCCACAACATGGGTGTTGTGATGTTCACAACACGCCCCATTTTGCCCCTTAGCAAAATGAGGACCCCTGCTGTTGCTTTGCTTTTAGTTTTTGCTTGTGTTTGTTCTGTCTGGTGGTAAAGGGAAAAGAGAGTCAAATTTGCAAACCTTGTTAAAAAATATAGAAAATTACATTTGCAGTACCATTGCATAATATGGTTGGATTCCTTGTGAAAAATGAGCCAGGGTTGCTTTTTGAACCGTCTTAAAATTCATCATATTTTGCAAGTTATGATCACTTAGGTAAAATGTACTATCAGGTTTTGCATGATAAGCGGTCAGTTGTTTGCTTTTTTTGTTGGCATTCATTTAAAATTTTGAAAAATTCATATTTAGTGGTTCCGGGTCGTGGGCAATTTTGTCTGGGTTCCACTCTATATGTTACATTTGATTGTTTTGCAGAAAATACATCGGCACACTTTGATCGCCATTATTCATTCATTGGCAGTGTTTTTACAACGTTGAACCTTTTTTCTTTTTTGGTTCAAAGGGTTCGAGGTTCAAAGGTTCGGGGTTCAGTGGTTTAAATTCAATGGTTCGGGTTCAAGGCTTAGGCAGGAAAGATGGCAAAGTGTTTTTAACTGTTGAACCGCCGCGTTGAACCTTATGGTGGGGTTCAATGGTTCAAGTTCCAAACGAAGGCCATCGGCCTAACATATGTGATCGGCGGAGTTCGAATATATGCCGCCGAAGTAAAGTCTCTCACCGATGGACTTTTTGCCATCGGTGTAACATTCAATGTCGGCCAAGTTTGAAATGGTCACCCCGAAGCACGTGATCTCGCCGATGGTATGCCATCAGCATAACAAGCACCGTCGGCAGTATTTGGAAATATCTGGGCGAGAGGGGATCTCTCGCCGATAGAACTAACAACTGACATCGGCAACACTTACGCCGATAAAGAGGTATCGGCATAGCAAAGGCATCAGTGCAGGAAGAATGGAGGTTGCCGATGGGTGACCTCTCGCCGATGACGAACGAAGGAGGGGACATCGGTAGGAGTCACACCGATGTAAGGACATCGGTAAGAAGAGGGTGGTCGGCGAAGATGATTCAGAGTTCGCCGATGGCGAATCTCTCACTGATGAAGGGGAAAAACAAGCCGACAAAGGAATAAACAAAGGATAAACAAAGCAAGGGGGCATCGGCCAAACGAAGGTCATCGGCGGAGAGAATATAGAGCTCGTCGATAGTATAAGCTCTTGCCGATAGGAAGGAAACAGAGAAAACAAAGGAAAAAACAAAGAGAGAAAGGCCATCGGCTAAATAGAGAATATCGGCCAATGTATTTTTTGGCACGCCGATGGCGATTGTCATGCTGATGGGCGGGAAAAGGAAATGCGATAGGAGTTTTAAACTCATTTTTTTTGGCGCCCGTAGCATTTTTGGTCAGCGATAGTTGACCCGATGGTTTTGAGTAGTCTGTATGCGTTTTGGACGCAGTTTCTGCTAATTTTGGACCTGATTTCCACATTTTGCACGGTCACCTGATTTAAACGATTATTTTAATTTCCTGCTATTTATGTGATAAATGTGATACTTATTGCTTGTCTTGTCTTGCAGGCTTGCAGTTGAGGAAGCAGCTGGAACTTGATCACAGTGACCTCATGGAGGAAGGAAATCCAATCTCAGGAGCAGGAGAATAAAGATGAAGTGCGAAGAAGTCAAGGCCAACCAAATGAAGAACAAAGTTGCAGCTGAGAGCATTATTGCAACAGACAAACATAAGTTATTGCCAAGCTGCCGAAACTTCTTAGAAGGGGCAATATTTCACCCAGATTTGACACTGCTCAGAGATATTTTTGAAGAACTGGTTCACCTGTATTTATTGCTATAACCAGGGGTTTAGTTAGGTTGTTTGCTGTAGTGAGGACAATCAGAATGTCTTTATATTGTGCCTCTCTACACTGTAATACTTTACAACAGGGGCTACACAGGGATTTTTAGGAACATACAGCAAGTTAGCTCAGTTTAGTCTAGAAGTAGAAGAAGGAGGTCGCCTGTTTGTCTGCAATAAGGTGCGCGTGGAATGTCTGGCTGCCTTACTGTATCTGTAAAGCTTGTAAGTTCTTTGTAGTATGATCAATGAAACTAAGAGTCATTCCTACATTGTAAATCATGTATGACTATTCGTTTCTAATACAATAGAATCTGGAGTTCTGCATCTATCTTCTGAGTGTTCTCCTGCTCTTCTTTGTGTTTTGAAATATTTTCTTTGAGAGCTTGCAATTTTAAATGTATGTTTGTGAAAATGCTCAGAACTTGCATTTAAGGTTTTTACTGTGGATTTGATCAAATTACTATGGTATTTACATAGTGCATAACAGAACAATTAGATCCTTCGGTAGAGGTAATGAGGTATAGATTAGATCTTTCTAACTTTTCCCAACCCATCTAAAATATTTAGCTGAAAACGTAGAAATCTAAAGGAAATTGTCTCAAGCTTGAAGAAGTATGCATAACAGAGTTATAAGTAGACAGTTTTCATAAATGTATAAAGAAGAAAGCTGCAATAATTCAAGAAAATCATCTGAAACTTGCAGCACAGTAACACTTGTATGCAAATGAACAAAATACTTGTTGAAATCTATGATTCTTTTGCATATTCTTAGTCCATTAAACCACCAAACAAACCTAAACTACGTAAGGCCCCTTGAACATTACAGCTTCACATTGACCAACTGAACTTGACCAACCGAACCGTTGTAGACTTGGGATTAGTTGAATCTTAAATGATTCCTTCTTATCTTTCAAGTATAGTTTCAGTTCATTATATGTGAATTTTAACTTATTGTTATGATTGCATCAAAACAAATCATCAACAGTTTTCTGGCGCTAGAAGGAGGGCTAGAAGGCTGTATATTGCAATCATCAACAGTTTTCTGGCGCTAGAAGGAGGGCTAGAAGGCTATATATTGCAATCATCAACAGTTTTCTGGCGCTAGAAGGAGGGCCAGAAGGCTGTATATTGTAATCATCAACAGTTTTCTGGCGCTAGAAAGAGGGCCTAATTTGGTTTAGGGTTAATTTTCTGAGTTTAAATGCTATATTCTGAGATATGTTAGATCTCATAAAAAAAAGAGTTGAAAGAGGTTCCCATTTTTAATGGACTCATATAGGGACAGTTTTCAAGTTGACATTCCTTCATTTCAGAAAGCTTTGAATAACCAGTTTTATCCTAAAAATTTATATAGCTATGGTTTATTTGGAAGGTGTAGGATACATAAGTCCGCAGAGCATGGTGAGCTTAATTGTCTATCTTTTCTTACAAGATTAGATTTATATTTGAAAGGACTAATCTCTCTCTCAGATGTGTATAAGGCTGAAAGTTGGCAGGGAAATGAGGAGATTATTGAGCGACAGGAGGATGCAGCATCAACGGTCATTAAATGTGCAGAGGATACAAAGATGGAACCAATGCTAGGAATAAAGGATAATAAGATCTCTTGGCAGGAATCATGTGATGGTAAGAAAAAAAATATGTCTTTTCGTCAGGATCCGGCTGTGATTAAGGTTAGCGAAAAGTATAAATATCCTAAAAAATGCAGAGAAGAAATCACAGCTCATGTCCCTTTTCTAGATAATAAGCAAAAAGGATTTAATGAAAAAGAAAAGGAAAGTGAGGTTCATCTTGATACATTTGATAAATATATAGAACTACTAAGGAATATTTGTCAAGAAGAAACCTCTGGGTCTGACCTGAAAACTTTTAACGAACATGGTTTGGCAAAGAAATGTAAACAAGCATTGGCAAAATTAAAATACACTAAAACTGATGAGATCCCTACTATAGAAACTAGTGAAGTCATAGAAAAGAAAGTAAATCCTAGTGTTATGACCGACTTCTTTGAATTGAATGACCAAGTTCAAGATTGTTGTAGGTCAATAGGATTAGACTCTTCACTGAATGATAAATGTGAGTTATATGATGAACAATTCTTGAAAGAAGAGGATACAGAGGATCATGGAGCTGCTGTACACAATCAGACATCACCCCCATGCCATGTTAAAAATAAAATAGGGGAGTATTCTTGTCAATCTAAGGATGTCGTCCCACCTTTACTCTCAAGTGATTTAGAAATAATTAATTTCTGTATATCAGATTATGATGATCAAGATACTTACTTAAGTGCTGATGTGCAGGAAACTAATGAGAACATTGAGAGGTGTGCTAAATTTGAGGGTAAACTGAACATCTGGAATGAAGGAACAAAGGTAGATGAAGATGAAGAAATGATACATCTAGAGTCATTCATCTTTCAACTTGAAAAAGGACTAGACATAGAGCTGGGCAATGAAAATGTAGAGCTAAATGAAAAGCCAGCTATTAATAAACAAGTGTGTTCCACAGAGCTAAAGGCACATCAGGTTGTCTCTTTCCTTTCCTTAGTAAACAATGATAAATGCTATTTTGATTATGGAAATTCAAGAGATAGGACATGCATATGGATTAATCATAAACCTAATGAGCTGCCTCAGTTACTAGTTATTAAGAGCTATTCTGATAAACACAGTGAATTTAGAATACCAGAATTTTTTTCAGAATTCAAAGATAAATCTGCTAGAATGAGAACCATCACCAGTACCCCATTACTCCTGCACAATCTAAAGAAATATGCAAGTAGGGGTGTTCTTGGGTCTTTTTCCTGGGTTTCTGTTTGCCTTGGAGAGGCTTGTATATAGTTTTGTAGGATAGTTGTTTTTGTTTTTGTGTTCTTCTTTTGCTATTTTCTTTTTAGGTTAGTTGTTTGTATAGTTCCTTTTTGTTTCTTTCTGTTTTTGTTTCTTTCTGTTTGTACAGCTTTTCTTTTTTTGGGTTGTTTGTACAGCCTATTTGTTTGGTTTGTTTGTTGTCTCCTCAGCAGGGATCTTTATTTTACTTTAGAGTATTAAGGAGCAAAACTAGCAACCATTCAAAACAGTATAAAATTTAGGGTATTCAAGTTAATCATTTACAATTTACACATAACTTGTTACTGTCATGAATGTAGAGAGTTGTTCATCTTCTAAAGTTTTGTATTCAATAAATGTGATTGAGAATTCGAAGCAAGTTTCTCACGATGACACACCTAAAATCCTTGGGTTTATTGAACCTACCAGTGTAGATATTAGGTGAAAAATCAGAGGTTACCCTTGCTACCATTACAATTCTCAGCTTAATTTCAGCAAGTGTCCACTCCTTGCATCATGAAGTTACAAATTGTTATATCTTATGAAGTCTTTCAAAAATGAGAAAATAAAAATAAATAAATAAATAAAGCGGATTATACTGAAAATCTAGATTAAGCCATCTAAGTAACTCTACCGGGGCTATGGACGCTCACTGGCAGTGGGGCTCTACTTAGGAGAATTGTAACGATAACCTTGTCGGGGCTATGGACGCTCGCTGGCAGCAAGGCTCTATCCGGTCGGCTATGAGGGAATATCCTCACCTACGTAGGCTAATGTCAGTCACTGGTTTGTTCAACCGATCTTCAAGATGAGGATAATTACTCACGTGCACACAACTAAACTAAAAATGGAAATTCATGCATCTTTATTGAATACTTTGAGTCTCAAGCTGAATAGTAATTTGCAGGAGGGATAGTCAGAAGTTATGAGTTGATTTCATCTAGTTTCCTTGAACACTCTGAATTTAGTTGTTTTGTTTGGTTGCTAGTTGTTGTGATGTTCACAACATGCCCCATTTTGCCCCTTAGCAAAATGAGGACCCCTGCTGTTGCTTTGCTTTTAGTTTCTGCTTGTGTTTGTTCTGTCTGGTGGTAAAGGGAAAAGAGAGTCAAATTTGCAAACCTTGTTAAAAAATATAGAAAATTGCATTTGCAGTACCATTGCATAATATGGTTGGATTCCTTGTGAAAAATGAGCCAGGGTTGCTTTTTGAACAGTCTTAAAATTCATCATATTTTGCAAGTTATGATCACTTAAGTAAAATGTACTATCAGGTTTTGCATGATAAGCGGTCAGTTGTTTGCTTTTTTTGTTGGCATTCATTTAAAATTTTGAAAAATTCATATTTAGTGGTTCCGAGTCGTGGGCAATTTTGTCTGGGTTCCACTCTATATGTTACATTTGATTGTTTTGCAGAAAATACATCGGCACACTTTGATCGCCATTATTCATTCATTGGCAGTGTTTTTACAATGTTGAACCTTTTTTCTTTTTTGGTTCAAAGGGTTCGAGGTTCAAAGGTTCAGGGTTCAATGGTTTAAATTCAATGGTTCGGGTTCAAGGCTTAGGCAGGAAAGATGGCAAAGTGTTTTTAACTGTTGAACCGCCACGTTGAACCTTATGGCGGGGTTCAATGGTTCAAGTTCCAAACGAAGGCCATCAGCCTAACATATGTGATCGGCGGAGTTCGAATATATGCCGCCGAAGTAAAGTCTCTCACCGATGGACTTTTTGCCATTGGTGTAACATTCAATGTTGGCCAAGTTTGAAATGGTCACCCCGAAGCACGTGGTCTCGCCGATGGTATGCCATCGGCATAACAAGCACCGTCGGCAGTATTTGGAAATATCTGGGCGAGAGGGGATCTCTCGCCGATAGAACTAACAACTGACATCGGCAACACTTACGCCGATAAAGAGGTATCGGCATAGCAAAGGCATCGGCGCAGGAAGAATGGAGGTTGCCGATGGGCGACCTCTCGCCGATGACGAACGAAGGAGGGGACATCGGTAGGAGTCACACCGATGTAAGGACATCGGTAAGAAGAGGGTGGTCGGCGGAGATGATTCAGAGTTCGCCGATGGCGAATCTCTCGCCGATGAAGGGGAAAAACAAGCCGACAGAGGAATAAACAAAGGATAAACAAAGCAAGGGGGCATCGGCCAAACGAAGGTCATCGGCGGAGAGAATATAGAGCTCGCCGATAGTATAAGCTCTTGCCGATAGGAAGGAAATAGAGAAAACAAAGGAAAAAACAAAGAGAGAAAGGCCATCGGCCAAACAGCGAATATCGGCCAATGTATTTTTTGGCATGCCGATGGCGATTGTCACGCTGATGGACGGGAAAGGGAAATGCGATAGGAGTTTTAAACTCATTTTTTTTGCGCCCGTAGCATTTTTGGTCAGCGATAGTTGACCCGATGGTTTTGAGCAGTCTGTATGCGTTTTGGACGTAGTTTCTGCTAATTTTGGACCCAATTTCCACATTTTGCACGATCACCCTGATTTAAATGATTATTTTTATTTCCTGCTGTTTATGTGATAAATGTGATACTTATTGCTTGTCTTGTCTTGCAGGCTTGCAGTTGAGGAAGCAGCTGGAACTTGATCACAGTGACCTCATGGAGGAAGGAAATCCAATCTCAGGAGCAGGAGGATAAAGATGAAGTGCGAAGAAGTCAAGGCCAACCAAATGAAGAACAAAGTTGCAGCTGAGAGCATTATTGCAACAGACAAACAGAAGTTATTGCCAAGCTGCCGAAACTTCTTAGAAGGGGCAATATTTCGCCTAGATTTGACACTGCTCAGAGATATTTTTGAAGAACTGGTTCACCTGTATTTATTGATGTAACTAGGGGTTTGAACCAGGGGTTTAGTTAGGTTGTTTGCTGTAGTGAGGACAATCAGAATGTCTTTATATTGTGCCTCTCTACACTGTAATACTTTACAACAGGGGCTACACAGGGATTTTTAGGAACATACAGCAAGTTAGCTCAGTTTAGTCTAGAAGTAGAAGAAGGAGGTCGCCTGTTTGTCTGCAATAAGGTGCGCGTGGAATGTCTGGCTGCCTTACTGTATCTGTAAAGCTTGTAAGTTCTTTGTAGTATGATCAATGAAACTAAGAGTCATTCCTACATTGTAAATCATGTATGACTATTCGTTTCTAATACAATAGAATCTGGAGTTCTGCATCTATCTTCTGAGTGTTCTCCTGCTCTTCTTTGTGTTTTGAAATATTTTCTTTGAGAGCTTGCAATTTTAAATGTATGTTTGTGAAAATGCTCAGAACTTGCATTTAAGGTTTTTACTGTGGATTTGATCAAATTACTATGGTATTTACATAGTGCATAACAGAACAATTAGATCCTTCGGTAGAGGTAATGAGGTATAGATTAGATCTTTCTAACTTTTCCCAACCCATCTAAAATATTTAGCTGAAAACGTAGAAATCTAAAGGAAATTGTCTCAAGCTTGAAGAAGTATGCATAACAGAGTTATAAGTAGACAGTTTTCATAAATGTATAAAGAAGAAAGCTGCAATAATTCAAGAAAATCATCTGAAACTTGCAGCACAGTAACACTTGTATGCAAATGAACAAAATACTTGTTGAAATCTATGATTCTTTTGCATATTCTTAGTCCATTAAACCACCAAACAAACCTAAACTATGTAAGGCCCCTTGAACATTACAGCTTCACATTGACCAACTGAACTTGACCAACTGAACTGTTGTAGACTTGGGATTAGTTGAATCTTAAATGATTCCTTCTTATCTTTCAAGTATAGTTTCAGTTCATTATATGTGAATTTTAACTTATTGTTATGATTGCATCAAAACAAATCATCAACAGTTTTCTGGCTCTAGAAGGATGGCTAGAAGGGTGTATATTGCAATCATCAACAGTGGGGTGTGGGTGGGGCTCCGCCCCTCCCCACACCCGTAATGCTTAAGATTCAGTGGGGGTTTAAATCCCCACCATGTATGTAACTCTTGACTGTGTAAAAACAGTGAGCTTTCTCTATTTTCTTTCAAATTTGTAATTTTTAATCAATATTAATTATATATATATACATTCACCAGTGTAGCAATATTTTTCATTTTCACAAATTTATTTTAAAATGAACTATTAAATATATATATATCAATTTCACAATATCAATTAGTAATAAAAAAGTAAATACATATGTATCAAAATTTCACAACTAAATTTACAAGTAAAAGATATATATAAATATATATATTTATATATATATATATATTTATATAACGAAATCTCATGGTAATATTCATTTCATACTAACTTCAACATTTTAAATTTCCATATAACATTTATTTAAATGGAAAGAAACATTAACCATTTTAAATCTATATTTGCCATTTAAATCTATCAAGTAAATTTTCCATTTCAAATAAATTTAAGGATCAAAAGTATATTCAGGAAACTATTGGATCTTTCCATATCAATAACACACCATAGTCAAATAAAAATTTGATTTAGTTTATTTCCTATAGCAAACTTAACTCAAGTTCATAGTTTTCAATTCAAGGGCAAAATGCATCATTCATAAAACTGAAAAAAGTAACTTTCTCACTAGAAAATACAAGGGATAAATTTATCAACTGATTCAAATCCAACAATCAATCTAACAATCAACTATTTTGATAAATAAGAGCAAGCAACTATAAGTTCCCACAACTCACAAACATTCAAGGGTGTAATTTTCTTTCTTCTCCCAGCTCACACAAAAGAGGTATTGTAATAACCAATTAAAATCACAACAATTAACATAATAAGGGAGGATTATCAATCCACTCCCAAGGTAACAATTTTTACAACAAATTCAAGAGAGAAGTTCTCTCTACAACTCTTACATAATGAAACTATGATGACCAAGCTCTCATTGCAAATAGGAAGACAAAACATTTTCTTTAACAAGGTAAAACTTCTTCAATCCTTTTGACATGCTCCAACAATAACCTGCAAGACAACATAGGAGAAAACAACAACCATCTAGCTCTCCTCCCTACCTTTGACCTGCAAGAGGGTCACCCCCGAGCTAGGGAGACCATCCATATACCCAGGGTAGAATAGACAAATCATCACTTCACAACATTGAATAACAACAACAAGGCAAATAACACACACACTCCCACGGTTTGACTCACAATACAAAGACTCAGCTTAGGTGAGTTCAAGGAGGGTAGGGAAGTAGACATCTCTACTTCTAGGTGTCATCCTTTCACATTTTATCACAAGGCCTCAAGCCAACAAATTACTCTTCCTCAAGGCCTCAAGCCTTCCAGTTAAATCAAATTACCAGGGGTATCCCAATAGACTCTCAAAGCCTTTAAGCCCTCTAGGCTAAAAGTATCAACATGCCCTCAAGGCATTTCTTATAACAAGAAAACAAGATGACACTCGAGGAGGGTCACACCTCCCCTTCCCTATACAAGATGAGCATTGCCTTCCAACTGGAAGGAGCTCCTTCAACACCCAAAACAAAACCCCAAAACTAACAGAAAAACTCATAGAAGACAATTGCAAACTCATTCATCAAGCAAGAAACAAACATACATATCAAGCAATAGATCACACAAGAGAGTAGTCTTGTTCACCAACCTTTCAAAGCCCAATTATGGATGAAATTTGATGAAGAATTCCTCTCTAGCCTCCTTCTCCAAAGTCTCCTTCTTTCCACAATAATCCAACCCCCTTACTCTCCTCCTCCTCTCTCTTTTAAAAACTAATTCCCTCTATTTTTCTAATTTTCCAAGTGGCATTAAATAACTAATCCACAACTCATCCATTATCCTAGTGGTCATAAAATAATTAACCCCCACTCAATAGGTTCCCCACTATAGTCCTTTTAACAACACATGGAGAATTAAAATACAATAAGTGAAATAAAAATACAAAGGGAGTGGATGACACACTACACTTAATAAGGGGAACCCCACCAAAAGACAGGCACAAGGAGACAAACACTCCATTATTAGGGAATCATGGAGTTGTTCCATGACTTGGAAGTGGGCCTGAGTGTGGATTCCACTCATCCCATTGTCCCTATGCTTCCAAATTCGTCACTTAACTTCACTGTGAAGTTTAAGTGACCATATGGAGGTTAACCCAAGGTTATCCTAGCCAAAAAGGTCCCTAGACCCATGGGGTATAACCCAGGGTTGAGTTTTTGCCTAGTTAGAACTCCCAAATTCAAATAAAAACACAAGAAAAAGGGACTAAAAGAAATAAAGTTTAAACAAGATTAAAAACAACATTTCTTACAACACTTATCATAATAAAAGTAAATCAGAAGATAGCCCTTATTCCCTTGACCTCATGCAACATTAACACATTACAACATTACAACATTCCTCCAAACACGAGGTTGATCTTAGTTCCTCATTGAACTAGATCAGCTCACAAGGGAAACAACATAGGTATGGGATGATCTCCTGTATTTGTGGTTTTGTTAGCAATACATGCACACTCAAACTTGAAGTCAATAACACGTAAAGATACCATAGCTGAAGAAAATCTAAATACATGCATCCTAAACATTCTACCATATAATCTCATTGAAGTTCCATATCCATTCATCATTTTCTTAAAAGCAACATCTAAATTATCATTGCACATCTATTTTCCTTAAAAATCAATTAGGTTTAATAAGCAGGATTCCAGATCAATAGTCTCTCAACATATAAATAATAGTCAATATCACTACAAATAGTCTCATGAATAGTAGTGTAAAAAGTAGGCCTCACATCCTCTCCCCCTAAGATTGTACTTCCTCTTGGAAGTCATCAAAGAGGTGAGGGTAAAATGTCTTCAGTCTTGTAGCATCTTCCCATGTTGCAGTGACCTCATCGTACATATCCCACTAGACCCTAACCTGGTCCAACTCTCGACCTCGAAGGCCCAGCGTCTGACAAGGCAATATGTGTATTGGCTCCAAAGCCAACTATCCATCTGCCTCTACCTGAAGAGCACTAAAATCCAATACTTGAGACAAGTCAGATATATAACGTCGTAAAACTGAAACATGAAAGACATCATGGATATGAGATAGGCTAGGTGGCAAGGCTAAATAGTAGGCTATAGGTCCTATCCTCTCCAAGATCTTAAAAGGTCCTACAAACCGGGGTGCGAGCTTAGAGCCTTTTCCATAACGGATTGGACTCTTATGCGGTCGCACTCTCAAGAATACTTTGTCACCTACTGAGAAGCTTCGATCTGTCCTCTTTGCATCTACATACTTCTTCTATCTATCCTAAGCTTCCTGTAGTCTCTATCTGATCAAAGTAACTTGTTGTTCCATATCCTAGATTATTTCAGGACCAATGGTAACTCAGTCCTCTAACCGATCCCAACTCAAAGGTGTTCTGCAAGGTATGCCATACAGAGCCTGGTAAGGAGGCATACCCAACGAGCTGTGATGCCCATTATTGTAGGTGAACTCAACTAGATATAGGTACTCCTCCCAGTTAGACTGATGATCCATAACATACATACACAACATATCCTCTAACACCTAATTAACTCTTTCTGTCTGGCCATCGGTCTCAGGATGGTAAGCAGAACTGAAGTTGAGCTGTGTACCCAATGCCTAATGTAAAGCTCTCCAAAAAGAAGATGTGAAAATAGAGTCTCTATTAGATATAATACGGCAAGGTACTCCATGCAGTCTAACAATCTGATCTAGAAACACCCTCGCCACTGATGGTGCATTATACGTTGTGCGTACTGGTGAGAAATGTGCCACCTTGGTCAACTTGTCAACTATCACCATGATGGTATCATGGCGTCATGATGAAATAGGTAGACCAACAATGAAGTCCATGGAAATGGTGTACCATTTCCACTCAGGTATCTCATGTGGGTATAAAAGTCCTGCTGGATGCTGATGCTCAGCCTTGACCCTCTGACACTCAATGCATCAAGCAACAAACTCTGCAATATCACGTCTCATCCCAGCCCAATGGTATAACTACCGCAAGTCCACATGCATCTTCTTCACTCCTGGATGTGCTGCATAGGGTGCTCTATGAGCCTGTAAGAGTATCACTGCACGTAGATCATCTGCACGGGGTACATAGATGCGTTGCTTATGTCTAAGTAATCCATCTGACTCCAGGGAATATCCTACGAATTTACCCTTCAAGACCCTCTGATTCTGAATCTCCTATTGCACCTCAAGAAACCACTCATCCTCAGGTAGATGCTATAGAATATGTTCTCTCAAATCCACTTTCAAAGTCAGAGTCAGGATCTTGTGGTGCCTTCGACTCAAAGTGTCGGTGACCACGTTCTCCTTTCCCTTGATATAATGGACATCAAAGTCGTACTCACATAGGAACTCCATCCAACACCACTGGTGGGTGTTCAAATTTGGCTGAGTGAAAATATACTGCAAGCTATGATGGTCTGAATGGAGCTCAAAACGTTAGCCTAAGAGGAAGTGTCTCCATCGAACAAGAGCATGAATGACAGCTGCTAGCTCTAGATTGTGAGTAGGGTAGTTTAGCTCATGTGTCTTAATTTTTCATGATTCATAAGCAATTGCTCTACCACCTTGCATAAGCACCGCTCTAAATCCCTTTAAGGATGCATCCGTGCAAACAACAAAATCTTATTCCAGATCAGGAACAGCTAATATGGGAGCACTGGTAAGCTGATCTTTAAGGATTCCAAAGGCCTTCTCACACTTCTCAGTCCAAGTGAATCCCTTCCCTTTTCGCTGAAGGGAAGTGATAGGATGAGCTATTCTAGAGAAACCTTCGACAAACCTACGGTAGTAACTGGCTAATCCCATAAAGCTCCTCACTTCTATAACATTGGTGGGTGCTGGCCAATCCTGAATAGCCCTAATCTTTGATGGATCTATAGAGATACCATCGCCTAATAATATATGTCCCAAATACTGCACACCTCTATCCTGAAGGAGGCACATTTTGCCAGATTGCCATACAGTTGATTCTCACATAAATACTACATTACCTGATGCAAATGGTCCACATGTTCATCCTCAGTCCGTGAATAGATCAAAATGTCATCTAGAAAAATGATCACGAACCGATCTAGGTAAATGCGGAACACCCCATTCATAAGACTCATGAACATTATAGGGGCGTTCAACAATTTGAAGGGTACCACTGTAAACTCATAGTGGCCATATCTGGTTTAGAAAGCAGTTTTGTGAATATCTACCTCTGTAATTCTCAATTGGTGATACCTGATTTTAGATCAATCTTTGAAAACACTTTGGCTCCTTGCATTTGGTCAAAGAGATTGTCAATCCTCGGCAGAGGATATTGGTTCCTCACCATTACTTTGTTCAACTGCCTGTAGTCCGTGCATAATCGAAGAGATCCATCCTTCTTCTTTACCATGATAACTGGTGCACCCCATGGAGAAATGGAGAAATTCTAGGTTGGATGTGTCCCTTCTCTAGTAGATCTTCTAACTGCAGCTTCAGCTCTATGAGCTCATGTGTAGTCATTCTATAAGGTGCCCAAGATATTGGTTCTGCCCCTGGTACTAGATCAATGTGGAAATCAACTTTTCTGCATGGAGGCATTCCAGGTAACTCTGGTGGAAAGACATATGCAAATTCCCTCAAGATGGGGTGATCATCTAATGTAGTCTCCGGTTCATCTTCTGATCTATCACTGATTGTGATAGCAAACAACTGACAACCCTTCCGTATGCAATGCTTAAGTTGCTGAGTGGATACCATTCGAGTAGTCGTGGGCTTCTGTATGCCCACTATCTCTACTAGTGTGCCATGATCATCTGTGCAACTAATCATCTTCTGTCGGCAATCTAGCTTGGCTCTGTGAGCTGCAAGCTAGTTCATGCCAAGAACTATGCCGTAGGTTCCTAATGGCATCACCCTAAGATCCCATGTTGTAGTGAATGTACCCAAGGAAACTTCACAATTTCAGACAATGGAATCAACTGACATCCTGGCCCCAGAGGCTAGCTCGACCTCCCACCTAATGTCGTGCCTAGAAGCCACCAGCCTGCAATGTCCCACTAACGATGTAGATATAAAGGAGTCAGTAGCTCTGGAGTCAAAAAGGATAGAGATGGGAGATTTTGCAATCATACCTGCTATCTCAATAACTAAGGCCTAAAAATCATCCTGGCGGTTGTCAACCGCTGCAAACATACGGTGGGATTTACCCATGTCACCCACAGTCTGCTCGGAACCTCCTGCATGATGCTATCCCCCAGCTGTATAACCCTGTGGCCACTCTCTAGCTATGTGTCCTACTTCACCACAAGTATAGCAAGGGCCTCTAACCTATACCTGTACAGTCTGAGCCCTACTCGACTGCTACTGTCATGTTCTGCTAGTAGACCCCTGTGAACCCCTATACGAGTACTGCGGTCTCACAGGTGCCGCAGGTGGTCCCTGTTGTCTCTGATCTCTACGCGGGCCCTGCTGCTACCAACCTCTATTATTTCCCCCATATGATTTCTGTTGTGTTTTAGCTTTCTATTGTTGCTGTGTCTACTATTGCTGTGGGGACCTAGGAGGTAATGGTGCTGAACTGTATCCTCCTCTAGGGGGTGGCTGTGTTGGCCTATGGAAATTCTGTTGATGCTGCTGCTGTCCCCGATCCTGGAACTGAGGGCAAGAACTCTGCCCCCGTCCCTGAATCTCCTCGGCAATATAAGCCTTCTCGGCAGCATCACTTAAAGTTTGGGGATCTACCATCCAAACAAGTCCAGCTATACTATGGTTTAGACCTTTGATGAACTTATGCACTAGGAGTTTCTCATCATGGAGATATTCTGCATACCTAGATAACTCTGTAAACTTACTCTCATATTGTGCCACTAAGAGTCCCCTCTGCTGTAGATCATGAAACTTGTCTATACGACACTGTCGATAGTGGTCTGATAGATATCACGCACTGAAGTGCTCTATAAAAATCTCCCATGAGAGTGTGTCTATGGAAAGGCAGCGCTTGCACTCCTCAGTGCGCCACCATGTAGCTGCTGCTTCCTGTAATAAGTACACTACCACACGGGCCTTCGTGTTGCCTGTGTATGGACGCAACGCGAAGCACTTGTCCAGACTGATAAGCTAGGCCTCTACCTTGGCTCCCTCTATGGTTCCAATGAATGTAAGAGGGTTCAACCTCAATATATCCCTAATGGGATCTCCTCTGTCACTGTGCCCCCTATAAGGCTCATCTGTATGATGCTCGTAAGGCCTAGGACCAAAATACTCTACTCTCACTATCTCGTCATGCCTGGCATCATGTGTGGGGCTCCTACTACGGGCCTTGCCGGCTGAACTAACCTCCTCTATATCAGGCAGCTCGACATACGGCTCCACATGTGGTACCCCCTGTGGCTCTATGTAGGGCTCCTCACATGGCTCGACATGAGACTTCACTCACGCCTCCATGCGTGGCTCCTCTCGCGGAACATCGCGGGGCTCGTCACGTGGCTCTATGTGCTGCTTAGCTATGGTCGGTGGAAGCCTATCCAAAATAGCCTGTAAGGCCTATAAAATCTGTGGTCCCATATCTAGTGGGGCTGGTGGTGCTTGTGGTTCCTGAGGAACTGGTTGTGCCTATAAAACTGGCTGAACTTGTGGAATTGGCTATTCTGGTGGGGCTGGCTGCTCTAGTCCCACAGTTGAAGAATCAGTGTGCACCTTGGTGGCTGGAGTGCGGCGGGATAGTGGTTGCCGAACTCGTCTGGGAGGCATCCTACAAAACAAGGTAATCCTCTAGTCAGTTTGGTCCCAAAAGTGATAATGTGCTCATACAAGCCCAGTGTTTTAAAACGACTAGGCTCTGATACCAAATGTCATGCCCACATTTCACTTGCTTTCACAACATGCAAAACACGCATGTTATGTCTGCATATGACATGTAAGCATGATACGAGCTATCAAAAATTTTCCTTTACTACTTGAAATCTTTCCCTCACACACATAAGCATGCTCAGTTGAGCAAGTTTAAGTTGACAAAGTTACAGTTGCTAACGGAATGTTCTACACATGTGTGCATGTAGATTTTGATCTCTATGTTTGTGTTTGTTTATTTTGCAATGTTTAGGATTCCTTGGAAGATGGTTGACCTTCAATTGGTTTACTCAATCTATTTAACATTGCCTCGCAGCGTGTGAAAACTCCCCTATCAATTTTTTAATTGTTTCTTGTCTGCTCGATTACGCTTTTCTCTAATTCCATTTATATAATTTCTTTTTATATTTTTAAATTTAATCGTTAATTTATTCCATTACTTAATAATTCATTTGGAAGAGATTAATTCTGAAGACACAATTTCTTTACAAACGATCTAATGTAAAAGTTTAATAATGTGACCTATAATTGTCCCAATAATATTGTCCAATATTAATCTAGATATATATTGATTTCTATACATATATATATATATATATATATATATATATATATATATATATATATATATATATATATATATTTATATATATATATATATATATATATATATATTTATATATAATTTAATCAAAAATTCTTTTTCCAATTTAAGAAATGAACATATATAATATATATACATTTATAAGCTATTTCCTTTTTAAACAATCTCATTTACTCACAAATATTATATTTAAATATACATTTATCATTGTATATTAATCATGCTAATGGGGTCTCCACCCAAGTTTATATATATATATATATATATATATATATATATATATATATATATATATATATATATATATATATATATATATATATATATATATATATATATAGATATATATATATATATATATATTAAATATCCATATAGTGCAAGCTCATGTATTTACATTTGTTATATATAAATACATATATATATATATATAGAGTGTTATATATATATAGAGTGTTATATATATATAGAGTTATATATATATATATATATATATATATATATCAATATTATTTAAGCAATGATAGTGGAATCCCCACTTATCATTTTAATCTTTTAATTAATATTACCAACTCATAGTATGGGTTAAATAACCCTAATTCTTTTCTATTGCTGTAGCTGTGTATGTTCTTGTTGCAGGGAAATGTAGCTATGGCAGCGGCGCTAGAGAGGGAGGTCGGTGCTAGCAGGGGGGCCGAGACCATGGTGGTGGATAGGAAGTGGGGTGGTCGTGGCGGAGGTTGCAGAGGCAAGGTGGAAGGTGGAGCAGCACGGCGGGGACGATGCTGTGGAGGGCCACAGGAGGCGGCGATGGCAGAGAGGTCACGGTACCATAGGGCAAAGGGTAAGGGAAGCCCATGGGGTTTATTGGTGGCGGGGGTGTGGGGAGGGGCAGAGCCCCACCCACATCCCACAACGTGGGGTGCGGGTGGGGCTCCACCCCTCCCCACACCCACAATGCTTAAGATTCGGTGGGGGTTTAAACCCCCACCATGTATGTAACTCTTGACTATGTAAAAACATCGAGCTTTCTCTATTTTCTTTCAAATTCGTAATTTTTAATCAGTATTAATTAAAATATATATATAGTGTAGCAATATTTTTCATTTTCACAAATTTATTTTAAAATGAACTATTAAATATATATATATATATATATATATCACTTTCACAATATCAATTAGTAATAAAAAAGTAAATACAGATGTATCAAAATTTCACAACTAAATTTACAAGTCAAAGATATAGATAAATATATATATATATATATATATATATATATATATATATATATATATATATATATATATATATATATATATATATATATATATATATATATATATATTCATTTCATACTAACTTCAACATTTTAAATTTCCATATAACATTTATTTAAAAGGAAAGAAACATTAACCATTTTAAATCTATATTTGCCATTTAAATCTATCAAGTAAATTTTCCATTTCAAATAAATTTAAGGACCAAAAGTATATTCAAGAAACTATTGGATCTTTCCATATCAATAACACACCACAATCAAATAAAAATTTGATTTAGTTTATTTCCCATAGCAAACTTAACTCAAGTTTTAGTTTTGAATTCAAGGGCAAAATGCATCATTCATAAAATTAAAAACAATAACTTTCTCACTAGAAAATACAAGGGATAAAACTATCAACTGATTCAAATCCAACAATCAATCTAACAATCAACTATTTTGATAAATAAGAGAAAGCAACTATAAGTTCCCACAACTCACAAACATTCAAGGGTGTAATTTTCTTTTTTCTCCCAGCTCACACAAAAGAGGTATTGTAATAACCAATTAAAATCACAACTTTTAACATAATAAGGGAGGATTATCTCTCCACTCCCAAGGTAACAATTTTTACAACAAATTCAAGAGAGAAGTTCTCTCTACAACTCTTACATAATGAAACTATGATGACCAAGCTCTCATTGCAAATAGGAAGACAAAACATTTTCTTTAACAAGGTAAAACTTCTTCAATCCTTTTTACATGCTCCAACAGTAACCTGCAAGACAACAGGGGAGAAAACAACAACCATCTAGCTCTCCTCCCTACCTTTGACCCACAAGAAGGTCACCGCTGAGCTAGGGAGACCATCCACATACCCAGGGTAGAATAGACAAATCATCACTTCACAACATTGAATAACAACAAGGCAAATAACACACACACTCCCACGGTTTGACTCACAATACAAAGACTCAGCTTAGGTGAGTTCAAGGAGGGTAGGGAAGTTGACATCTCTACCTCTAGGTGTCATCCTTTCACATTTTATCACATTTTATCATAAGGCCTCAAGCCAACAAATTACTCTTCCTCAAGGCCTCAAGCCTTCCAGTTAAATCAAATTACCAGGGATATCCCAATAGGCTCTCAAAGCCTTTAACTCCTCTAGGCTTAAAGTATCAACATGCCCTCAAGGCATTTCTTATAACAAGAAAACAAGATGACTCCTGAGGAGGGTCACACCTCCCCTTCCCTATACAAGATGAGCATTGCCTTCCAACTGGAAGGAGCTCTTTCAACACCCAAAACAAAACCCCAAAACTAACAGAAAAACTCATAGAAGACAATTGTAAACTCATTCATCAAGCAAGAAACAAACATACATATCAAGCAATAGATCACACAAGAGAGTAGTCTAGTTCACCAACCTTTCAAAGCCCAATTATGGACAAAATTTGATGAAAAGTTCCTCTCTAGCCTCCTCCAAAATCTCCTTCTTTCCACAATAGTCCAACCCCGTTACTCTCCTCCCCCTCTCTCTTTTAAAAACTAATTCCCTCTATTTTCCTAATATCCCAAGTGGCATTAAACAACTAATCCACAACTCATCCATTATCCTAGTGGTCATAAAACAATCAACCCCCACTCAATAGGTTCCCACTATAGTCCTTTTAACAATACATGGAGAATTAAAATACAATAAGTGAAATAAAAATACAAAGGGAGTGGATAACACACTACCCTTAATAAGGGGAACCCCACCAAAAGACAGGCACAAGGAGACAAACACTCCATTATTAGGGAATCATGGAGTTGTTTCATGACTTGGAAGTGGGCCTGAGTGTGGATTCCACTCATCCCATTGTCCCCATGCTTCTGAATTCGTCACTTAACTTCACTATGAAGTTTAAGTGACCATATGGAGGTTAACCCAAGGTTATCCAAGCCAAAAAGGTCCCTAGAGTCAAATAAAACACAAGAAAAAGGGTCTAAAAGAAATAAAGTTTAAACAAGGTTAAAAACAACATTTCTTACAACACTTATCATAATAAAAGTAAATTAGAAGATAGCCCTTATTCCCTTGACCTCATGCAACATTAACACATTACAACATTACAACATTCCTCCAAACACGAGGTTGATCTTAGTTCCTCATTGAACTAGATTGACTCACAAGGGAAACAACATAGGTATGGGATGATCTCCTGTATTTGTGGTTTCATTAGCAATACCTACACACTCAAACTTGAAGTCAATAACACGTAAAGATATCATAGCTGAAGCAAATTTAAATACATGCGTCCTAAACACTCTACCATATAATCTCATTGAAGTTCCATATCCATTCATCATTTTCTTAGAAGCAACATCTAAGTTATCATTGCACAATTATTTTCCTTAAAAAATAATTAGGTTTAATAAGAAGGATTCCAGATCAATAGTCTCTCAACATATAAATAATAGTCAATATCACTGCAAATAGTCTCATGAACAGTAGCGTAAAAAGTAGGCCTCACACAAGCCCTCTTGGATTGAGGGTAGAAATAGGTATTCATCCTTTAAATGCTCCTCCTTGATGTCTTCTATGCTCTGCCTCTTGTCCTCTTTGAAACAACTTCAATTGGTCTTCATTTTCACATTAGGTTTTCCCAACTTCTTGTTAAGGTTATTAGGTCTGTCAAATGGAAACAACTTCATCTTATCTGCTACTTTGGATACCTACACCTGAATAATGACAACATCATTCATCAAAACACCTTGGTCAGTACCAACAATGTATTATTTACTTTACTTCTCACACTCCTTTGGTGATCCCTGCAATATAACATCCAATTGCAAGGACTTGGTCTGCAACTCTATAACATCAACCTTATCATCAACTTTAATATCAACATCAACTTTATCAGCAACATTAACAGTAATATGCCCCTCTACTTGTTCAACTTGTTGTTGAGACTAAAAATGTAATGAATGCTCTTCCACAACCACGTCTACTTTGTCTTCTTTAATGCTTGTTGTCAAAGATGTACTCACCACTTTGTTCCTTACCTCTTTCTTTATTGTTGTTGTATGTACTTGTCTTTTTCTTCTTTGAATAATCTTTCTAATGGGCCATGATACCCTCTTTTTGATTGGTAAATACCACCTTTGCATCTCAAGGTCTATTCTTCTTTCCATTCCATCCATAGCTTTTCTCATTTGTTCCATGGTTTGCTTCAACTCATTGATCTCTTGGTCAATTTCCACTTGCCTTTCCTTCTCTTTTTTCTTCTTCATCTCTTTTTCCTCTTGTTTCTTCTTTTGTGAACCACCAGCTAGCAAGTACCTCTTCAACAAATCCATCTTCTCTTCAAGAAAGTTTCTCCTTGCTTCTCAGTCTCACCTAGGTCTCTTCTCTTTTCCTCTACCTAGTCTTTTGGCAACCAGGTTCTCTCTTCAACCTGCACAAATAAAAACCCACAAACACCAAACTCTCTTTTGCCCAGACCTTCTCAGCTTTGATACCAATTGATGTAGACAGAACTTCACACTAACTCTCACACAAAATTAATCAACAACATCAACAAAAAAAGGATGCAATGTGTAGCAATAAAATTTATCTTCACTATTTTATTGGCAACAAGGTTTCATAATTTCATAGAAATCAAATTATAGAAGTTTGTGCAGCCATATAGGCTGAAGAAAATCATTACAAAGTAGATATAAATCTGTAGTGTGATAGAAAATAACAGAAAAAACAAACTACATATCTTTCCCCTTCATATCATCCTCTTATACTGTGAAATGGGCTCTTAAATTTGCAATATTCAACCAACAACTATGTTGATCTTCAACCATGGACTTCATAATTCATTTGCTTCTATTGTACACCTTTAAAACCTACAATAAAAATGTCTTCACACCCTCTTCCAGAAAGTCCGTGCCTTCCTCTCTTCTCCTTCAAAATCTGGAATGATAAGAATTTAGAAATTATCCAAATCATCTCAATAATGTCTCCATTATCTCCAAAAATTTGCAACCTCCAACTTCCACACTCAAACTAGGAGAATCTTTGAAAAATCATGGAAGAAAATATTAAATGCTCCATAAAAGTATAATAAAATCCACTTCCACTATATTTCCAAGAATAAATATTAAATGAAATTCCCACTCCTAGAAAATAGCTCCAATTTTTGAAAAAGAATATGCCAACTCAACATGGGGGCCCAAATCCTCCAGCTACATTTGAGGAGCATTAATGAGTTGTCTTCAAGTGGAACTCCCCAAAAATCTACTCACAAGATTTCCTTTTTGAATTACCGCTTCAAATTGCCTTTATTAATTTTGCACTCCAAAATTATCTCCTAAACTATCTCCCACTCCTAGGTTTTTGCAACAATATAATATTTGCAACATTATAATTAGGCCAATTTATTTAATATATTATTTAGGCCTAATATTGCATTTATTTTCTAACTCTAATTAGTCTATCCTAAGGAAACCAAATTAAAATAAATTAAATGACAATTTTTTTTGGTGATGTTGATTGCCAATTTGCCATGGATGCTCCTCCATCACTTAACTATTCATCTGATGTTTTCTCTTACTCTTCAGGTTCCATCAACATTCTAGAAGATAATTATGAGAATGTCCCAAATCTTTCCTCTTTAGGATCAATAGGTTTATTTAGTAATGCATTACCTAATTTAGTCAAGACATCTTCTGCAACTTCATAACCTATGGTCGGAATCCATACAGTTCTTGGTTCCACAGCTTCCATGAAGCATTGGTCTTTATCCACCATGAATACAATATTCTTTTCATATTTTATCACTACCTTTTTAGGTATCCAAAACCTTCTTAACATTTTGTATTGAAAATCTTTAAAATATTTCCATAGGATTTTGTTCTACTTATTTGCATTACCCAAAATCTCTAAGTGATTTCTTATTTGAGCAGCTATAGGTATGTGATCAAGCTAGACAATATTTCCTAGAGCAAGTAGCTCTCTCAGGAAGTAAAATAGCAAACATGTAACTAATGTTCCATATTTGAAAGGATGATTGGTTTCTTTCGTTCTTTTCAAGTTCTCCATTAGTTCACTCTGGAGCAATTCACAAAGTTCATAATCTGTATTGTTTTTTATCATGTCATATGTTGTGTATATAGGTGATGAAGACAAAAAAATTTCTTCGATGAATAAGTATACATTGTATCCAACAACAATTGATTCAAATCTGACAGTCGAATCCTGGATATCATTTACTGTAATGCCATTCTTCTCAAATTTGTCTTGTGTTGACTGCATTACCACATTGTTCTTCATTTTCTTTATGCCTGGAAACCTTCCGGAGGAGCTGATACTAGTTATAGATTTGATGACTTCTTTAGTTATCAAATAGGGTTCATCAAGCCATAAAGAATCATTATGAATTCTTCTGAGAATAAGCTTGACCCATGCATCAATCATAATTGTGGTAAAATCCAACTAGGTGTCAAGTTTCATTTTTCCTAGAACTTTATAATCATCTTTCAACACAATATCCATTGTAGTCAATTCATCCAAATACAGTTTTCCTAACTTCATGTGATCATATTCTTCTAGACTGATATGAATGTATGCTCTGATATCTTTCATATACATAACCCCATGTGGAGTAATTAAGAATGCCCCTAACGGATTGTCTTCCAGTGATTTCAATAATTGCTTCTTAAACTTGGGGCAAGGCATTTTTCCTATCTCAATTACGTGAGTAAACATTTCTGGAGAAAATTAATTTTCACAGTAGGGTTTTGAGTTTCAAATACCTTTTTCATCGGATTAGGGTTTCCTTGATCTTGATCTGAAGTTCTTTGGAGAATATTTTAGCCACTTTGAATCTTACTTTGGTTTGCCTCGGTCACTTGAGTTCATGGAATGCAAAATAATTTTTCCTTCAGATACAACTCCTCTTATCCTTCACATGCCAAAACTTAAGTGTCATTAATGCCATCTTACAAAAGGATGTTGAGCATCTTCTTGAGAGCCATAGACACCTTAGATTACTCCAAAAATCATAGAAATTGGTCATTATATTCCAGAACTTGCTTCAAAGGATTTGTCATGTGATTCTTTTTATCATATCTTCATGCTAGATTCTAGCACTAACTATCTGGCTAGCAGTTTTGGATTTTCAGCACTACTCCCCCTAATCCAGAGCTCTCAATTTACTTCCCTGAGGAAGTATCTACACTGAATGATGGTGTGGATTCATCTTTAACTTCAATCACATATTTCTTGATTCAAATCTTTCCCATTTCCTTCTTAGTTTCAACCACATCGACCTTTTCTTTTGCTTTATCATTCCTCTGCTCTATTTTCCTTTCTTCAATAAGGTAGTTTCTTTTCACATTTTTGCTTCTGTGGACTCTTGCAATATGTCGATGCTTGTTGCAACTATAGTACACAACATTCCTTTGTCCTTGATTCCCTCTATTGGTTAGATTTGATATGCATTGATTAGCCATATGTCCAAATCTATTGCAAGTAAAACACTTTCTATTGAATGATTGATTATTCCTTGCATTGTAGGAACCATTCCTTACCAGATTTCTACATTCATTTGATTTGTGACCAATTTTATTGCAATTGAAATATTGACCAAAAAAGGATGGAACATTTTGATTCTATTTTATTCTACTTCTACACTGAGTAGCTTTATGACCAAACTTATTGCAATTAAAATAGTGGCCATTGAAACATGGATACCTTTGAGCATTTTTCTATCTAACTGGAGGTCTTCTAAGTCTTCTTCTTTGATTTTTGAAATGGTTTCCTTTGTTTTGTTTTAACTCAGTGTTTGTTTGACTTGATTTTGAACTTTCTCCTTTCTCAAATCCCAGACCTTTCTTATGATCAGCACTCCTTTGACTAGCAATCACCTCATCAAGCTTTGCAAAGCTTAGTTTGAACTTTTGTTCATAGTTCTTGGCTGCATCTAGATCAAATTTCAAAAGTATCACTTCTTGCCCAATTTTTCACACTCCCCTGATTTGTCGTTAACAACTTGATTCAGATGGCTTTCAATTTCTTCCTTCATTTCAACTTCTAGTCAACCCATTTAGAAACTCATGTGCTTCATCTAATTGATCATTTAGCTACTTTCTTTTCTCTTTGAACTTCCTGACTTTCTCTCTTATCTTTAGGATGCATTCATTAGCTTCTTGAATATTAGCTTTTAGATCCCTAATTTCTTCCTCACATTTTTCAAGATTAATAAGGGCTACTTCTAGTTCCTTGTTGCTTTTATAATTTCCAAATATTCTTGCTGCCATGAATACACTACCCTAGATCTTCCTCAAGCTATTAGACTTCTTCCAAGGAACCTTTCTCTGACACCAATTGTTGAGAATAGGGAATATTGAGAGAGGGGGTGAATCTGTATTCCACAAAACCACTTCTTAATAGATTTACTCATCCAATTTCCAAATTTCATAACATGAAAGCAGAATAGACATAGAAACAACAACCACAAAGACATAACACATGAACACCAAGATTTTTACATGGAAATTACAAAAGGGAAAAACTAGGTGAGTGTTAGCCCACAGAAATATATAAGTTATATTTATACCAAAAAACCAGAGGCTCGCTGCCTATAGGGTCACTGCCCAAAGAAATGCTCACTGCAAGAAAGGCTCACTACCAAAATAGGCTCACAACCTAGAGAAAGAAAGAGGAAAGAAGAATGGCTCACTGCTAAAATGAACTACTCAGATTACATCTACACATGCATAGTTGCAACTCTAATGAAGCATAGAAAGACTATCTGAAAACTCTTCATCTCTGATCGCTCTATTTCACTGCTTTGCTTTTACATAGGAGCAAGATCTCTCTTTTTCTGTCCTTACACAATTGCTTTACTTCACATGTCAAACATTCACATTTGTATCACATACTTGTGAAACACTAAATTTGATTCCTTATATATATACACAACACTTGAGATCTTCATATTAGGTCAGCATACTTAGATGAACTGTATAGTTAATAAACTTGTAGCTTGTTGGCCAAATCCATTCACCAAAATACATGGTGGACATAAATAATATTTGAAGCACCATCTCATATGTCGGAACCAACTATAGAACCACCACTTAAGATTAAGTTCTAAACAATAGAACTTACCACACATAAATCAAACTAACATGTTGGCCTCAAACTCAGACTACTACTGGTTCAGTTCAACTGCAGACTACATCTTTTACTGCGGACCATAGGGCTTGCTCAAACTAATATCAAAGACTCCTTAGTCATCACCAATCATTCCTTCAAAATAGTATAGAAAAATATTCTTTAGCTGCAAAATGCTGACCATCAGAACTCAGACACAGTCACAGTCAAACTTTGTCAAACACTATAGTGATACTTAACAGCTTCCAACTATCTTTCTAGTGGACTTCATATCATACAACTCTAGATATAGACACTTCATACAAGTGCTTACAACACATCAAAACAACATAACAAAATTTGTACTTGTGGAGAAAAGTGAATCATTTTACTTTGCATTGTATAATGTCCCTATCTTACTTCTATTCATCTAGACTTAGATATTTTCTTCAAATGACTTCCGAAGGAAGTCATGACCTGAACACTAGAATATATCATCATCAAGTGTCTGTGAATCAACATACCTTAATTGCATTTGGTGGTTTTCATCTGCAGAGGCATACTAATCTACTTTATGTCCCTTACTCTAAATACTATCCATACTTAGCCAATATGACTAAGTCTTCTTTATCGGACCACAAACTCTATTCCAATCTTGTTCCTTTTCTTGTTACCATTAATGACAAAACTCAATTATTAAACATAGCAGTGCCTCTTTCCAACAACCCTAAAATGTAGGAGGGGAATTTTTCCACACCCTTTAGACTACATATGGGGAAGAGGACACACCAAACAAATCCCAAAGTGTAGGAGGGGTATTTCTCCACACCATTGAGATTACACTTGAGAGAAAGCACGCCATATAAAACCCAAAGCATAGCAAGGGCATTTCACCATACCCTTGAGACTATTCTTTGGAGAAAACATGCCATACAAAAACTGAGTATAGGAAGGGCATTTTACCACACCCTTGAAACTACACACGAGGGAAAACACATGGAAGACACATGAAAAATACGAGCATTATATAGCATTCCAAAGACAAGTACTATACATTTTAAACAGAACAAAAAAGGTGATGGAAGGAGCTTATCATTAAGTTCCCACCACATCAAAATGCTATAGGCATATCTGAGAGTTGGGCTTATATCACAAAAACCACCAAAGACACACTTAAGGGAGGATAGTCTCAGATCCAACCCTGCCTACTCGGAGGACTTTTGAAATAAAAAGAATGTGCACTAGGTTAAGAGATACACCATCCCCACCTCCACAGAGGGCTTTTAAATAAAAGGATATGCACAGTATCCTGCCTCTGTAGAGGGCTTTTTGATTGCAATATAGAATAAAGATGTGCACTCGTATCAGAGATACAACATCTCGCCTCCATAGAGGGATTACAAATACACTTCATTAGTATCAAAATCATCAGACATCTTAGCTTATATATGCCCCCACCTTAAGTTGGTTTATATCATGTACCGGTATCAAGCATGTTAAGGTAGAGAGAAAACACACAAGGGAACAAGAACTTTCACAAATCCCATGCCCCCAAAGGTGACATGTGCTCACAATCACTAAATGTTACGACAAACACATCTTAATCTAAGTAAATCATGAAAGCTATGCATTAAAACAAAGAAGCTAAGGCTACACATATGAGTTTGAATCTTAGTATAGCCATTGGGCTTATCCTATAGGCATCTCAAAACCAACTGTAATAACAAGGCGAGACACCAAAATAATCAAAGTGCATGGAGAAGATGTATTATTATGATTTGTTAGAAAGATAAGACAACATCGAGTAGCACATGGAGTGACTCTACTAGCCCAGTGTAGGATATATAAATCAATGTCATCTTCATGTATGGACTAGGTTCAATTTTTTTTTGCTTGATGAAGGGACATGCAAACCATATCTTATTTTTCATCATCTGCTGACTAGATAGAATCACTAGAAGAAGGTAAATATTAAAATGAGAGAGGAGAACAAGTACCTTAGGAAAAATCATGTAGGAGCATGCCCTGAGGTCATCAACCACAATGCTATGCACCTAAGACACAACACACAACAATAAAAATAGAGTAGAAGCAAGATAGAAGAATGATGCTACAAATAGAAGAATGGTCACAATAGCGGCAGTCTACCAGTATCCCTGACCTTACAAGTGTATCAAGGGTCATCCAAGGAGGCCTAAACAACACATAACACATCACGGGGGAACACAACACAAGAGGGGAGGTTACATATATGAGGAAATAATGCTACGAAATAGGTGACCACTAGGGTTAGAAAAACTTACGTACTACACAACCAAACTAGCGGTTATCAATAAGTGAATCATCATCTTCCCAATATTGAATGATAGAGGAAAGAGGTACATAAGGTACCATAGCCCAACTTTTGTCATTATCCTTAATCTCTTTTTCTTTAAGCTCTTCTTTGTTTGGTTCAATGTTAGGTGGTGGAATGTTTTCTTGTTGAGGTGCATTTCATAGGTCAAAAACTTGTCTTCTCTTCCTACTTTCTCTTTCTTATCTATTCCTTTTTTGTTTTATTGCTTATATCTCCAAAAGGAGCCTCATATTTTTTCATAGGTTTTTGTATCTTAGAGGAGGAAGATTGTACAAATCTAATTTGTCTTGATGAATTGCCTTGTTCTCAACAAATACCTCTTGATCCTTATAAGGATTACAAAGGAGGAACCTCAACATAGAGTCATCTACCTATCACTCTAGGAATTTCTTCTAATGTGGGTTGTTCTTCTCTTGTTGGTTGAATAAGAGGCCCAGCCACTCTAGATAGTGGTTTTGCTTTGTATCATCTATATGCTAAGAAAAGTTGATCTCTTCATGGTTCAGGTTCCCTATTAGGTCATGGCTTAAAGTAATCAAGAGTAAAGTTCTTTTCCATAACCATGGGTTGCCATGTATTATGACGAATAGTATGCACTTGTCCATGTAAAGGAAATTTTATGCATTTGTGAATTGTTGAGGGGACAACCTTCATAGATTTTAGCCATGGATGTCCTAATTTTATATGGAAGAGGTCACATAAAGGAATGATATCAAATAATTGTTCCACAGATTTATCATATATAGTAACCAATAAGGATATCTTCTCAAAGGTAGGCATGAAAGCTCCAGTATCTGTCTTGATCATTAAATCCAAAGGTTCATAAGAATCTTGTATCAAATCATGTGAGAGAAGGAACTCTTCTATTAGTACATTAGTCATGCAATTATGATATATAAGTGTTCCATGAACAAGAATCTCCATTACATTCGTGGTGATGTAAAGAGGCCCTTCAATGTCTCCAAATATTTTATCATGAGGTGTGAATACTATTTTGGGCTTAGGGATCTTTCTTTTCAAATAAGGTCTGGGAGGGAACCTAGAATTATTATTATGATTAGTAGCCATGTATGTATGTTTTCAAATAGATGCAAGATCTGATTCTAAAAGATTTTGATATATATGCAATGAAATAGATGCAAAACTATGTATGTTTATGACCTAAAATGCTTAATTTTTTCAATTTTTTCAATGCAAATGCCTAAAAGATGTAGTGTTGTGATGAAATTGCAAAGGGAAAGAAAATTAAATCCTTACTATCAGTCAAATAATGCATAAATATGTTTCAAAACACACCTATCATGCAAATCTAGATGAAGAATGACTCAAAATCAAGTGAAAATGCAAGGATTTTAAACTCTAATTGTGAAATTAAGGCATCAAAATATGCAATGTGATGCATGAATGAAATCTAATCAGATTTATGATATGAAATATCTCTTCCTAGATCTGAAAATGATGTCCAAATCCTATAATGCTCAATGCAAGTGAAATTTTAAGGAGAGATGAGTGAATATGTTAGTTTTGTTGAAATTAACTGTGTAAATGTAAAATTTGAGATGTAAATGCAAAGACACACAAGGATGCAACACTACAATGAAAAATCAGATTTGAATGAGTCTTAAAAATTAGTAGTAAAATGTAAAACAAGATTTTAACTCCAAACCCTAGGTTTTGGAATCACTAGGTTATGAGAAAAATCTAAAATTTCAAGCAAACCCTAGCAATTTTAGTGTAAAAATACATTGAGAAGGATTATAGGATGATGAATTTCTAAATTTATATCATATCTAATGTAAAAATAAGATATTAGATGAAATTTAATAAAATTGATGCAAACTATGTCTTAATGCAAGCCTATGATGCCAATTTTTTTAAAAAAATTATACTTTTTTGTAAATTTTCAAATGCAATATGAAAATGATGAATTGAATGAATGAAAATCTGAAGTACAACACTCAGCTAGGTGCAAAATTCAATTAAAGCATGGGTTCACCAGAATTTTATGTAGGAAAAATGGGGAAATGGGATTTATGGATAGTTTAGCTAGATCCTACTTTCACTACACACAATCAAGGACATTTAACCAAGTTTCATCACAACTTCTGCAAGAGGATTCACCTATAGGTTGGTTGTCACTTGTAATGATAGGGAGATTTGGAAATTGATGATTAATGTGTTAATTTCTGCCCAATTATGCTCAAAACCCTAATTATGCAAAATCGTGAACAAACAAATGAATTCTAACAAATGGTCACACATATAGATACTAAATGAAGATCAAATACATACTAGATTTCAAATTTTGGGATCTTGAATAGTTAGGGGTGAAGAGACTCACACCCAAGCCCAACATAATATTTTTATTGAGGGTTTCCAAACCTTTTTTGCTACTGATTATCCTTGTTCAAGAGATTTTTGGATCTACAAACCTTAAGGGCAATGGGACTAGTGCCCAAGCCCTGATAGTGCTCTTTTAAGCCTTTTTCTGGAAGATCTGGGATCTCTTATGTCCCTAACAGTTCTCTATAACTTCACTCTTTGTGATCTGACACCTATTACCTACAATCACTAGAAGAGGTGTTGGGGGTTGTGGTGTTTAGGATCTTGCCTTGGTAAATTCCTGGAATGGCATTCAAGCCTTCCAACACTGTTGTTAGATAGAGAGTGCATATCCTTGTAGGACAGAGACAAAAAAAAATGATAAATGTTTGATTGAAGCACAAATAGATATCACCTTGGAGGTGTAGCTTGCATATAGATGAAGATCTTTCACAACATGAGAAGATGAAGCAAAATATGTCATAACAAACACAACAACAACTCAAGTCTGCTCTATAACACAATGAATGCATTGGATGCTATTAAGTCATACGTTCACCAAAATATCATATTCATCTTCTAGTTTCCAATGAAGTCCTAAACATGCTTATATATGCATTTCCACTTTAATTTTGTAATTCAAACTTAGGATGTTGGCAAGGAACACCTTTAACAGTCACTTTACTGACTTTCAAATTTGGGACCCCGCAAAAATAGGGTAGGGCAAGGGTGTGAGTGGCCAATCTCTAGGACCTATTTTGGGTCAGGATCTAAGCTTTACATTGTCCCCTAGGTCCATTTTGACATGGGTTTGAGGGCATTTTATCTTAGGATTCAATTCTAACATGAATGATGGAAAACAAGGGACCCAAGAGGTAAACTTAGGAGGTAAAAATCTTAGGGGACATTTTATGACAACAATTTTTAATTACCAGTGACAAATTGCTTTATTGTATCTCCTTTATATCAGGATCTTGATATGGAGGTTGTGTGTGAGAGTCTTATATATATTGAGTTGCCTTTGAATCTCTAGTTAGTTATACTCCTATGAAAGCTTTCTTTTCAAGTATATTGTAATCTTTTTTATTCCTGAATAATATATTGGCCAGCTTTGGAGTGTGGCATTTTCTCCCTATAGGGTTGCCCCATGTAATTACTATGTTATGGTATTATTTCTATTTGTGTTTATTTCTATAATTGTTGTAAAAATCTCTTATGTCATAAAATGTTACCCTAGGACTTTTTACCACCTAGTTTAGCTCCTAGGACCCCTTAGTTTTATCATGCATGTTTAAAACTTATCCCAGAGGAATTTCCCTCAAAACTCAAGAAAAATGGAACTTAGGGGCCCATCCTAAATGATATTCATGACTAAAAACAGCCTTCTGGACTTGGGTACCCATACCCTAGTCTAGACCTATTTCATCGGGAACTAAATATGAATGTGTCCATTTATGACCGTTAAAAGGTTTCCCTTTGTTGGCCTTTTCAATTTGAATTATGAATGTTAGTGGGAATGCATATATAAACATGCTTAGGACTTCATTTTACCCTTGTTTGTTTAAGGTGAACTTAGGATCATCAAGAAAAGAGAATTAAAAGTATTCATTGTGTTGTAGAGTAGAATTTTGTTGTGTTTGTATGTGTTTTTGGAAGATTTGGCTTCATCATCTCATTATCTTTATGATATGAAAGCACTTCATCTCCATGAGGGTTTCACCTCTAAGGTGATATCTATTTTATGTTTCAAAGAATCTATCTTATCATTTGATTTTGTCTCTGTCCACCAAGGACACACACTCTATTTAACAATGGTGTTGGAAGGCTTGAATACAATTATGGGGCTTAACTAAGGCAAGCTCCTAAACACCACAACCCCCAACCCCTCACTTGTTATTGGAGGTTATAGGTGTGGTATCTTGTAGAGTGGAGTTGTAGGAGATCAAAATAGAGGATATAGATTTGATATCTCAATAGAATGTATAGAAAATCAGACCTATTAGACTAAGGCACCCACCTCACAATCCTCCTAACTGCCATTGCCAAAAACTCTAGAATAGGTTATATTCCTCATCACCTCACTATTCCATATCCATAGAAAAAGTGGTCTATTGGACTAGAGCATGCACATAGTATCCCTAAAGTTTGTTCCTTCATAAATCTAAATCCTAGTATGTTTCTAATCTACATTTAGTGTCTTTCTATGTGATCATTTGTTGTATCTTATCCATTTGTATCTAGAATCTTATAAATAGGGTTTAAGGCTTACTCAAACTAGGGTTTGACATATCTAGAAATTTAATCTATCTTTCAATATCATTCCTAAGTTACATCAACCTATAGCTCAGTCCTCTCCATCTAGAGTGACTCAGCTCAATTGTTGTCCTTGAGTGTTATTATGAAAGGAGGGTTTGATTGAATCTACTTTAACTACACATTTCAACATTATCTTCTTTTTATATATAACAAATTCTAAAAATTTATACATATCTCTCCCCTCAAGATTAGTGTAGAAAGTTGTTTCACTACCTTAGGTCCCTTACAATTGGTATCATAGCTTGATCACCTTTGGTTTTAGTTGTGGGTTGTTGGGATTTTTTAACTAATCTAGTTTTGAGTGGGAGCTTATACAAAAGAAACTTTGTGATCTTGTTGCATAGATTTTTAGAAGGTGAGCACATCAGGGAGAATAGAGGTAGAAAAAATTTCTCATAACAATTTTGAGATGTGGAAGTTGAATATGGAGGATCTGTCAATTGATCGAGATCTTTGGGATGCTATTGATGAGAAAGTCTGAAGGCCCATAGATGCTAATTTGGCTACTAAATATGATGTTATGGACTATAAAGCCAAGGGTTTTATTAGATTATGCTTGACAGACTCTATTTTAATCAATGTCCATGAAGAATCCTCTATAGAGAAACTATGGAAGAAACTCAATGAAATATATCAAGTCAAATCTTTAGTGAACAAGATATTCTTGAGGAAGAAATTGTATTCCTTGAGAATGGAAGAGGATGGACGAATTTTAGACCTCCTAGAAGCATTCAATATGTTGATGGCTCAATTGGCATCAATTGGTGTAAAACTCAATGAGGAGAGATGTCAGATCCTACTATGTTATTTGTCTAATTCATGGGATTCTCTTGTTTTTTTTATAGGTAAGTGAGTAGATTATATTGATTTTATAAAAAAATTTACATGTCATGACTGAGCTAGGCCAAAGTTTATCATGGCTGCCAAACCCCAAAAATACCCAGACCAAACACCTAGCAACCAATCAACCCCCCAAACCAGAGATAATTTATACCCAAAATGGACCACGTAGGGTCAGATTATAGGAGAATTGCACAAGTATTGTTTTACCAGATCAACCAGGAGAGACAACATATACAAAGCTTACTAAATCGTTGATGACTAAACATTACCAACACTACAGAGATGAAACTAGGATTACACTTGACACACAGTTTTGAATGAAGACTCTGAAATCATACTTCCACGACACTATCACCCTACACTGCAGTTGGCATTGATATGGTTTTGATTGACTTCCCATCCACACCTATGTTCGAGAGGGAGTTCGCTTCTTGATTACCTTTGTGAAGGATGTGGTTGACTATATAATTCATGAAACCTTTAAGAGCATTCATAGAATTCTCAAGTAGAGCCCCCAGACGCCATTTTAGAACATGCCCATACTAAAGTGTATTAACAAACTCTGTCGAATGCCCTTCCACCAAAATGTTGGCCAATTGAACTTTAACACAGAATTGTCTGCCCATAAGAGCTGCCTAAAGCTCAACAATATTGTTGGTGCCAACAGGGAGTGGTTTCACTAATTTTCCAACCACTTTCCCAATCCAATCTCTAATGATGCATCCTACCCTAGATCAGCCAAGATTACCCCTGGAAGCACCATCAAAGCTCATCTTGAACCAACCATAATCTGAGGGAGATGATTTTACATTTTCCTAATCTACTTGTGTTGCAAAGCCACCCAAGCCAACAAAGGAAGGGACCTTCAAACCGTTCTGGAGGTCAGGTGTATCTCTGCATCCAAGCTTGAAAAGTTTGCTTTTTTCTTATCAGAGGACTCTATTCTTGAATTCAAAACCTCAACGATGCAAGCTTCTACATTATTTAAAAAAGAGGGAAGAGGTAGCTCTTTATTCTAAAAAATGTGATAGTTTCTTTCCATCCATGTCTCCCAGAGGAGAAGCAAGGGACATGTCCAACATAGTCCAACATATAATGCATTTCTAAAGAGGATCAACCAACCTTTAAATAAGCTCAAAATGTCCCTGGGTAAAGCCGACGCCCAATGCAGCTTTGCAGAAATTTAGCACTAGCAACTAAAAGAGAAGTGATAATTTAAGAAGAGGTGATCACTAGATTCTTCCTCTAACTTCCAAAGAACACACCATGAGGGGTCACTCAACCCTAGTTTCTTCAATCTATCTGCTGTTAAGATCTTACCCTATATGGTAGCCCACGCAAAAATGTTGGCTTTCGGTAGATAGTTGTTATTCCAGTATAGAGAACTAGGAAGGTTTGATGCCATCTCTTGTTGTTTGACCAACATTCTATAGCCATCATGAGCATTATAACTTCTAGAGGCTGCCCCATGCCATCTTAGTACATCATTCCCTTCTCTGAAGGATAAAATTATTCTATTGATAGTTTTTTCAAAGGTAGACGCAACTTCATTGTTTAGGCCAAATGTTCTGATATCCTTCCATTGAGGACCCCACACTTCATCCTCACTGAGACAACATATGTAGCCATTGACCTAGATAACCCAAGATTGCTTTGTTACCACCATCGTCTGCCTCAATTCAGGACTATCCTCCAACTTGTTGTAGCCACCCCATGAGTCCTCCTAGAATAGTGTCAAGTTACCATCCGTGATGTCCCAAGTGAGATAGTCTGAAACAAGCTCTCTGCTATTACATATAAATTTTTAGATTCTTGATCCTTTGGGTAAAACATTGGAGGTGAAGATGTTCGTTGCATCCTCCAAGAGATATTTAGCTTTGATGATTTTGACCCATTTCAGGTCTTAATTCACATAAATTTTCCAAACCACCTTAGGTCCTAGAGATTTATTTTAAAGAGATAGACTTTTGATGCCTATGTCTGCCACCTCCTTCAATCTACATATCTTGTCCCAACTTATGAGGGAATTTATGATTGTCAAAGTTACCCTACCAGAAGAATTTTTTCATCTTTTGATTGATTCTATCACTGATACCACTTGACAATGGAAGGCATGAAAGCATGTAGATGGGAAGAGACGCAACAATAGTCTTGATCATTGTGAGCCACCTCACCCAAGAGAGCCATTTACCCTTCTAGGAGGATAGCCTATTATCGATTCTAGCAACTAGCGAGTCTCACAGTTTACTTGGTTGTACTCCAAAAGCCAATGGAAGACCAAGATATTTTCAAGGTAGCTTTCCCTTTTTGAAGTTGAATATTTGTAAAATTCACTGTTCCAAAAGAGAGGAGGTGAAGAAGAAAAAAGCCTCAGACTTTTCCAAACTAACCTCTTGGCCTAATGCTAAAGTGTACATGCTCAAGATCTCTTTGAAAAACTTAGCTTCACCCAACTCTGCCTATCCAAGGAGCATAGTGTCATTAGCGAATTGTTGATTCATAATACTAGGTACACCCCACATGATCTAGATACCTTTGAGACTACCTAACTACATGGCCTTAGAAATTGATCATCCCAATGCTTCTTCCATAAGGATGAAAAGAAAAGGAGACAAGGGATGTCCTTGTCTGAGCCCCCATGAAGCCCTGAAAAAAACTTCAAGAGAGCCATTGATGAGAATTGAAAAACTTGGGCATGCAATCTAATTGAAGATCTAGTTAAGCCAAGCAGAATTGAAGACAAAGGCTTCCAAAACCTTGAAGAGAAAGTACTAGTTGACCTTGTCATAATCTTTCGTAATGTCAAGCATGAGGAACATGGAGTTTTTATGGGTTCTTGAGATTGAATGAATAGACGTGCTAGGTATGAACCCCATTTGTTCTTCTTAGATAAGGCTGGGAAGGATTTTTTAATAATGACTAGTCATTGATTTTGCCATAATATTATGGATGGTATTGAATAGAGCAATGGGGAAAAATTATTCAAACCTCTCAGGCTTCTCCTTTTCTAGAATTAGGGTAATGAATGTGTTGTTGATTTCTTTCAAAACCTTGCCAGAAGCTCTAGAGTCCTTAATAGCTACCACAACACTGCTTCCCACAATCTCCCAGCATTGTTGGAAGAAAGAGGCAGGAAACCTATCTAGACTAGGAGCCTTGAAAGGGTGAAGTTGGAACAGGGCCAACTTAATTTCCTCTGTTGAGAACTTTCTTGTTAGCATAGCATTTTGCACTTCAGTAACAAGCCTGGGAATACACTCGAGTATGTGCCTTTGCTCATGCATCCTGGAGCCCCTCCAATCATTGAGTAGATTTCAGAAAAATCCCACTGTAGTGGCTGAAATGTCCTCACTTTTGTCAAGGAAGTCCCCTCCATCAACTTTGATGCTTCATATCCTATTCACCTCCCTTTTAGCTTTGACAGAATTGTGAAAAAACTTGGTATTTTTATCTTCAATGTTTAGCCAAATCTCACGTGATTTCTGATGCCAGTAGATTTCTTCTTTTGCCAGCACATCTCCCAAATTTTTTAAAAGCTCTTTTTCCTTTAGGTAACTACAATTGTCCATACCATTACCACATACTTCTTCATTCAGGTTTCTTAGATCATTTTTGAGCTTGCCTTTTTCCTCAAAGATATTTGTGTAACAAACTTTGTTCCATTCCTTCAACTGATGTTTGATCCATTTCATCTTGGAAGTTAGAATGCACATTCTTGAGCCATCCACCATGGATTTGGACAACAAAGAATTGATCAAATCTTTGGAATTTGGGTCTTTAAACTGCATACACTCAAACTTAAAAGAGCATCAATGTGGCTTTTTATCCCCCATGATCTCTAGAAGAATAGGGAAGTGATCCGATCTGGAGGCAAGGATAATCTTGCAATCTAGAGAGAAGGGAAACATACTCAAATCCCCATGAAAGAAGAATCTATCCAATTTCTCAGCAATACAATAGAATCCTTTGCATCTATCGTGTGAGGCCTACTCTTTACACAACTGTTCATGAGACTAATTGCTATGCTATTTCTGTTATGTTTATGATTGAGAGATTATTGATCTTGTATCATGTTATTACACCTAACTGAATTTTAAGGAAATAATTGTGCAATGATATGTTATATGTGCTTCAGCTATGATACCTTGATAAGTTATTAACTTCAAGTTTGAGTGTGCAGGTATTACTAACAAAACCACATATACAGGAGACCATCTCATACCTATGTTGTATCCCTTGTGAACCGATCTAAAGATCAACCTCGTGTTTGGAAAATGTTGTAATGTTGTAATATGTTGTATGAGGTCAGGGGAAAAGGGGTTATCTTCTAATTTACCTTTATTATGACAAGTGTTGTAAGAAATGTTGTTTTAATCTTGTTGAAATTTTATTTCTTTTTGACCCTTTATATTGTGTTTGATTTGACTCTGGGAGTTCAAACTAGGCATAAATCAACCCTGGGTTATACCCCATGGGTCTAGGGACCTTTTGGGCTAGGATAACCCTGGGTTAGCTTCCATACGGTCACTTAAACTTCACAGTGAAGTTAAGTGATGAATTTGGAAGCATGGAGACAATGGGATGAGTGGAATCCACACTCAGGCCACTTGTAAGTCATAAAATAACTCCATGATTCCCTAATAATGGAGTGTTTGTCTTCATGTACCTCTCTTTTGGTGGGGTTTTCCTTAATTGGGGGTAGAGTGTCATCCACTCCATTTGTATTCTATTTTACTTAATGTATTTTAAATTCACCATGTGTTGTAGGTAGGACTCTAGTGGGGAACCTAGTGAATGGGGGTTATTTGTTTTATGGCCACTAGAATAGTGGATGAGTTGTGGATTAATTGTTTATTTCCACTTGGGAAATTAGTATAATGGAGGGGTTTAGTTTAAAAGAGAAAGAAGGAGGAGAGGAAAGGGAGTGGGGGATTATGGTGGAAAGAAGGAGTCTTGGGAGAAGGAGGCTTGAGTGGAGCTCTACATCAACTCTCATTCCATAATTGGGCTTTGGAAGGTTGGTGATACAAATCTACTCTATATGTGATTGTTCTCTGAAATGTAAGTTTGTCTCTGAGATGGTGAAGGAGTTTGAATTAGTCTTCTTAATAGGAAGGTTTGCTTCTTGCTTGATGGATGAATGTGCAAGTGTCCTCTTTGTGCTTTCTATTATTTTGGGGTTTGATTTGGTTGTGGAAAGAGCTCCTTCCAGTTGGAAGGCAACGCTCATCTTGTATGGGGAAGGGGAGGAGTGACCCTCCTTGGGTCATCTTGTTTTCTTGTTAAGAGAAATGCCTGGAAGGCATGTTGGTATGTTAGCCAAGAGATGACACCTAGGGATAGAGATTGTCTACCCCCCTACCCTCCTTGAACTCACCTAAGATGAGTCAAAGTACTGTGAGTAAGCCTTGGGGATTGTGTGTTAATTGCTTGTTGTTGTTGATCTATGTTTGAAAAGTGTTGGGTTGTCTACTTACCCTGGTATGAGGATGGTCTCCCTAGCTTGGGGGTGTCCCTCTTGTGGGACGATGGTAGGGAGGAGAGCTAGATGGTTGCCGATTTCCCCCTTATTGTTTTGCATGATAATGTTGAAGCATGAGTAAGAAAATTGAAGAAAGGTTTGCCTTGTCCAAGGAAATGTTTATCTTCTAGTTTGCAAATAGGGCTTGGTCCTTATAAGTTCCGTTATGTAAAAGTTGTAGAGGATATAAATCTCTCTTGCAATTGATGTAAAAGTCGTTATTTAGGGAGTGGAAGAATAATCCTCCCGTGCTATGTCATTGTTGTGATTTTAATTAGGTTATTACATACTTCATTGCATGTTTAGGAGAAGGAATTGTTTCCTCCCTTAGAGTGTTTTTGTGTTGTGAATACTTATTATTGTTGTCATATTTTGTTGTTACTAAAATGAGAAGTTGTGTGTAAGATTGTGAGTTGGATCAATTGATAAATCAATCTCTCATTTTATCTAATAAGAAAACTACCTTTACAGTTTTCTTTTGAATGATGCATTTGTCTTGAAATGAAAATCACATCTTGAGTTAAGTTGCAAAAGGAATTAATCTAAATCAAATTGTTATTTGGCTAAGGTGTGTTATTGGAATGAAAAGATTTACTGTTTCCACGTATTTATATCTGATCTATAAATGCATTCGAAATGGGAAATTTACTTGTTAATATACAAATTTAAATAATAAATGTGTTTGTGCATTAGATTTAATGTTATATTAGAATTGTAATGGTGATAAGTATTTTGCTATGAACTATGAAGTTCATTATATAAAGAAAGTAAATTGACTTATATATTTTTTTATATAAATCGATAACAATTGACTCACATTTTAGACTTAATAAGAGAAATGATAATATATGGATTTTGTTAAGTTCCTTAAATATTTATAAATAGGAAAGATGGAAATTATACTCCTAATTAAATAAGAAAAAAAAAAAAGTAGTTAACTATTATTTAAACCTAATTTCCTACCACAAGTATTGGTCAATACATATGCTTTAATTAAATAAAGAAAAGAATATATATATATATATATATTTGTGTGTGTGTGCTGTAAATGGAAGTTCAATAGTTAGAAAATAATTTTTTGTGTTTACAATTTGTATTTATTAAAAAAATTGTGGAATGGAATTATTGCTACCCTTGTGATATTTATTCTCTCACACACACATATAATAATAATAATCTTAAATTTAAAATGTAAAAATGTAAATGATATATATATATCATTAAATAATAATAGGATGTATTCTTTTTATGAAATGGCGATCTTTGCTAATTTGCTTTGGCTATTTGTTACACAGCCGAAATAAAACAAGGGAGAAGTGGTGGGGGGATTAACCCCCACCGAAGTTCATTGGAAGAGGGTGTGGGGAGAGGCGTAGCCGCACCCACACCCACGAAATGGGGTGTGGGTGGGGTTCCACCCCTCCCCACACCCCCGCCAAACCCCAACCCAGCGCAGCCGCGGAACCCCTGACGCACTGCTTCCCGCAGGATTCCCCCTCCACTGCTCCGCGCGGCTGACTCCGCCGCCACTCCTTCCTCTGCGGTCCCTCCGCGACGACCATACCACTGCCACCTCCCTCGGCCTTCAACTGCGTCGACCTCCCCACTATCCTCCCTCCGTCCATTTCACCGCCTCCTGCGAACTCTCAACCCCACGCAGCGCCTGCAGAGCCCTTCCCGCTGTCTTTTGACCTCCGCCTTGCTTCACCCTGCGGCCTTTACTAAGTGGCCGCCGTCGCCTCTTTCCCATCCTGCCTCATAAGTTGAGCTAACTTTGATGTTAGGGTTGCTCCAACCCTTAAGTTTTTATAAAAGAAGTTTTAATAAATAAATAAATTGAGTAGTTGTATTTACTTAAGTTTAAATGAATATGTAATAGTTGTTTTTAGTTGTGAGTGGAGTTTAGTTGTTTTCAATTTTGAGGAAGGGGGGGATAAATAATTGTTAATATAAAATATATTTTGAAGTATTAATGGAAAATGTTGGTATAATACATTTAAGATAGGGTAAAAACAAGTATTTGTGAGGGCATCAATAATTTAATAATGGAACACCTAGTGGTGGTAATAGTTGAATGCCATGAGTTATATATTTAAATGAATTATTAAATCTTTTGCTTGTAATGGAAATCTCTACTACTACCACTAACATATTTCAATATTCATACAAGAAAATAAAAGAAATGGTTGCTTATGGGTAGGTAGTGAATAGAATAGGTATATAAACTTGTATTTTGTTTATATATATATATATATATATATATATATATATATATATATATATATATATATATATATATATATATATTCAACTAAAGAATAAGAGGCATAGTCTGTTAATATAACTGAGCTTAGTGGAGTTTAAAAAAAAAAGGGATTATTAAGGGAATCTAGTTAAGCCCATGATCCTTATGAAAATGTATATAAATATATAACAATACATATATTGCAGATATATAAAAAGATATATTTATTTGTTATGGTCACCCTAAAATGGTGAGAGGAATATAAATAGACTTGTTAATTGTAACCAATAAATGGAATAAATAGTTGATTGTCATGTTCCATCTATAAAAATATAAATAAAGTATATCTATATGTACTTGGATAATTATAGGGATTATTGGATTTGGCATTATAATAAATAAATTGTATTGTTTCATAAATACCTATTTATCAAGTAAATAGGTGTATGAATATATGAACAATTTAATAAAATTAATTTAATAGCGGAGGAAATACTAGGAATGAGTAAACTTGCTAGAGCACAGGTCATTGTTGATTAAAATTCAACGTTTTTCTTAAAAGAAAAGAGCAAGGCAATATTGTAATATAATTAGGTATTATATTAACGTACTTAGGGGACAATATAGTGTCTTTTAAATATCTAAAATACATAAGATTACCCTATAATAGTCTGTGAAGATAAGACAAGATTGAAATGAAGTAATAAGTAGAAATTTTGACGATTGATTACAATTAGGGTACAAGTGCGAACAACTTTTGAAACTAAGAGGAAGATGCAAATGCAAGTCCATCTTCCATCAAAGATCCCTAGACCTGGTAAGTTTAATCAGTCAGCAACGATAATGATAGACCTCAACAGGCACCTATGTGTAGAGTATGTCGTAGTGGCAATCCCTTTGTCTGCATAATCAAATGCAACCGAGCACGCTTGTGCGTGCGAGGGGGACCTTTTTCAAGTGGTTAAGAAAATTTTTGTTAGTCTGTATCATGACTACATGACATGCGTAGACACAACACGCATGTTTGTATGTTGTGAACGCATGTGAAATGAGGGCATGACATTTGGTATCAGAGCCCATGCTTCAACATTGGGATCTCTAGGTTAGCGTGTAGTTGGGCCGACATGGAGTGGGTTGAGTATGGTTGACCCTAGACCTACTCCATGTAATTGTGAAAGAATGAGGTTGCGAATCGTTGACTAGCCTCTTGTGTTGTCATCATGAGTAATGTATGTTGGATCTAGGGCATACAACTGAGAGGGGGGGGTGAATCAGTTGTATAGAACTTCTTCTATTTCAAACACTTAATTCTCTGTTGTTAGTTAGCAGCATATCAAATAATCATTCATGGAAGCATAATACATAAACATAAGAGCAGATAAGCATCAACACATTGAACACCAAGATTTTGACGTGGAAAACCCGGTTAAGGGAAAAACCACGGGGTGATTAACCCAAGAATTATTCTCTGTTAGAAGAATAAAGAAAAATGAATGGCACATGCCAATAAGGGCTCACTGCCCGAGCACACTGCTCACAAAGAGGCCCACTGCCTACAAGGAGACACACTGTCTACAAAGTGATAAAAATCACAGTCTTGAACTGGAGAATGACATCTCTACCATGTCCGGATCAGTTCCAATTAAGCCCAACAATCTCTGCTCTGCCTTTCGCACCTTTCTTCACTAGATCATACTCATCCTCACACCACACACTGAAATGAACTCACAAATCATTATTTATACAAGACATCGACTTAGGAACAAGCATCTAAGTCGGCAAACAACCATAGGAGTATCCGCAAGATGAATAACACATCCGGTCGGCCATCACAAGAACATTCGCAGGATGAACAACTCATCCGGTCGGCTACACAGAGCAAGAACTTCATCCGGAAGAATAACTTCAATTCCGGGCTCTACCATCAATGCGGACCAACAAAACAACCTAAACATGATCCAAGAACCTTCACAAGCCTGTCTGAATGTCCGGATACATCCGCACTTCCTCTGCTTACTGGGATCTCTTGTCTTCCTCATCCGGAACTTCAAGAACACAGTCTGTCGCCACTGTCATAATGCAAGAGGTACTTCCGGACCTCCAAATCACACACAAATCAGGATGACACATCACAAGGACATCTCAAACACTCCTTCCAATCCGCAGATTATGATAATACAATTCCGGACCTCACCGGACCTTTTTGTGATCCTCTGTCACCTCCGGATACTTGCCAGACCCGGTTCTATACCGGCAGCCACAACTCCTTCTGATCTTCATGCAGACCTCTGAAATCTTAACTGTAGCATCTCAAGACTCATATCTACTAACCCTTTAATCCGCATCCTCCGGTTCTCATCCTATACAGTACATTTACCTTCTTCTCATCACTGTTCTTCACTGTTCCTGACTGAGACTAATTTTCTCAATATCCTCAGCACACAGCTCATCAAATCCTTCTTGTCAATGCAATATGAGTATGTTGACATCAATGACAACACTGGATAACCTCATACTTGCAACAATCTCCCCCTTTGTCATTGATGGCAACATATGATGTGAAAAACCATTAAGACAAGAACTTCATCTTTTCATATGTCTTCTCTTCCTTTACTGCTCCCCCTTTGATCATCAACCATTTGTTTTTCACATGTCTTCTCTCCCCCTTTGACATCAATGGCAAAGGGCTCATACTTGCAATTCTCATACATCAGAATCATACCAGCTGCTCCCCCTTAGTTGCAGCTCCCCATTAGTCTGGATCACAAGATATGACTGTGATAGCCACCGGACTGATGCACAACAGTGCATCTTAGTTCATTACCGGAGGGGCCATGACCCCTAACTTCTCCCGGAGATATTCAAAAGAGTCCTTGGGAAGAGGTTTTGTAAAGATATCTGCAATCTGATCCTTGGAGGGAACATACTCCAATCTGACTTCTTCCTTGTTTACTTGTTCTCTCAAAAAGTGAAATTTGATAGATATGTGCTTAGTCTTAGAATGCAATACCGGATTCTTGGAAATATTAATTGCACTTGAATTATCACAGAAAATTGTGATAGGCTCCTCATATTCAACTTTGATGTCTCTTAGCATCTGCTTCATCCATAAGATTTGAGTGCAACTACCTGCTGCTGCAATGTATTCTGCTTCAGTTGTAGACAGAGATATTGTATCTTGTTTCTTGCTTAGCCAAGAAACCAATCTCTTCCCCAAAAAGAATGCTCCACCACTAGTGCTCTTCCGGTCATCCACATCTCCTGCCCAATCTGCATCTGTGTAAGCATGAAGAGAGAAATCCGGATCTCTAGGATACCATAGACCATACTCAACTGTCCCTTTCAAGTATCTAAAAATTCTTTTGATTGCCATAACATGAGATTCTCTAGGATCAGCCTGGAATCTTGCCACAAGACCAATAGCTTGCATTATATTTGGTCTAGTTTGAGTGAGATACAACAATCCACCAATCATTGATCTATACTTTGTCTGATCTGCCTTTGGAGAATCATCATCTTTGCTTAACTTACATCCGGTTGCCATAGGAGTGTTCATAGGCTTTGAGTCTTCCATACCAAATTTCTTTAACAATTCTTTCACATATTTGGTCTGAGAAATGAAGATCCCTTCTTTTGTTTGAGTAATTTGCAGACCCAAGAAGAAATTCATTTCACCAAGCATAGACATTTCAAACTCACTTTTCATCTGATTTGCAAAAGTTTTACACATACTATCTCTTCCTCCAAAAATGATATCATCCACAAACACTTCAACAATCAGAATGTTTTCATGATCAATTTTGAAATATAAGTTGCTGTCAGCAGTACCTTTGTTGAATCCAATCTGCACAAGATGCTTATCCAACCTTTCATACCATGCTCTTGGGGCTTGCTTCAATCCATACAAAGCTTTCTTCAACTTGCAGACCATATCATTATTATCAGACAATTGAAATCCATCCGGTTGTTCAATGTAAACTTCTTCTTCCAGATCACCATTTAGGAAGGCAGACTTGACATCCATCTGATATACCTTGAAGTCTTTGAAGGCAGCAAATGCAAAAAGTAATCTGACTGCTTCAATTCTTGCCACCGGAGCAAAAGTCTCTTCAAAGTCAATTCCTTCTATTTGAGAGTAGCCTTTGCAGACCAATCTAGCTTTGTTTCTGATTACTTCACCAGCTTCATTTAGTTTGTTCCGGAAGACCCACTTGGTTCCAATTACATTCCTGTCTCTAGGTCTGGGAACAAGATCCCAAGTATGATTTTTCTCAATTTGCATCAGTTCATCTTCCATTGCTTTGGTCCAGTTTTCATCATTGCAGGCTTCATTTATTGTTTTAGGTTCAATCTTTGAAATCAGACAACATTCATTCTGATCTTGAGCAATATTCCTTCTAGTTTGTACACCTTTGCTTCTGTCACCTATGATCTGATCTTCAGAGTGATTCAGTCTTACATACCTTGGAATTTTGGGAGTATCCAGTACTGCTGTTTCTTGATCAGGCTCATTCAAACCTAACTCTTCTTCCTGATTTACCGGATCAGGCTGACTCTGTCTCACCGGAGAGGATTGAGGTCCTTGAACACTATCTTGGTCATCTTCATCAAACTCATAAAATCTTGAAGGCTTCTCAATTCCTTCATCAACCTTTACATTGGTGCTTTCTATCATCTTCCTCAATCTCTTATTGTAACACCGGTATGCTTTGCTTTGAGTGGAGTAGCCCAAGAAAATTCCTTCATCACTTCTAGCATCAAACTTTCCTAGATCTTCATCTCTTTTAATATAACACTTGCTACCAAATACTCTGAAATATTTCACAGTAGGAGTGATGCCAAACCAAAGTTCATAGGGGGTCTTACCGGTGTTGTTTCTGATTTGAACTTGATTGAGAGTGTAGACTGCAGTGCTGATAGCTTCTTTCCAAAACATTTGAGGAACATTTGCTTCCAACATCATTGTCCTAGCAGCTTCCTGGATGGTCCGGTTCTTTCTCTCAACTACTCCATTCTGCTGTGGAGTCTTAGGAGCAGACAACTGTCTCCTTATACCCTGTTTCTCACAAAAATCAATGAATTCACCAGATGTAAATTCACCACCTCTATCAGATCTTAGACACTTTAGTTTCAATCCGGTTTGATTCTCCACCATAGCTTTGAAGATTTTGAACTTCTCAAAGGCTTCTGATTTTTCTTTTAGAAAGGTAACCCACATCATCCGGGAATGATCATCAATTAACAACATGAAATATCTATCACCTTGCAGACTCTTGATTCTTGTTGGTCCACATAGATCAGTATGTACTAATTCCAACAATCCGGTAGAAGACTGATCTTTGCTTTTAAAAGAGACTCTGCTTTGTTTGCCTAACTGACATTCTTTACACACACTATTTGTAGGTTTTATCAACTTTGGAAGATCTCTCACAGCCTGAGTATTGCTTATCTTGATGATGTTATCAAAATTTACATGACACATTCTTCTATGCCATAACCAACTCTAATCAATTTGAACAAACAAACAACTTTTATTTGAACCAACCAGATGAAAGATGTTACCTCTTGTCTGAGTACCGGATGCAATTTCAGTTCCGGAGCTTGTAAAGATTCTGCATTTTCCATTCTTGAACCGGAGATCATAGCCTTTGTCCACTAACTGACCAACACTGAGAAGATTGTGCTTCAATCCTTCAACATACAGTACATTACCTGTTTTGCTCTTACCATCAAAGGAAATAGTTCCCCTACCTCTGATTCTGCCAGCAGAATTGTCACCAAACTTTACCATTCCTCCTTCATATCTTTCCAAGTCTAAGAACTTATTCTTGTCACCAGTCATATGGTGAGAACATCCACTGTCAATAACCCAATCATCCTTTTCTTCCACTTGAGCAGCCAAGGCTTTTTCAACAACTTTGTGATTGACAGATTCAGAGAGCAAGGAATCTTCTTCCTTGATGGCTATAAACACCCACTCATTTCTGGATTTGCTTCCTGGATCTGATTCATCATCTGTTACTCCTTCATTGTCATCTTCTTCATGAACATAATAGCAATTCTTTTGAAACCTTTGTCTGTGAGTATTAGATCTTGCAGATCTCTCCGGACATCTTGAGGCAAAATGACCAATCTTATTGCAGTTGAAACACTTAAAGGGTAGTTTTCCTTCATACTTACCGGATCCTCTTGGTAGTCTCTTTGCAATGAGGGCTTCAAGTTGAGTTGTTTCTGCTTCTTCTTCTTCCATGTCTCTTCTTGCTTGATCATACCATGACATTTTCCTTGATGAGTTTTCACCCGGATCAAATCTCTGTTTGCCTTTCACATAGGCACTGGCTTTGAAAGCAGATTCAGTCTTGGGAGGATCATCTCCAAACTCGGTCATTTCAAATGCAGCTAGTTTGCCAGCCAGTTGTTCTCTTGTGACAGTTGTGTGGGCTCTGAATTCATCAATGGCAGCAACTTTGATTTTGTAGGCAGCAGGAAGGGATCTTAGGATTTTGCAGACAATCTCATTTTCATCTAAAGTTCCACCAGCATTTCTGATTCCACATACCAGCTCATTTACTCTTGGCATAAAGGTAGTAATATTTTCATCATCTCTCATTTTCAATCTTTCAAATTTCCCTTTCAGACTTTGCAACCTTGCACTTTTGACAAACTCATCTCCTTCATACAGAAGTTCCAGTTTAGTTAGGATCTCATATGCAGTGGGTAGGTCAATGACATTCGAGAGATCTGAGTCATTCAATGCACTTAGAAGAGCTTCCTTGGTCCGCAGATTGTTTTCAACTTCTGTGATTTCATTCAGAGTTGTCGGACCACCTTGTGGAGGTACATATGGTTTTGAAATCATACCCAGATATGCTTTTCCCATGCATTCCAAGTGACACTTCATGCGACCTTTCCAGAGAGTAAAGTTGGTTCCATCGAACTTCGGACTATCCTTCTTGTAAGACGACATCCTGGATCTCCTCAAGCGGTTAAGCTCTTGTCAGAGGAACTTGGCTCTGATACCAATTGTTGGATCTAGGGCATACAACTGAGAGGGGGGGGTGAATCAGTTGTATAGAACTTCTTCTATTTCAAACACTTAATTCTCTATTGTTAGTTAGCAGCATATCAAATAATCATTCATGGAAGCATAATACATAAACATAAGAGCAGATAAGCATCAACACATTGAACACCAAGATTTTGACGTGGAAAACCCGGTTAAGGGAAAAACCACAGGGTGATTAACCCAAGAATTATTCTCTGTTAGAAGAATAAAGAAAAATGAATGGCACATGCCAATAAGGGCTCACTGCCCGAGCACACTGCTCACAAAGAGGCCCACTGCCTACAAGGAGACACACTGTCTACAAAGTGATAAAAATCACAGTCTTGAACTGGAGAATGACATCTCTACCATGTCCGGATCAGTTCCAATTAAGCCCAACAATCTCTGCTCTGCCTTTCGCACCTTTCTTCACTAGATCATACTCATCCTCACACCACACACTGAAATGAACTCACAAATCATTATTTATACAAGACATCGACTTAGGAACAAGCATCTAAGTCGGCAAACAACCATAGGAGTATCCGCAAGATGAATAACACATCCGGTCGGCCATCACAAGAACATTCACAGGATGAACAACTCATCCGGTCGGCTACACAGAGCAAGAACTTCATCCGGAAGAATAACTTCAATTCCGGGCTCTACCATCAATGCGGACCAACAACACAACCTAAACATGATCCAAGAACCTTCACAAGCCTGTCTGAATGTCCGGATACATCCACACTTCCTCTGCTTACTGGGATCTCTTGTCTTCCTCATCCGGAACTTCAAGAACACAGTCTGTCGCCACTGTCATAATGCAAGAGGTACTTCCGGACCTCCAAATCACACACAAATCAGGATGACACATCACAAGGACATCTCAAACACTCCTTCCAATCCACAGATTATGATAATACAATTTCGGACCTCACCGGACCTTTTTGTGATCCTCTGTCACCTCCGGATACTTGCCGGACCCGGTTCTATACCGGCAGCCACAACTCCTTCCGATCTTCATGCGGACCTCTGAAATCTTAACTGTAGCATCTCAAGACTCATATCTACTAACCCTTTAATCCGCATCCTCCGGTTCTCATCCTATACAGTACATTTACCTTCTTCTCATCACTGTTCTTCACTGTTCCTGACTGAGACTAATTTTCTCAATATCCTCAGCACACAGCTCATCAAATCCTTCTTGTCAATGCAATATGAGTATGTTGACATCAATGACAACACTGGATAACCTCATACTTGCAACAATGTAGTCTTCCGCTTGTGAGTTAGAGTTGGTGGTATTCTTCTTATTGACCCTTCTCTTGAGTAGGTTGCTCTAAGTATAAGAAGGTGGTATTAGGTCCCTTCTCACCTTGAGTTCCTTTTGTAAGGTGGGATGTTGTTCTCTAGTTTGCACTTTATGTGAAGGGGTTTAGAGGATAGCATCTTAGGAACAGATAGTCTTATGTGGCACCTTGATACATGGATGTGAAAGAGAGGATGGTGTAATGATATCCCTAGGTTTCTTGAATGAATAATGTAGTCTTAAAGACCTTTTTGATCATCCTTGTCTTGTGTAACTTGCGTTTGTATATCATGATGCTTAAAAAGCAAGTCTTCTTGACTCTTAACTCTAGTCAGCATGTGAGTTTTGGCCTTGTCTTCCTTGGGAAGGGTAACTAGAATGCTTGCATAAAATGTATCTACCTTGAATCTCATGAGTGCAAGCCAATGAGTGATGCTTACATCACCTTGAGTATAGAGGATATGACAGAAATTTGAGTAATGTGAGTCATGCTTAGAATAGTTATGAAATAAATTATGTTCTCGATGCAAGGGTAAACAGTGTGCTTGATGAACAATGTGAGAACTTCCTTAAAAGTGGAAATTGCTTTTTATAAATATTCCTTGTGTAAAATATATATATTAAATTACACATACCTTGTGTGGGGATTATATGTTTTGGTATCCTTTGGTAAAACACTAAATTGACAAACTTAAGCTGTTAATTAGAATCTCCTTAAGATATACAACCTCTTACAAAGCTTGTTGACAGATAAGTATAAGTTCAAATTTTAATTCATAAGTAGTAATATATGTGCTTAATGTTACTCGTTTCAATTATGACTTAATATGTAAATACGAGTATATGGTATACTTGATTTGGGGTGTATTAATTTTAAATGCAAAGATTATGGTTAGATTGTTTTTAGACCTCATAGTGTTGAATTTTCAATGTTGTTGATAGATTCCTGATTAATCTTTATGGCAAATAATTCTGGTGACCTTGTGTATGGAAGATGATTTTCCGTCATTATGCAATGAATGGTAAAGGGAAATTGTGTTGTGTGTTACCTTGTGAATATGAGTTACAGAAGAACGTGAATGCTTTATGTTGTGATTATCCCATACATGCTTAAGTGTACTCATGAGCTTGTGATACTGGGTATCCATCCATGGGTTAAATGTGTAACTATAAGTGGTGGCTTGTATGTATACCTGTAAGGTCCAATCGTGGAGTTGGAGACCTTCCATGTGTGGAGAGAGGTAGTAGAGAGTACTCCATACTTCCCCTTGGTAAATGGACCCTTGTGAAGCCATCGTGTTATCCTATCATGTGATATTTCCTTGATGATATTATTTGACATTGGACTTGAGGTCTTGATTATGTTTTGGTATGAGCATGCGTATTGCTCGAGGCCATGTTACTTGGTGCAGACATGGTTCTTATTTTGGTATCTTATTGATGTGTGGCATCTTGGAGACATTACATTGCGATTACGTATACCTTTGAGAAGGACACGATGTTATTTACTACTAACGTGTACCTTTGAGAAGGACACGATGTTATTTACTACTAACGTGTACCTTTGAGAAGGACACGATGTTATTTACTACTAACGTGTAACTTTGAGAAGGACACGATGTTATTTGCTACTAACATGTACCTTTGAGAAGGACACAATGTTATTTACTATTAACGTGTGGCCTTTGAGAGGGGCATGATTCCATGTTAGAGTACATGAAGGCACATTTTCCTACATGATGTTATTGCATTGGTTGTGTTTGATTAACATATGTAGTGACCGTGTTTCCCTCCTTCCTTATTGGTGACTTAATGTTAGTCACGTGGTGATGTGATGTGCACTTTCATGAATTTCGATCATTTTCTTTTGGTTGTCTGATGACCTTTTTATCTCTTGCCTGTGTGGACCAACCCTGTTGTTTAATCTTATCTGAACGTAGCTTAGCCACAAATCTTTGATTTCTTTATTTTTCACGTAACCTTTGTGGTTATGGTTGTTTCATTGTTGGGATGGCACCCTTTTATTTATTTTATTGTTGTATTTGAAAACTCTTTTCTTTTGGTATATTTTTTATGATGGTGGCTAAGCTAGATTATTCTTGTTGTTTGCAAGTGTTGGTCCTGTGTTGTGATGTTCTTCTCGCCATGTCATTGGAGCGACCTCTGGTAGAGTGTATATAAGGAAGCAGACGCGGGAAACTTATGAGGATGGGGGTAGGTGTGGACTAGTATGGGCTGGTTATAAACCACTTACCTTCCTAGTGATCTTGTTCTTATGATTGGCTATCTCTTGGAGGCTAACACCCTTATACAAATAGGCGGTAGGCTGTTTGGGGATGTATGGCAAGGCCCCCAGGCACATGGCCCAGAAACCAACATTCCACATGGTTCTTGGATCTTTGGTTACTTGGCACAGGTGATTGATTACATGGTTCTTGGATACTTCGTTACTTGGCACTGGATATTGGTTACTTGGTTCTATGATGAGACTATGACATCCCCTAAACCTTGTGTGAGCCTTGTGAAGTTAAGACCTATAATGTGGATGAATGGGAAAATGTGTTTAGATGTTAGATCTGTAATTGATGTATTGTGTTTATATAAACAAGTTGCATGATGTGTGAATTCTTTATGCAGTGTGTTTTGAGAATTATGCCTTGCTAACTTTGGGTTACCATACTTTATATCTGATGAGATCATTATTATGTATTTTTTGTACTTACCTTGACTGATGCAACAGAACTTACTTAAGATATCAAAACCTGCCCTAGTATTATACTGGCACCACATACAGAACAACTGCAGTAAGAAAATTTGTTTGGTAAGTTCTACTATCAATCTAATTCTGAGATTTATGAAAGGTTGCATAATATTTTAAGGAACACTTCATCGTTTAAATGCTATAACATATGCAAGAAGATATTTCAACTTTTAATAGTAAAATTTCCGTGCATGTTACGGGTTGCATTCTCTTTTGCTTCTAAGAGTTAAAGGTTGGTTATTGATGTGCATATATTCAGATATGTAGATTTTGACTCTTTCAGAAAGAATGTATCTAGGAATGCATGGGAAGTTACTTATTGAAAATTACTTATTTCAAGTTAATTCAATTTACTTAAATTCAAGTTGCTTATTCAAAGTCACTTATATCGAATTATTTATTTCCTTTGTTACAACCTAAGAATAGAAAAGATGGATAGTAGAATCGGTTAGTGTTTCATTTACTTTTGAAAGGCTTCATTTTCATGCAATTTTTAAATCAAGTAAAATTTTCTTCGTATATGATCATAGTGTGGGGTTTCGTTGCTTATCTTGGGGTGTTGCAAATGGGTAGCTTAACAAGTTTTGAATTTGACAGTCGACCTTGATTTACAGGCATATGCATTTTGAAAATTATCTAGTCATTGGGGTCTTGAATACTATGACAAATATTAGCATAAGTAATTCATAACTATTTGGACAATTTCCCTAATCCTTCCTTTCATAGGTTAGGGCATACTTTTAGTGTCAATTTGGGATACCTATCTTGCAATATCTACCTTACCAAAAGAGAACGACTGAATCTATTTAAACAACTTCTTTTTTGTTTTGCATCCAAATAAAACTACATTGACTCCTTAAACCAACAAATCATTTATGTCATTCTTGGATAACATTGGAGTTAAGGTGAAATATAACTTTGGGTGCTATAGTATTATTGACTAAATGGTTGAATTCTGCACATGCATACATAAGATTTATCTCTTGGAATTACAACAACCTTAAACAGTTAAGATAATGAGTACACTATAGACCTTTTTACCCTCACCTCTTTGACGACTTCCAGGAGGAAGTACAGTTTTAGGGGGGGAGGATGTGAGGCCTACTCTTTACATAACTGTTCATGAGACTAATGATTGAGAGATTATTGATCTTGTATCTTGTTATTAAACCTAACTGAATTTTAAGGAAATAATTGTGCAATGATATGCTATATGTGCTTCGACTATGATACCTTGATAAGTTATTAACTTTGAGTTTGAGTGTGCAGGTATTACTAACGAAACCACATATACAGGAGACCATCTCATACCTATATTGTATCCCTTGTGAACTGATCTAGTTCAATGAGGAACTAAGATCAACCTCATGTTTGGAAAATGTTGTAATGTTGTAATATGTTGTATGAGGTCAGGGGAAAAGGGGTTATCTTCTGATTTACCTTTATTATGATAAGTGTTGTAAGAAATGTTGTTTTAATCTTGTTGAAATTTTATTTCTTTTTGACCCTTTATCTTGTGTTTGATTTGACTCTGGGAGTTCAAACTAGGCATAAATCAACCCTGGGTTATACCCCATGGGTCTAAGGACCTTTTGGGCTAGGATAACCCTGGGTTAGCTTCCATATGGTCACTTAAACTTCACAATGAAGTTAAGTGATGAATTTGGAAGCATTGGGACAATGGGATGAGTGGAATCTACACTCAGGCCACTTGTAAGTCATAAAATAACTCCATGATTCCCTAATAATGGAGTGTTTGTCTTCATGTGCCTCTCTTTTGGTGGGGTTTTCCTTAATTGGGGGTAGAGTGTCATCCACTCCATTTGTATTCTATTTTACTTAATGTATTTTAAATTCACCATGTGTTGTAGGTAGGACTATAGTGGGGAACCTAGTGAATGGGGGTCATTTGTTTTATGGCTACTAGAATAGTGGATGAGTTGTGGATTAACTGTTTATTTCCACTTGGGAAATTAGTATAATGGAGGGGTTTAGTTTAAAAGAGAAAGAAGGAGGAGAGGAAAGAGAGTGGGGGATTATGGTGGAAAGAAGGAGTTTTGGGAGAAGGAGGCTTGAGTGGAGCTCTACATCAACTCTCATTCCATAATTGGGCTTTGGAAGGTTGGTGATACAAATCTACTCTCTATGTGATTGTTGTCTGAAATGTAAGTTTGTCTCTGAGATGGTGAAGGAGTCTGAATTAGTCTTCTTAATAGGAAGGTTTGCTTCTTGCTTGATGGATGAATGTGCAAGTGTCCTCTTTGTGCTTTCTATTATTTTGGGGTTTGATTTGGTTGTGGAAAGAGCTGCTTCCAGTTGGAAGGCAATGCTCATCTTGTATGGGGAAGGGGAGGTGTGACCCTCCTCGGGTCATCTTGTTTTCTTGTTAAGAGAAATGCCTTGAAGGCATGTTGGTATGTTAGCCAAGAGATGACACCTAGGGATAGAGATTGTCTACTCCCCTACCCTCCTTGAACTCACCTAAGATGAGTCAAAGTACTATGAGTAAGCCATGGGGATTGTGTGTTAATTGCTTGTTGTTGTTGATCTATGTTTGAGAAGTGTTGGGTTGTCTACTTACCTTGGTATGAGGATGGTCTCCCTAGCTTAGGGGTGTCCCTCTTGCGGGACGATGGTAGGGAGGAGAGCTAGATGGTTGCCAATTTCCCCCTTGTTGTTTTGCAGGATAATGTTGAAGCATGAGTAAGAAAATTGAAGAAAGGTTTGCCTTGTCCAAGGAAATGTTTATCTTCTAGTTTGCAAATAGAGCTTGGTCCTTATAAGTTCCATTATGTAAAAGTTGTAGAGGATATAAATCTCTCTTGCAATTGATGTAAAAGTCATTATCTAGGGAGTGGAAGAATAGTCCTCCCGTGCTATGTCATTGTTGTGATTTAATTAGGTTATTACATACTACATTGCATGTTTGGGAGAAGGAATTGTTTCCTCCCTTAGAGTGTTTTTGTGTTGTGAATACTTATCATTGTTGTCATATTTTGTTGTTACTAAAATGAGAAGTTGTGTGTAAGATTGTGAGTTGGATCAATTGATAAATCAATCTCTCGTTTTATCTAATAAGAAAGTTACCTTAAAAGTTTTCTTTTGAATGATGCATTTGTCTTGAAATGAAAATCACATCTTGAGTTAAGTTGTAAAAGGAATTAATCTAAATCAAATTGTTATTTGGCTAAGGTGTGTTATTGGAATGAAAAGATTTACTGTTTCCACGTATTTACATCTGATCTATAAATGCATTCGAAATGGGAAATTTACTTGTTAATATACAAATTTAAATAATAAATGTGCTTGTGCATTAGATTTAATGTTATATTAGAATTGTAATGGTGATAAGTATTTTGCTATGAACTATGAAGTTCATTATATAAAGAAAGTAAATTGACTTATATATATTTTTATATAAATCGATAACAATTGACTCACATTTTAGACTTAATAAGAGAAATGATAATATATGGATTTTGTTAAGTTCCTTAAATATTTATAAATAGGAAAGATGGAAATTATACTCGTAACTAAATAAGAAAAAAAAAAAGTAGTTAACTATTATTTAAACCTAATTTCCTACCACAAGTATTGGTCAATACATATGCTTTAATTAAATAAAGAAAAGAAATATATATATATGTGTGTGTGTGTGTTGTAAATGAAAGTTTAATAGTTAGAAAATAATTTTTTTGTGTTTACAATTTGTATTTATTAAAAAAATTGTGGAATGGAATTATTGCTACCCTTGTGATATTTATTCTCACACACACATATAATAATAATAATCTTAAATTTAAAATGTAAAAATGTAAATGATATATATATCATTAAATAATAATAGGATGTATTCTTTTTATGAAATGGCGATCTTTGCTAATTTGCTTTGGCTATTTGTTACACAGCCGAAATAAAAGAAGGGAGAAGTGGTGGGGGATTAACCCCCACCAAAGTTCATTGGAAGAGGGTGTGGGGAGAGGCGTAGCCGCACCCACACCCACGAAATGGGGTGTGGGTGGGGTTCCACCCCTCCCCACACCCCCGCCAAACCCCAACCCAGCGCAGCCGCGGAACCCCTGACGCACTGCTTCCCGCAGGATTCCCCCTCCACTGCTCCGCGCGGCTGACTCCGCCGCCACTCCTTCCTCTGCGATCCCTCCGCGACCACCATACCACTGCCACCTCCCTCGGCCTTCAACTGCGTCGACCTCCCCACTATCCTCCCTCCGTCCATTTCACCGCCTCCTGCGAACTCTCAACCCCACGCAGCCCCTGCAGAGCCCTTCCTGCTGTCTTTTGACCTCCGCCTTGCTTCACCCTGCGGCCTTTACTAAGTGGCCGCCGTCGCCTCTTTCCCATCCTGCCCATAAGTTGAGCTAACTTTGATGTTAGGGTTGCTCCAACCCTTAAGTTTTTATAAAAGAAGTTTTAATAAATAAATAAATTGAGTAGTTGTATTTACTTAAGTTTAAATGAATATGTAATAGTTGTTTTTAGTTGTGAGTGGAGTTTAGTTGTTTTCAATTTTGAGGAAGGGGGGGATAAATAATTGTTAATATAAAATATATTTTGAAGTATTAATGGAAAATGTTGGTATAATACATTTAAGATAGGGTAAAAACAAGTATTTGTGAGGGCATCAATAATTTAATAATGGAACACCTAGTGGTGGTAATAGTTGAATGCCATGAGTTATATATTTAAATGAATTATTAAATCTTTTGCTTGTAATGGAAATCTCTACTACTACCACTAACATATTTCAATATTCATACAAGAAAATAAAAGAAATGGTTGCTTATGGGTAGGTAGTGAATAGAATAGGTATATAAACTTGTATTTTGTTTATATATATATATATATATATATATATATATATATATATATATATATATATATTCAACTAAAGAATAAGAGGCATAGTCTGTTAATATAACTGAGCTTAGTGGAGTTTTAAAAAAAAAAGGGATTATTAAGGGAATCTAGTTAAGCCCATGATCCTTATGAAAATGTATATAAATATATAACAATACATATATTGCAGATATATAAAAAGATATATTTATTTGTTATGGTCACCCTAAAATGGTGAGAGGAATATAAATAGACTTGTTAATTGTAACCAATAAATGGAATAAATAGTTGATTGTCATGTTCCATCTATAAAAATATAAATAAAATATATCTATATGTACTTGGATAATTATAGGGATTATTGGATTTGGCATTATAATAAATAAATTGTGTTGTTTCATAAATACCTATTTATCAAATAAATAGGTGTATGAATATATGAGCAATTTAATAAAATTAATTTAATAGCGGAGGAAATACTAGGAATGAGTAAACTTGCCAGAGCACAGGTGATTGTTGATTAAAATTCAACGTTTTTCTTAAAAGAAAAGAGCAAGGGAATATTGTAATATAATTAGGTATTATATTAACGTACTTAGGGGACAATATAGTGTCTTTTAAATATCTAAAATACATAAGATTACCCTATAATAGTCTGTGAAGATAAGACAAGATTAAAATGAAGTAATAAGTAAAAATTTTGACGATTGATTCCAATTAGGGTACAAGTGCGAACAACTTTTGAAACTAAGAGGAAGATGCAAATGCAGGTCCATCTTCCATCAAAGATCCCCAGACCTGGTAAGTTTAATCAGTCAGCGATGATAATGATAGACCTCAACAGGCACCTGTGTGTAGAGTATGTCGTAGTGGCAATCCCTTTGTCTGCATAATCAAATGCAACTGAGCACGCTTGTGCATACGAGGGGGACCTTTTTCAAGTGGTTAAGAAAAATTTTGCTAGTTCGTATCATGACTACATGACATGTGTGGACACAACACACATGTTTGTGTGTTGTGAACGCACGTGAAATGAGGGAATGACATTTGGTATCAGAGCCCATGTTTCAACATTGGGATCTCTAGGTTAGTAGTTGGGCCGACATGGAGTGGGTTGAGTATGGTTGACCCTGGACCTACTCCATGTAACTACGAAAGAATGAGGTTGCGAATCATCGACTAGCCTCTTGTGTTGTCATCATGAGTAATGTAGTCTTCTGCTTGTGAGTTAGAGTTGGTGGTATTCTTCTTATCGACCCTTCTCTTGAGTAGGTTGCTCTAAGTATAAGAAGGTGGTATTAGGTCCCTTCTCGCCTTGAGTTCCTTTTGTAAAGTGGGATGTTGTTCTCTAGTTTGCACTTTATGTGAAGGGGTTTAGAGGATAGCATCTTAGGAACAAATAGTCTTATGTGGCACCTTGATACATGGATGTGAAAGAGAGGATGGTGTAATGATATCCCTAGGTTTCTTGAATGAATAATGTAGTCTTAAAGACCTTTTTGATCGTCCTTGTCTTGTGTAACTTGCATTTGTATATCATGATGCTTAAAAAGCAAGTCTTCTTGACTCTTAACTCTAGTCATCATGTGAGTTTTGGCCTTGTCTTCCTTGGGAAGGGTAACTAGAATGCTTGCATAAAATGTATCTACCTTGAATCTCATGAGTGCAAGCCAATGAGTGATGTTTACATCACCTTGAGTATAGAGGATATGACAGAAATTTGAGTAATGTGAGTCATGCTTAGAATAGTTATGAAATAAATTATGTTCTCAATGCAAGGGTAAATAGTGTGCTTGATGAACAATGTGAGAACTTCCTTAAAAGTGGAAATTGCTTTTTATAAATATTCCTTGTGTAAAATATATATATTAAATTACACATACCTTGTGTGGGGATTATATGTTTTGGTATCCTTTGGTAAAACACTAAATTGACAAACTTAAGCTGTTAATTAGAATCTCCTTAAGATATACAACCTCTTACAAAGCTTGTTAACAGATAAGTATAAGTTCAAATTTTAATTCATAAGTAGTAATATATGTGCTTAATGTTGCTCGTTTCAATTATGACTTAATATGCAAATACGAGTATATGGTATACTTGATTTGGGGTGGATTAATTTTAAATGCAAAGATTATGGTTAGATTGTTTTTAGACCTCATAGTGTTGAATTTTCAATGTTGTTGATAGATTCCTGATTAATCTTTATGGCAAATAATTCTGGTGACCTTGTGTATGGAAGATGATTTTCTGTCATTATGCAATAAATGGTAAAGGGAAATTGTGTTGTGTGTTACCTTGTGAATATGAGTTACGGAAGAACGTGAATGCTTTATGTTGTGATTATCCCATACATGCTTAAGTGTACTCATGAGCTTGTGATACTGGGTATCCATCCATGGGTTAAATGTGTAACTATAAGTGGTGGCTTGTATGTATACCTGTAAGGTCCAATCGTGGAGTTGGAGACCTTCCATGTGTGGAGAGAGGTAGTGGAGAGTACTCCCTACTTCCCCTTGGTAAATGGACCCTTGTGAGGCCATCGTGTTATCCTATCATGTGATATTTCCTTGATGATATTATTTGACATTGGACTTGAGGTCTTGATTATGTTTTGGTATGGGCATGTGTATTGCTCGAGGCCATGTTACTTGGTGCAGACATGGTTCTTATTTTGGTATCTTATTGATGCGTGGCAACTTAGAGACATTACATTGCGATTATGTATACCTTTGAGAAGGACACGATGTTATTTACTACTAACGTGTACCTTTGAGAAGGACACGATGTTATTTACTACTAACGTGTACCTTTGAGAAGGACATGATGTTATTTGCTACTAACATGTACCTTTGAGAAGGACATGATGTTATTTACTATTAACGTGTGGCCTTTGAGAGGGGCATGATTCCATGTTAGAGTACGTGAAGGCACATTTTCCTACATGATGTTATTGCATTGGTTGTGTTTTCTTAACATATGTAGTGACCGTGTTTCCCTCCTTCCTTATTGGTGACTTAATGTTAGTCACGTGGTGATGTGATGTGCACTTTCATGAATTTCGATCATTTTCTTTTGGTTGTCTGATGCCCTTTTTATCTCTTGCCTGTGTGGACCAACCATGTTGTTTAATCTTATCTGAACGTAGCTTAGCCAAAAATCTTTGATTTCTTTATTTTTCATGTAACCTTTGTGGTTATGGTTGTTTCATTGTTGGGATGGCACCCTTTTATTTATTTTATTGTTGTATTTGAAAACTCTTTTCTTTTGGTATATTTTTTATGATGGTGGCTAAGCTAGATTATTCTTGTTGTTTGCAAGTGTTGGTCCTGTGTTGTGATGTTCTTCTCGTAATGTCATTGGAGCGACCTCTGGTAGAGTGTATATAAGGAAGTAGATGCGGGAAACTTATGAGGATGGGGGTAGGTGTGGACTAGTATGGGCTGGTTATAAACCACTTACCTTCCTAGTGATCTTGTTCTTATGATTGGCTATCTCTTGGAGGCTAACACCCTTATACAAACAGGCAGTAGGCTGTTTGGGGATGTATGGCAAGGCCCCCAGGCACATGGCCCAGAAACCAACATTCCACATGGTTCTTGGATCTTTGGTTACTTCGCACAGGTGATTGATTACATGGTTCTTGGATACTTCATTACTTGGCACTGGATATTGGTTACTTGGTTCTATGATGAGACTATGACATCCCCTAAACCTTGTGTGAGCCTTGTGAAGTTAAGACCTATAATGTGGATGAATGGGAAAATGTGTTTAGATGTTAGATCTGTAATTGATGTATTGTGTTTATATAAACAAGTTGCACGATGTGTGAATTCTTTATGCAGTGTGTTTTGAGAATTATGCCTTGCTAACTTTGGGTTACCATACTTTATATCTGATGAGATCATTATTATGTATTTTTTGTACTTACCTTGACTGATGCAATAGAACTTACTTAAGATATCAAAACCTGCCCTAGTATTATACTAGCACCACATACAGAACAACTACGGTAAGAAAATTTGTTTGGTAAGTTCTACTATCAATCTAATTCTGAGATTTATGAAAGGTTGCATAATATTTTAAGGAACACTTCATCGTTTAAATGCTATAACATATGCAAGAAGAGATTTCAACTTTTAATAGTAAAATTTCCGTGCATGTTAGGGGTTGCATTCTCTTTTGCTTCTAAGAGTAAAGGTTGGTTGTTGATGTGCATATATTCAGATATGTAGATTTTGACTCTTTCAGAAAGAATGTATCTAGGAATGCATGGGAAGTTACTTATTGAAAATTACTTATTTCAAGTTAATTCAATTTACTTAAATTCAAGTTGCTTATTCAAAGTCACTTATATCGAATTATTTATTTCCTTTGTTACAACCTAAGAATAGAAAAGATGGATAGTAGAATCGGTTAGTGTTTCATTTACTTTTGAAAGGCTTCATTTTCATGCAATTTTTAAATCAAGTAAAATTTTCTTGGTATATGATCATAGTGTGGGGTTTCGTTGCTTATCTTGGGGTGTTGCAAACGAGTAGCTTAACAAGTTTTTAATTTGACAGTCGACCTTGATTTACAGGCATATGCATTTTGAAAATTATCTAGTCATTGGGGTCTTGAATACTATGACAAATATTAGCATAAGTAATTCATAACTATTTGGACAATTTCCCTAATCCTTCCTTTCATAGGTTAGGGCATACTTTTAGTGTCAATTTGGGATACCTATCTTGCAATATCTACCTTACCAAAAGAGAACGACTGAATCTATTTAAACAACTTCTTTTTTGTTTTGCATCCAAATAAAACTACATTGACTCCTTAAACCAACAAATCATTTATGTCATTCTTGGATAACATTGGAGTTAAGGTGAAATATAACTTTGGGTGCTATAGTATTGTTGACTAAATGGTTGAATTCTGCACATGCATACATAAGATTTATCTCTTGGAATTACAACAACCTTAAACAGTTAAGATAATCAGTACACTATAGACCTTTTTACCCTCACCTCTTTGACGACTTCCAGGAGGAAGTACAGTTCTAGGGGGGGAGGATGTGAGGCCTACTCTTTACATAACTATTCATGAGACTAATAATTGAGAGATTATTGATCTTGTATCTTGTTATTAAACCTAACTAAATTTTAAGGAAATAATTGTGCAATGATATGCTATATGTGCTTCGGCTATGATACCTTGATAAGTTATTAACTTTGAGTTTGAGTGTGCAGGTATTACTAACGAAACCACATATACAGGAGACCATCTCATACCTATATTGTATCCCTTGTGAACCAATCTAGTTCAATGAGGAACTAAGATCAACCTCATGTTTGGAAAATGTTGTAATGTTGTAATATGTTGTATGAGGTCAGGGGAAAAGGGGTTATCTTCTGATTTACCTTTATTATGATAAGTGTTGTAAGAAATATTGTTTTAATCTTGTTGAAATTTTATTTCTTTTTGACCCTTTATCTTGTGTTTGATTTGACTCTGGGAGTTCAAACTAGGCATAAATCAACCTTGGGTTACACCCCATGGGTCTAGGGACCTTTTGGGCTAGGATAACCCCGGGTTAGCTTCCATATGGTCACTTAAACTTCACAGTGAAGTTAAGTGACGAATTTGGAAGCATGGGGACAATGGGATGAGTGGAATCTACACTCAGGCCACTTGTAAGTCATAAAATAACTCCATGATTCCCTAATCATGGAGTGTTTGTCTTCATGTGCCTCTCTTTTGGTGGGGTTTTCCTTAATTGGGGGTAGAGTGTCATCCACTCCATTTGTATTCTATTTTACTTAATGTATTTTAAATTCACCATGTGTTGTAGGTAGGACTATAGTGGGGAACCTAGTGAATGGGGGTTATTTGTTTTATGGCCACTAGAATAGTGGATGAGTTGTGGATTAATTGTTTATTTCCACTTGGGAAATTAGTATAATGGAGGGGTTTAGTTTAAAAGAGAAAGAAGGAGGAGAGGAAAGAGAGTGGGGGATTATGGTGGAAAGAAGGAGTCTTAGGAGAAGGAGGCTTGAGTGGAGCTCTACATCAACTCTCATTCCATAATTGGGCTTTGGAAGGTTGGTGATACAAATCTACTCTCTATGTGATTGTTGTCTGAAATGTAAGTTTGTCTCTGAGATGGTGAAGGAGTCTGAATTAGTCTTCTTAATAGGAAGGTTTGCTTCTTGCTTGATGGATGAATGTGCAAGTGTCCTCTTTGTGCTTTCTATTATTTTGGGGTTTGATTTGGTTGTGGAAAGAGCTGCTTCCAGTTGGAAGGCAATGCTCATCTTGTATGGGGAAGGGGAGGTGTGACCCTCCTCGGGTCATCTTGTTTTCTTGTTAAGAGAAATGCCTTGAAGGCATGTTGGTATGTTAGCCAAGAGATGACACCTAGGGATAGAGATTGTCTACTCCCCTACCCTCCTTGAACTCACCTAAGATGAGTCAAAGTACTATGAGTAAGCCATGGGGATTGTGTGTTAATTGCTTGTTGTTGTTGATCTATGTTTGAGAAGTGTTGGGTTGTCTACTTACCCTGGTATGAGGATGGTCTCCCTAGCTCGGGGGTGTCCCTCTTGCAGGACGATGGTAGGGAGGAGAGCTAGATGGTTGCCAATTTCCCCCTTGTTGTTTTGCAGGATAATGTTGAAGCATGAGTAAGAAAATTGAAGAAAGGTTTGTCTTGTCCAAGGAAATATTTATCTTCTAGTTTGCAAATAGAGCTTGGTCCTTATAAGTTCCATTATGTAAAAGTTGTAGAGGATATAAATCTCTCTTGCAATTGATGTAAAAGTCGTTATCTAGGGAGTGGAAGAATAATCCTCCCATGCTATGTCATTGTTGTGATTTTAATTAGGTTATTACATACTACATTGCATGTTTGGGAGAAGGAATTGTTTCCTCCCTTAGAGTGTTTTTGTGTTGTGAATACTTATCATTGTTGTCATATTTTGTTGTTACTAAAATGAGAAGTTGTGTGTAAGATTGTGAGTTGGATCAATTGATAAATCAATCTCTCGTTTTATCTAATAAGAAAGTTACCTTTACAGTTTTCTTTTGAATGATGCATTTGTCTTGAAATGAAAATCACATCTTGAGTTAAGTTGCCAAAGGAATTAATCTAAATCAAATTGGTATTTGGCTAAGGTGTGTTATTGGAATGAAAAGATTTACTGTTTCCATGTATTTACATCTAATCCATGTATTTACATCTAATCTATAAATGCATTCGAAATGGGAAATTTACTTATTAATATACAAATTTAAATAATAAATGTGTTTGTGCATTAGATTTAATGTTATATTAGAATTGTAATGGTGATAAGTATTTTGCTATGAACTATGAAGTTCATTATATAAAGAAAGTAAATTGACTTATATGTTTTTTTTATATAAATCGATAACAATTGACTCACATTTTAGACTTAATAAGAGAAATGATAATATATGGATTTTGTTAAGTTCCTTAAATATTTATAAATAGGAAAGATGGAAATTATACTCGTAACTAAAAAAAAAAAAAGCAGTTAACTATTATTTAAACCTAATTTCCTACCACAAGTATTGGTCAATACATATGCTTTAATTAAATAAAGAAAAGAAATGTGTGTGTGTGTGTGTGTGTGTGTGTGTGTGTTGTAAATGAAAGTTCAATAGTTAGAAAATAAATTTTTGTGTTTATAATTTGTATTTATTAAAAAAATTGCGGAATGGAATTATTACTACCCTTGTGATATTTATTCACACACACACATAATAATCTTAAATTTAAAATGTAAAAATGTAAATGATATATATATAATTAAATAATAATAGGATGTATTCTTTTTATGAAATGGCGATGTTTGTTAATTTGTTGTGGCTATTTGTTACACAGCTGAAATAAAACAAGGGAGAAGTGGTGGGGGGATTAACCCCCACCGAAGTTCATTGGAAGAGGGTTTGGAGACGGGCGGAGCCCCACCCACACCCACGTGGGTGGGGCTCCGCCCCTCCCCACACCCCCACCGAACCCCAACCCAGCGCAGCCGCGGAACCCTCGACGCACCGCTTCCCGCAGGATTCCCCCTCCACTGCTCCACGTGGCTAACTCTTTCGCCACTTCTTCCTCTGTAGTCCCTCCACGACCACCATACCACCACCACTCCTTCCTCTGTGGTCCCTCTGCGACCACCATATCGCCACCACCTCCCTCGGCCTTCAATTGCATCGACCTCCCCACTATCATCCCTCCATCCATTTCACTGCCTCCTGTGAATTGATGCAGAGGCATCCACACTAAAACCTTGACATACAGCATGTATGTCTACAACCCACCATCATCATCATATTTTCTCTTGCCGACCGATATCCTCCTACAGACAAACCTTTGACCCTTCGCCTGTCAGCAGCATCATCATATTCGGCAAGCGCAAACATCCTCCTGATGTTCACTGTTCACCTTACCGCCAACCTCTATCTGCAGCATCATGATGTTCGACATCATCTTCATCAACAGGATATAAAATATCCGGTTCCTCCCATATATCCTGATGACGACAACCTCATGCACCTTTCCTTTGATGCTTACATCACCCCGATATCTGACCACTTAAACAACAGCATCAGGATATGACTTATCCGGTCATATTGAAACATCCTGATGATGATACTCAACTTTATACTGATGACGATTATCCTGATGACGATGATGTCATATGCAGCTCCTCCAATATCCTGCTGTCGGCCAAACTTAACATTATCGGCTTGAGATGATTTTATCAACCCGATCGACTAACTTATGCCGATATGCTCTTCCTCGGCAACACCTGATGATGATCACCCCAATGCACATTCACCTTATGCAATCTACTGCATCATGTTCACCTCCATCTACTCGGATGACGCCCGAAGTAACTGTAGGATATCCACAGAAATATCCTGATGACGCCGTTGTGACGAATTTCCAACCTTAGCAAATTTTCAATTCGCCGAACCTCCTGAGGTGACCCGATCTACTTTCAGGGCGATCTTCCAGACTTGAACTATCAGCATGACCTAGCACATACCCATGCTAGGGTTCTCAACACATCTCGACCGTGATCCTGCACACCTGCATACAAACAAACACAAAATGCAGACTAAACCCTAAGCTATTATACATGGCCATTCCACCGATTCGACGAATCAACTGGTGGAATGGATCAACGAATCCATGCAACCACCAGAACAGCAACTCGATTACACAATGGAATTCAAAACAGAGAATGGACACAAATAGGATCTCTTTATTGATTTCAAAAGATGCAAATACAATATTCTGTCTCTCTCTCTCTGTCTCACTCTGTGCAACCTAGCTCCTCAATATGTATCTATATCTCAATCTGTATCTCTGTCTAAAACCAACTGATCCTACTGCATAAATAGGAACTGCTTGCGAGTACTACCACTCGATTCCCAGCGGCTGGGAGCTTCCAAGCGGCTGGGAGGATCCAACAGAACTAACAAACTATACAGCTGTCATCAGCTGTCATAACAAACTACCTAAAAATAGAAAAGCACGGTCAACTTGGACCTTATTACATGCATTGGTCTTATAAGACCTTCTTGGAAACATTAACCAGACCTATAACAAACTAACTGCCTCATGGAGGCCAGCTGTCAGGTAGGTGCTCCTGCACCATACTCCCCAACAGAAAAGAACTCATGTCCCATGAGTTAGGTTGTGGAAGTCCTCCACCTTTACACTTTGCCTTTGCAGTGTCTTGACCTGTTCCAGCTTTGTCCTCTACTGGCTCTCGGCTGCTCCAAGACTTCTGAACTGTAACTTGCTGTCTTGCAAGTAAACCCTCATGCCTGTCAATGTAGGCCCTTCTCTCACATACCTTGTGTTTGTCAGGTTGTCTGACCAGAACCTCTGTCTGAACTGCCTCTTGAACTTCTACAATGTTCAACTCTATCTTTCTTTCAACTTTTATAGGACAAACAATAGTCCCAACTATGACAACATCCTTGTCATTCCTCTCAACTGGTTGCTGTTTGCAAACCTATTTCTAAACCTGCTGCTGACCTCTGTCAGTCAAAACTAAAACTGTCTTCAAACTGTTGTCCTTAACAACTCCTTTCCCTACAGTGTCCTCAACTGCCTTTATGCCTGCTCCTATAGGCATCTGCACAAACTCCTTTCCCACTAAAATGATTTTTGCTGCCCCCTATGCTGCAGCATTTGCCTGCAATGGCATCAACATAATAGTCTTCCCATCTTTCTTGATGGTGTAGGTATTAGCATACCCATCATACAGTACCCTCCTGTCAAATTGCCATGGTCTACCCAACAGTAGGTGACAACATTCCATGGGCAAAATGTCACACAAAACTCTATCCTGATATGCTCCAATCTGAAAATCCACATATGCCTGTTCATAGACAAAAAGTGATTGACTATCACTCACCGAAGATGCCTTGTAAGGGTGTTGATGTGGAATCCTTTCCAAATTCAGTTTATCCACCATTTCCTGAGATACCATGTTGTCTGTTGAACCAGTATCAATGACAACCTTACATACCTTACCTTTGCTCTTGCATGTGGTCTTGAAAAGAGCTCTTCTTTGCATCATATCCTTTGATGTCTGCAAACTAATTCTCCTCAGCATCAATGCTTCTCCCTCCTCAGGATACCCATAACCGTCAGGAGCTCTATCTCCTTGATAAGTGTTTGAACTTTGCACACTTTGCTCTACTTTCTCTTCTTGCACAAGTTGTACTCTCTTGTCATTCGTTCTATCATCTCTGGATGATGAACCGTTGCTTTCTGGACATTTGAAAAATGGATGACCAAACTCACCACAGGTGTAACACTTTCCTGAAAATGTAGTAGAACCTCTACCACCTCCAAATCTGCCTCTATTACCTTTCCATCCACCTCTGAAATCAGACTGTCCCTGTCCTTTACCAGTGTCTTCTTGACCCTCATTGGTTTGCCTTGTTGTAGGGGCTGCTCCTCTTCCCCTCATATTGTTTCCTCTTCCTCTCATGGACTTATCTTGTCTTCTATTCATCTTTTCTTCAATCCTGATTGCCATTTGGTAACAATCCTCCACACTCTTAGGGTTAGCTAAAACTAACTCATCCTGTATGTTCAATCTCAAACCAGCCAAGTACCTAGCCACCTTTTCTACCTCATTCTCATGATGACCAGATCTTATACTCAACTTATAAAACTCCTCAGTATATGCCTTCACATCCATTTCCTTCTGCCTTAAAAATTGCAGCTTCTTAAACATCTGAATTTCATAATCCTTGGGCAAGAATTTACCTTTGATCCTTGCTACCATTTTATCCCATGAAGTGATCTTTGACCTTCCTTGTTTCCTTCTCTCGGATTGTACATAATCCCACCATACCAAAGCATGACCTCCTAACTTGGTCTTTGCAATCTTTACCTTCTGATCCTCAGCAACATCTTCACATTCAAAGTGATTATCAAGTGCAGCAATCCAATCCAGTAACTCATCTTCATTCAAACTTCCATTATACTTGGAAACATCAACCTTTACCTTAGGTTTATCACTCTGTACTGCCTTTAACAGTTTTGCAAATCTCTGGTCTTTAGCATCTAGACCTTCAGCTACCTCTTCATACTCTTCAACAGTATCTTCATCTTCTTCAGACTCACTGTCTTCCACTTCCCTCTTTTTGTTCTTCTCCAAGGCTACAAGCCTGGCTTGAAGTGCTTCAGCAAGCTCCTTCATCTTCCTCATCTCTCTGGCATGTTTTTCCTTCATCTCCTGCAATTCCCTTATAGTACCATTACCTTTCGGAGGCATTTTGTCAACCTCTCACTCCTCTACCTCTGTCCTTTCAGTGACAGAATCAACACACAACAGTCCAGACCTTTTGCTGAGCTCTGATACCACTATGATGCAGAGGCATCCACACTAAAACCTTGACATACAGCATGTATGTCTACAACCCATCATCATCATCATATTTTCTCTTGCCGACCGATATCCTCCTGCAGACAAACCTTCGACCCTTCGCCTGTCAGCAGCATCATCATATTCGGCAAGCGCAAACATCCTCCTGATGTTCACTGTTCACCTTACCGCCAACCTCTATCTGCAGCATCATGATGTTCGACATCATCTTCATCAGCAGGATATAAAATATCCGGTTCCTCCCATATATCCTAATGACGACAACCTCATGCACCTTTCCTTCGATGCTTACATCACACCGATATCTGACTACTTAAACAACAGCATCAGGATATGACTTATCCGGTCATATTGAAACATCCTGATGATGATACTCAACTTTATACTGATGATGATTATCCTGATGACGATGACATCATATGCAGCTCCTCCAATATCCTGCTGTCGGCCAAACTTAACATTATCAGCCCGAGATGATTTTATCAACCCGATCGACTAACTTATGCCGATATGCTCTTCCTCGGCAACACCTGATGATGATCACCCCAATGCACATTCACCTTATGCAATCTACTGCATCATGTTCACCTCCATCTACTTGGATGATGCTCGAAGTAACTGCAGGATATCCACAGAAATATCCTGATGATGCCGTTGTGACGAATTTCCAACCTTAGCAAATTTTCAATCCGCCGAACCTCCTGAGGTGACCCGATCTACTTTCAGGGTGATCTTCTAGACTCGAACTATTAGCACGACCTAGCACATACCCATGCTAGGGTTCTCAACACATCTCGACCGTGATCCTACACACCTACATGCAAACAAACATAAAATGTAGACTAAACCCTAAGCTATTATACATGGCCATTCCACCGATTTGACGAATCAACCGGTGGAATGGATCAGCGAATCCATGCAACCACCAGAACAGCAACTCGATTACACAATGGAATTCAAAACAGAGAATGGACACAAACAGGATCTCTTTATTGATTTCAAAAGATGCAAATACAATATTCTGTCTCTCTCTCTCTGTCTCACTCTGTGCAACCTAGCTCCTCAATATGTATCTATATCTCAATCTGTATCTTTGTCTAAAACCAACCGATCCTACTGCATAAATAGGAACTGCTTGCGAGTACTACCACTCGATTCCCAGCGGCTGGGAGCTTCCAAGCGGCTGGGAGGATCCAACAGAACTAACAAACTATACAGCTGTCATCAGCTGTCATAACAAACTACCTAAAAATAGAAAAGCACGGTCAACTTGGACCTTATTACATGCATTGGTCTTATAAGACCTTCTTGGAAACATTAACCAGACCTATAACAAACTAACTACCTCATGGAGGCCAGCTGTGAGGTAGGTGCTCTTGCACCATGAATTCTCAACCCCACGTGGCCCCTGCAGAGCCCTTCCCGCCATCTTTTGACCTCCGCCCTACTTTGCCCTACGGCCATTACTAAGTGGCCGTTGTCGCCTCTTTCCCATCCTGCCTCATAAGTTAAGCTAACTTTGATGTTAGGGTTGCTCCAACCCTTAAGTTTTTATAAAAGAAGTTTTAATAAATAATTAAATTGAGTAGTTGTATTTACTTAATTTTAAATGAATATGTAATAGTTGTTTTTAGTTGTGAGTGGAGTTTAGTTGTTTTCAATTTTGAGGAAGGGGGGATAAATAATTGTTAATATAAAATATATTTTGAAGTATTAATGGAAAATGTTGGTATAATACATTTAAGATAGGGTAAAAACAAGTATTTGTGAGGGCATCAATAATTTCGTAATGTTTACCAAAGAAGTTTTCCAGTGCGTCCTGACCCTCCTTGTTACCAAAATCTTGGGTATGTCGGCAGACTCAATGGCCATCATCTCCATTACGCTTCAACACACATAGATTCTGGAGTTCGTCAGGTTTGGAGGGAAAAATCAATTAAGGCTACTCACAATCATGCTGACGATGGTCCTACTGAGGCAGATAGGGTTTCTATGGAGACTGTAAACATTCACATCCCAGAGGATAGAGTAAACCCCTATGTTCAAGATCTTACTTCCTGAGCCCTTATTAGTAAGGTTTGGAACCCTACATTTAATTTTGATGAATTTCTTGCATGGGTTAGGGTTACGTGGAAAGGGGTTTTGGACGTCTTCTTCTTGCATAAAGATCTATGTGTTTTTATAGTGGTCTTTGAAAATGGGGGTTTTCGTGATGAAACCCTTAGTAAAAAATTGTGGTTTTATTGTGGCAAAGGGATTTGTCTCCAAAAGTGGGAACCAAATTTTGACTCGGTTAAAGCTAATATGAATTTTGTTCCTTTTTGGATCTCTTTGCCAAATCTACCACTAGAATATAGGGATTTTTCCACTATTGAATTTTGTGCTAAGAAACTGGGTTTCTTCATTAAGCATGACTTGTCCTCCTTTCAAAAGCCAGATTTGCCAGTTAGGTTTTCATTCGTTCTCAATACTTCATTTCCCTTTCCCAAATTTATGGAGTTTCACTCTAAATTTGGAAATTGGAAACAAGTTATTGTCTTTGAAAACCCCATGGCAATTGATAAAGTGGAAATGCTGCATTCAAGTAAATCTTGTGAGGAATCTGAAGAAGCTTCTTTTGCCAAGGAGAATTTAGATTTTGTTAATATAGGGGAAGCCTCTCTAAATCATTTTGTCAATTCCTCTATTTCTAAAGAAGATTTTCAAACTGCTACAGGGTTAGAAGAAGAATGTCCTTTTGAATTTGCAGTCACTAACCCTGAGGATATTGAAACCCCTGTTTTTCCTAGTGATAAAATTAAGAAAAATCTGTTTAATTCCTTTAACTCTGAGGCAAATTGTTCTAGGGAAATAGTAAATGAAATGCCTAAATTAGGGTCGGATGGATTTCCTTTTACTGAAGAGGAAGCTAAGGCTTTTGTTGAAAAAACTATCCGTAAAGTTGCCTCTGATCTTATAGATGAATTCGCAGATGAGGTAATTACAGAAAAGCCAAATTCTTTTGTAGATGATTCAACCATTTCTAATATTTCTATTCCTAGTTTAGTTCATCCAAATTGTTTAAACCAAGGGAAAGTTGATCCAGTACTTCCCATAGGAGAAGAAAGTGATGCCTTCGATTTTACAACAAAATTGTCTATTACTCAATCGCTAAGTAAGGATTCATCTTCCAAACAGAGTTCTATTTCTCCCTCTAAGAGAGGACATAAGCCAAAATCATTTAAAACTTAGGAAGAAATAAAAGCTAGTTTGCAGTCCACCTTGGATACATGTCTGAGATTGGGGAGAGTTAGAAACTCTCCCCATGAGCAATGAAGCTCCTTTCTTGGAATGTTAGGGGCATCAACGCCCCTAACAAGCGACGCTTGGTTAAGTGTCAGTTAGATTCCTCAGGTTCTGATATTGTATTACTTCTAGAATCAAAATTATCTACATCTCAAGCTGATATTAATTTTTCAAGTTGGGTAAAATGGAAATATATACACATCCCTTCTCAAGGGGCTTCAAGAGGTCTGGCTATTTTGTGGGATAGTAAAGTCTATGAAATAGAGTTAGTTTGTTCTATTCCAAATTTCTTTTAGGTTAAAATCACTTCCTCCTATTTAAACTTTTGGCTTTTCAATATTTATGGACCTACTACAACCAGAGATAAAAAACAATGTTAGGATATTTTATCAGCTCTTTTAGAATAGTTATTTGGTGAGAAAGTTATTTTAGGAGGGGACTTTAATGCCATTTCCCATTTAACAGAAAAATTGGGAGGAATTTGCCCTCCTTAGAGGGTAATAGAGGATTTTAAAGATTTTATTTCTGATAATGCTTTAATCGACAGTCCTTTATTGAATGGGAGTTTTACTTGGTCTAATAGAAGAAAAGGTTTTTTAAATATTACAGAATGTCTAGATAGATTTCTTTTCTCTTCAGAATGGTGCCTTGAGTCTACCATTCTTGGTACTTCTGTTCTTCCTTTTACTGCTTCAGATCATTATCCTATTTCTGTTCATATCCATGCTTCTTTTCGAAGGCAGATCCACAGGGCCTCATTCAAGTTTCAATCTATGTGGTTTCGAGATAAAAACTTCTTATCCTTACTAAAATTTTGGTGGTCAAATGCTCCTTATGTTAAAGGCTCATGTATGTTTTGGGTCAATGAAAGGTTGAAATATATGAAACGTAAAATCTTGGATTGGAATAAATCTTCTTTTGGTAACATTTTCTCCCAAAAAGTAGCTCTTCAATCTCAGTTGTTCCAGTTAAATGAAACTATTATTAGCAAAGGCATGGATAATGTCTCTTTTGATTACATGAAACTCTCCAATCTGATCTAGAGGAAATTTTAGCCTGGGAAGAAATTTTCTAGAGACAGAAGTCAAGGGAAACTTGGTTAAAGGAAGGTGATCGTAACACAAAGTTTTTTCATGTTTTGGCTATGCTTAGAAGGCAAAAGAATTCCATTGTTTCCATTAAAGATTCTATGGGAAATTTATTGCTAGAAGAATCCCTCATTCAAAAAGAAGGAATTAATTTCTTTCATAAACTTTTATCTAAAGATTCAAACCATATCCCAAATTCAACTATTGCAGAAGCCTTATCTCACATTTCTAAATTGATTTCTCCAGAAGATAATCTGGCATTGATGAAGTGTTTTACCTTAGAATAAATCAAGGTAGTTGTCTTCTCCCTAGATCCAGACAAATCCCCTGGTCCAGATGGTTTCACTCCTCTCTTTTTTCAAAAATGCTGGGATTTTCTGGGCAAGGATATTTGGCTGGCTGTAGAGGAAGTTAGGAGAAATAGAAGTATTCTGAAAGAAATTAATTCTACATTTATTGGTTTAATTCCAAAAGTTGCTTCTCCTTCCTCCTATGCTGATTTTAGACTCATATCACTTTGTAATACTCTTTATAAAATCATTTCTAAAGCCATCACTTCAAGACTTGCTACTCTAATCCCAAAAATTATTTCTAATGAACAAGGTATTTTTGTCCTAGGAAAGGAAACTTCAGAGGGTGCTCTAGTTGCACATGATGTTCTACACTCAATACACCAACATAAACTCCCAGCTATGTTGGTTAAGCTAGATATGTCAAAAGCTTATGATCGAGTGTCCTGGGACTTTTTGTTACAAGTTCTTCTTAAATTTGGTTTTTCCTCAAAATGGTGCAAATCGATTTATTCTTGTGTGTTTGGTGCTAGTTTTTCAATTTTGATTAATGGCTCTCAATCTGATTTCTTTCAGTCTTCACAAGGAATTCGACAGGGAGATCCTCTTTCCCCTTTTCTTTTTATCTTAATGGCTAAAGGTTTAAGTAGATTAATTATGAGTAAGAATTTGATGGGCTTCTGGAAAGGGATAAATATTCTTAGAGTACCTTTTTCTATCACACATGCCTTGTTTGCAGATGACACTCTGTTGTTTGGATAGCCTATGATGAAGGAAGCTAAAGTCTTGAAGGAAGTTATAAACAGTTATTGTCTTGTTTCAAGTTAGAAAGTGAATCATAGTAAATCTAAAATTATCTTTTTATTTTCTTCTGTGTTGGTGCAACAAACGATAGCTAAATTTTTGGGTTTTCAAGTTGACACCTTACCCTTGAGGTATTTGGGAATTCCCCTATTTTTAGGTTCAATTAAAAATTTGTTCTGGGATAAGCTAATTACAAGTATTAAAGTTAAAATATCTTCTTGGAAAGGCAAATGGCTTACTTTGGCAGGGAAAATCTTGATGATCAAAATAGTCCTATCAACCATTCCAGTCTATTTGCTTTCAGTACTGAAGGTCCCCAAAACCATTTTGTGGTATATTGTGAATATTCTAAGAAACTTTTTGTGGAACAGTTCTAATTCCAATGGGAGAAAAATTCCCTTAATATCTTGGGATAAAATTTGCCTTCCTAAACAGTCAGGGGGAGTTGGAATCCATAATATTGCAGCACAAAATAAAGCTCTTGGAGCCAAACTAGTTTGGAATTTGTATCAAAAATCAGATTCTAAATGGGAAAAATTAATGTATGCAAAATATCTAGATTCTTTTTCTCCTAAAAGAATATTTACATTACTTAATCCAAAGGAGGGTTCTCACATGTGGAATTTCTTGATTAGTTGTCGTGAAGTTATTTCACCCTATTTAACATGGGTTATTCATGATGGACAGTCTGCCCTTTTCTGGGATGACTCTTGGAATAGTTATCCTCCTCTCGTTAATATAGAGGGTCTTCAAGAGATCAAGTCTTTTCTGTGTCAGGTTTGGGGAACAAAAGTCAAAGATTACTTTGAATTTGATAATAATGTGAATATTATTAAAGCTAAATGGAAAAACTTTGATGACTTCTTGGTCCCTCAAGAGTAGAAGACTCTACTTAAGACTATTTTGAAAGATAGACATCTTTTTATCTCAAGTGAAAAAGATAAATTGGTCTGGGCTCCTTCAAAATCTGGTTGTTACACAGTTAAACTTGGTTATTTAAGTCTCACTAGTAAGGATTCTAATTCAGACTCTAGTTGGCCCTATAAGCTATGCTGGAGTGAGCCTTGTCTCCCTAAAGTAGGAGCTTTTTCTTGGTTAACACTGAACTACTGTATTCTAACAAGTGATAGACTATCTAAACTTGGGATTACAAACTCTTTTTCCTGCCCTTTCTGTCTTGAGGTGGAGTCGGTGGATCATTTGTTATTGAACTATAGTTTCTCCTCTCAAGTCTGGTATTGGCTCCTCTCAAAACTAAATTGGTTGGGCTCACTTCCTTGTACTTTACTTCAAGTTTTCCAAAGTTGGCCTTTGTTGTTCCCCAAATCTACTTTTTCTGTCTTATGGGTTGTTTCACCAAGTATTATTATCTGGTCTTTATGGTTAGAAAGAAATAATAGATTGTTCAAGAAAATAAGTAATCCTCTCCATGTTATTTTGGGCAAAGTTGAAAACTCCATTTCAGAAGTGGTTTTAGCTTCCTTTCTTTCAAAGAAGGAGGGCTCTTTAATCTTCACAAATTGGGATGATATGACTTTAAAAAATTGGAAACAGTTAAAGTTGCCTAATTCTAATTGCTTTATGTCTGATGTTAAGATTGATCATTCTTCTGTCAAATGGATCCCTCCACCTGAATCTTTTGTTAAGCTTAATTTTGATGGTGCAAGCAGAGGTAATCCAGGATATTCAAGTGCTAGTTATGTTATTAGAAATCATCAGGGAGTAGTCCTCAGACCTTTGTCAGTCAAGCTGGGTATAATATCAAATAATGAGGCTGAGGCTTTGGCTTTAATCGCTGGTTTGAATTTAGCTTTAAAATGTGGTTTCACAAGCCTCATCGTGGAAGGTGACTCCCTAAATATTGTTAGAGATTTTTCTAATAACTCCTCTCCAAGTTGGAAAATCAGTTACATTTTAAATTTTTGAAGGGATCTATTGAAATGTTTTCATTCTTTTCAAATTATGCATATTTATCGTGAAGGTAACATTTTAGTAAATTTTTTGGCTAATCTTGCTTTTAGTTCTAATGTTGACGTTCTTGAATGGGATTCTGAATCTTTTGCTAGGATTCCTGGAGTTAGTGCTATTTTGGAGAAGGATATTTCGACTTAGTATTGAGCAACTTTGGCAGATTTTATTAGATAGATTTCATCTTTCTACTCTTACTCTTCCAGTTTTCCATGCGTACTACCTGACATCATGTATTTATTTTCACTTATCCTTTCATCAGATGTGATGTACTTTGATTTGTGTTACAAGTGCAGATGGTAGAGCTTGCACGAGGGAGCTGGCAATTCAATTTTTTTCTTTAATTCTTGTGCTATGATCGTTATTTACTCATCTACTCCTTGTATTTCGATGTTAAGCTCTGCTCTGGCTCTAAAAGTTTCTTTTATTTGCTACATTTGGCAATCTCCAGTTTCTGTAGTTTTAGCATGGGCTCTGTACAGCAGAATTCTAGAATTTCTTGGCCAATTAGGAATTGGGAACGACCCCTCCTTGGTCTTTCTAATCTAAACTCACTGCAGGAAGTCTTTAAGGTTTATGAGGCCTCTGTTGGCAGAGTGATTGTTCAAGTTTGTGATTCAAATTTCCTTTATCCTCCAGTGGCTATTTATCCTTCTCAAGCTGCATCGCATTTTCTTTCTAATGCGATGGACCTCTTACAAAATGGCGAAAGGGTAAGGTTTTTGGGTGTTACGTTTATACAGAATGTGCATTTTTCTGTTGACTCTTATAACTATGCATTAGTAGATTATGATTTGCTAGAAGGATCTACTCTTGTGGGAGGTTTATTTGATGGTAGGTTTTTGTTCCGAACGCCTGCACTCCACTGTCTCTTCAACGCTTTTATGTATGGGCTTCAAAACAATTGTGTGATTTCCTTCCAAAATTGCATCCATTGTCATTGGAGGGAGCTAGGGAATCAAATGGCAGCTAAGGCTACAGAAGTTTTTAATGCATTACATTTCTTGCTAAACTACATCCCTCCCCCACCACCTCCTCCTCCTCCCCAACAAGTAGATGTGGATGGTCTTGAAGCGGGTCGTGCTTTATAGATCATTGAGATTGCAGATTGATCAGGTGTTGAGACATTTTTTGTTCTATTTTTCAGTTAATAGTTTTTTGTCCTAACTATTAGTCGACTTAGTCAGCTACTTTGTATGTAATACTTTATAAACTCTGTTCCGAATTAAGCTACAGATGTTGTTACTGGATTGACTCTTTTTTTTAGTTGATTTTTGTTTTATCCTTTCACAATCAAGCTATAACTGGAGGTTTTCTTTTCTGAATTCTTTCCTGCCAGTATGCCTTTCCGAATCTGGCATTTTGTACTCTCTTTTTTACTAATATATTTTAGTGGTTTTTCACCACTTAAAAAAATAAAAATAAAACAATTAATAATGGAACACCTAGTGGTGGTAATAGTTGAATACCATGAGTTATATATTTAAATGAATTATTAAATATTTTGCTTGTAATGGAAATCTCTACTACTACCACTAACATATTTCAATATTCATACAATAAAATAAAAGAAATGGTTGCTTATGGGTAGGTAGTGAATAGAATAGGTATATAAACTTGTATTTTGTTTTTATATATATACACAATATTTTCAACTAAAGAATAAGAGGCATAGTCTGTTAATATAACTGAACTTAATGGAGTTTTTAAAAAAAAAGGGATTATTAAGGGAATCTAGTTAAGCCCATGATCCTTATGAAAATGTATATAAATATATAACAATACATATATTGTAGATATATAAAAAGATATATTTATTTGTTATGGTCACCCTAAAATGGTGAGAGGAATATAAATAGACTTGTTAATTGTAACCAATAAATGGAATAAATAGTTGATTGTCATGTTCCATCTATAATAATATAAATAAAATATATCTATATGTACTTGGATAATTATAGGGATTATTGGATTTGGCATTATAATGAATAAATTGTATTGTTTCATAAATACCTATTTATCAAATAAATAGGTGTATGAATATATGAGAAATTTAATAAAATTAATTTAATAGTGGAGGAAATACTAGGAATGAGTAGACTTACCAAAGCATAGGTGATTGTTGATTAAAATTCAATGTTTTTCTTAAAAGAAAAGAGCAAGGGAATATTGTAATATAATTAGTATTATATTCACGTACTTAGGGGACAATATAGTGTCTTTTAAATATCTAAAATACATAAGACTACCATATAATAGTCTGTGAAGATAAGACAAGATTGAAATGAAGTAATAAGTAAAAATTTTGACGATTGATTGCAATTAGGGTACAAGTGCGAACGACTTTTGAAACTAAGAGGAAGATGCAAATGCAGGTCCATCTTCCATCAAAGATCCCCAAACTTGGTAAGTTTAATCAGTCAGCAATGATAGTGATAGACCTCAACAGGCACCTGTGTATAGAGTATGTCGTAGTGGCAATCCCTTTGTCTGCATAATCAAACGCAACCGAGCACGCTTGTGCATGAGAGGGGGACCTTTTTCAAGTGGTTAAGAAATTTTTTGTTAGTCTGTATCATGACTACATGACATGTGTGGACACAACACGCATGTTTGCGTGTTGTGAACACACGTGAAATGAGGGCATGACCTATTGTTCCAAGTGTACTGATCGTTGACGATCGAGACATCAACTAGAATATTTATGTCAACAAAATTTTCAAGATTGACCTCGGATTGAAGTTTCTAGCCCACACCCCCATGCTTATCTTTACGGTACAAAATCACATTCAAATCCCCACCAATAAAGCATAATTCAAAAGATGGATCACTACAAATGGGGTCTAGTTCATGCCAAACATCTCTCTTCTAGATATAAGAATTTGGTTCATACACATTAATCAGAAGGAAGCAAAGATCTGAAGTACGACATACCTTCCAAGAGGACCACCTACAACCCTTAGCCACTTTTTCTACTACCACCCTATTCGGCCTCCACATAGTGATCAGGCCGCCATCTTGACAAACAAAATTTATCACCAAAAAATTCCAAGAATGCATTTTTTTCCAAATATTGCAACCTTTTCACGATCCAATTTTGTTTCCTACATAAGGTAAACATCTTCCTGAGACATCAATAACTGATGCTTGATCAGGCATTTCTGTTAGGAGCGTTTAGGCCCCTAACATTCCAACTTAGTATTTCCATTCTTCTTCAGGAAGCGACTTGCCCTTCACTACATTCAACACTTCACTTATTTTCTTTTTCTCATTTGCTTCCCCATCAATTTTGAGTTTTTTCAAATTCAAAATTTTGCCCCACTTTTTGTGGTTATCACAATTTGGAGAGGATTTCACTTGTTCCCTCTAGTGAATACCCAGCATCTCTAAGCCAATCTAAGAGGTAAATCCATTTTTTTCCCTACTAGGGAGTCAAAATATTCTAGATCCAGAACTTCTTCCCAAGCATCAAGTGAATTGAGGTCATCCTCATGCATTTCTAGTGAAACCTCTTTGGCTTCCTATTCTAATTTAACCTATTCCTTGCCTACAACTAGAAGAGAGTTTAGGTTTTCCATACTGATATTGTTACCTATCAGCTTGATGACCTTTGATAGCTTAACTTCTAGTGCCTTGTCAATGCAATGATTGTCAATGGCTGGTTCAGTGGGAGTAGGCACCGAATAGTCAGTCGAGTGTGGGGCCACATGATTGTTCTTGAATACCACCTTTGATACCGATCCAACATCCCCAACCACCTGAAGAGGGGGAGATTGGACCAATAAGCACTCCTCTTTTTTGGAAGGCACTAGTGATCACCAACCCAATGTTTCCATTAGGGGTTAATAGGTTTTGGGTCATATTCCAATGGTTGTTACAGGGTTCCCCAATCCGTGATAATCTCCAGTTCCTTCCAATGTGGACTTTGAGGTTTATTCTCTATGCAAATTCAAACACCTGTGTTGACACCGTCTTGGTCTAGACATTCCTCCACACATGCAAATTTTCCTAGGTTATTTATAATTTCTTCCAAAATGTCTGACTGCTAGAATTCTAAGGGGACATTTGGAATCTTATACCAATCTTGGATCCATTCCATTTGGTATTATAGCAGATCGAATCCAACTTCCCACCTACGAATATAGAACTAGTAGACATCCATCAATCAGACACCATTCATAATTTCCTTTCTGATATCCCTTGAAGGGCAGATCACCATAAACTACCCATTTGATAGGTCTTCAAAATTTAGATCTAGTCCTCGATGATTATGCCACCATTGAGTCAAACTGTCTCCTTTTGGATTCAACCTATACCATTTTACCAACAAACCTTTTTGCTCAAGTGATCTAATGGAAGGCCCCAATAGCTTTGACCTTAGCACCATTGATTTTTTATTTCTAGGCTTATGATCATTTTGGAACCAAGATGATGAGGAAATATGTTTCTATGATCCATGGGGGCCATCCATTAGGGCCACCTTTAGATTGGGTTGTGTGGATTCAATATTCCTTCTTTGCCTATGAGGGAAGTTTCACCATCGAGACTTCCATTATATTTCCCTTTACGAAATCACCTTGAGGATTCATACCTATGCCACCCATGCCAACCATCATCACCTTGGATGTAGGTTTTTTTATATTTGAGTGATCACACCAAGCTTCTTTCTCCACATGCTCCTAGATAGAATTCATAGGAGTTTCTTGTTTGGCTATTTCCATCCAGTCCAGGTTACCGACGTCATTTTTCCTAGTCTCAGTAGCTTCCTAGATGCAATCATAGTGTTTAACATTTGTTTTTTCACCAATAGTTGCATCCTGAGCAAGTCAAATGCCCTCCATGATAGGCCTTTCATGCCCTACACCCTGCTTTGCCTTTTCACGTGCCTCACATTGCTCCACAATTTTTCATGGATTTTCTTGTTATGCCGATTGGGAGTACTTATATTATCTTGAATGTTGAAGATGTCATGGGTTCCTTGTTTTCTAAAGAAATGACAAGGAAGATATACATCAGTGCCAAAAAAATCCCTATGTGTTAGTGGATGACCTAAAATAAAAAGGAAAGAAGAGAGAGAAGCGTGACAAATCCTAGTGCAAGGGGAGATCCAAATCTCCTAGAAAGCCCAAAGTTATTTGTTGGAATAGGGGTAATCCTGGACACTTTATACGAACTATAAAGAAGATAAGAAGAGAAAGAAGAAGTTTGATTATGATTCTAAGAAGGAAGATGGTTATGTGTTCATTGTAGCTTTGGCAACTCATGCAGGTAATGATACATGGTTAGTTGACTCAGGTGCATCTTTCCATATGACCCCTAATAGAGATTGGTTTTATGAATAAGAAGAAATTGATGAAGGTAAGGTGTACTTGGATGATGATTCTCATTTAAATATTTTTGGTTGTGATCAAATTAAAACTAGATTTCCTGATGGTACAACAAAAAGGATTAATGTTGTGTTGCATATCCTTGGATTAGCACAAAATTTGTTATCTATGACTAAACTAATAGATGTAGATGTGCAGGTAGCCTTTTCTAGATATCAGATGCAAGATGGTTAGAGGTGCTATGGTGATGGCTAGAAGTGTCAAACTTGACACACTGTATAATCTCGATGCATGCACTGTTGAATGCAATAGTACTTTTGTGAAAAGAAAATTTGTGACTACTTCATTGAAAAAGGGAGAGGGTTTTATTTTTCAATGGATGGTTATGGCTTGTGGGTACCTAAGGGTGCTTGTTCTTCTATATCAAAATTTCCTACAAAAAAAATATGTTATGGTACCAAAGATTAGGCTACATAGGAGAAAAGGGTCTATGGAGCTTGTAAAATAGAAACATTGTTGAAGGGTTGACTAATTGTAATCTTGATTTTGATTTTTGTGAGCATTGCACTTATGGTAAACAAAATTGCGTTTAGTTTTACTCAAGTTCGCATAAATCATGTGGTGTATTGGATCATATTCATTCTAATGTGTTTGGTCTTGTAGATGTTCCTTCCATTATAAATTCTATACATTATGTTTCATTTATTGATGATTACAGTAGGACATGTGTATATTTTCTAAAGAGAAAATATAAAGTTTTTAGTCGATTTAAAGAATTTAAAACAATGGTTTAGTTGTAGGCTAGAAAGAATTTTTTTTTTTGAGGACTGACAATGGCGGTGAATTTTGCTCTAATGATTTTAATAGATTCTATAAAGATTGTGGCGTTTAGAGACAAAAGACAACTTTGTATTCTCCACAAAAGAATGGAGTTGCAAAAAGAATGAATAGGACACTGATGGAGAAGTCTAGGACTATGCTTAGTGGTGCTGGTCTAGAACAAAGGTTTTGTATAGAAGTTTTTGCCATTTCTTACTTCTTTATTGAAAGGCCTCCTATGTAATCTCTTGTCGATAAAATGCCTATGGAGGCATGGTCAGGGCACAATCCTTAACTAAGACATCTTAGAGCTTTTAGTTCTGAGGCATATGCACATGTGCCAGAGGAGAAGTGGACAAAGTTGAAGAACAAGGCTATGAAATGTATCTTCATTAGGTACAATTATGGTCTAAAAGGATACAAGATTTGGGACCCTATTGCATAGAAGGTAATACATAGTAGAAGTGTTAGTTTTAGAGAAACCAAGCCTTCTTCTCTTACATTACAGCTACAATAATGTGAATAGAAATTTGTTATTCAACTACCTTCTATGCCTTAGAAATTTGAATTGAGGCCACTAGATAGAGAAGAAATTGAGGAGAGCTCATCTAGCTCTAAATATTTAGAAGAGGAGGAAGAACCTCCAACTTAGCTTGTTCAAAGATCTACAAGGCATAGACAACCACTTGAAAGGTATTGAACTAATGAATCAAGATGTATTTTTACTTTGAATACTAAAATAGATGAACCTAGATCTATAGAAGAAGCATTAGGTATGAGTGAAGTAGAGTCCTAGAAGATTCCTCTAGATGGTGAAATGGCAAATTTGAAAAAGAATGATACATGGGACCTAGTACCCTTACCTGAAGGATGAAAACATGTTAGTTGCAAATGGGTGTTCAAAAAAAAGATTGGTTCAGATGGAGGTATTGAGAAGTATAAAGCATGGTAGGTTTTCAAAGGTTTCTCTCAGGTTGAGGGTGTTGACTATGGTGAGATATTTTCTCCTATTGCAAAAATTACATCCATTAGATTCTTGCTTTCTATTGTTGTTGCTTATGATCTAGAGGTTCAACAAATGGATGTGAAAACAACATTCCTTGATGGTGATTTGGAGGAGGATATTTATATGACGTAGCCAGAGCACTACATGTTGAAAGGTAAAAGTAATCTAGTTTTTAAATTGAAGAAATATTTGTATGGCCTTAAATAAAGTCCTGTGATGTTGTACAAAAAATTTCATACATATGTGTTGAGTTTAGGATTTGAGTGTTCTAAATCTGATCATTGTGTTTTATATAAATTGGATGGTGATTGTTTCTTGTTTATTGCATTATATGTTGATGATATGTTATTTATTGGTAAAGGGAAGGGAATTATTTCAAAACTAAAGTCTCAACTTGCAGCTAAATTTTAAATGAAAGATCTTGGTGTAGATAAACACATTCTTGGGATGGAAATAAGAAGAGATAAAGTGAACAAAAAATAATGGCTTGGTTAGAGTAAGTATGTCAATTCAGTTTTATAGAGGTTTAAAATTCATGATTGTAGATCATTATGTGTTACTTTTACATTTGGAATGAAGTTATCTGCTTCATACTGTTCAACATCCCCATTAGAGATGGAAGACATGAGCAGAGTGCATTACAAGAGTGCAGTTAGAAGTTTGATGTATGCTATGGTATATACTAGACTAGACATTACCCAAGCAGTGGGAGCTCTTTCTAGATATATGTCTAATCCTAGTAGAGTTCATTGGGATCTAGTTAAAAGAGTCTTGAAGTATTTGCAGGGCAATTCATAGTATTCCTTGTGTTATCATGCTAATTTTATAGGAGACATGCATTGCCTTGGTATTCATTGTTATGTGGATTAAGACTAGGCAGACAATGTTGATAGTAGATGATCCACTAGTACTTATGTATTTACTTTATTTGGTGGTGCAATTAGTTGGATGAGTAAGCAACAAGTTGTGGTTTCTTTGTCCACTATTGAATATGAGGATATGATAGCTACTAATGCTTGTAAAGAAGCCATTTGGCTTAAGAGACTATGTTCAAATATTAGAATAAAACAAGGTGCAATCGTAGTTTATTGTGATAGTCAGAGTGCGATCTGGCTAGCTAAGAACCCAACATTTTATACCAAGACCAAGTACATTGATGTACAATATCATTTTGTTAGAGATATGGTTGAGGATGGTAGGGTGAAGGTAGTTAAGTTAGAGACTTTGATGAATGTTGAATATTCATTAACTAATCCTGTGAGCACGGATAAGTTGAAATGGTGTTCAGAGTCTATGGACCTTTCGATTCCTAGCAATTAAATCATGGTGTTGATAACCCCTTTGATCTTGCAAGGTCTTCAACAAGTGGGAGAATGTTAGGAAAGTTGTCTCAACCTTACAACTACAAAAGGTTACTATTCTTCATAGTTTTCATCTTTTTGAATACCCTTTATCTTGAAGAATGGTTTAGAACTTTCAAAGTTTCAAAAGGGGATAAAAATGGCAGGGCTTACTATTTTTAGTTACACTAAATTTGAGCTTGGATGGACCCAAAAGTTTCCCAAGAGCTACAGGATTGTCAAGTAAAAACCTCAGGTGAGTTTCTACTCAAGGTCATACCTGGATTGCAAGATATTAAAGTTTTTGTTTTCTCAAGTTGCCGAAAAATATTTCCAACTCATATTTGAGGCACTTAGAGGTCCCTAAATGCTTGGAAATTTGTGGTAACTAAAAAATAAAGTTATAGATTGATAGATCTCTTCATGAGATTTCCAATGCATCAAATGGTTTGCCAATATAACACTCAGATCAAAAGTTATGACCTCTAGAAGTTGGACCTCCTATTTTGCCAAATGTGAAAATGTGTTGGATACTTAAAAGAGTTGTAAAGGGGAGTGTTACATGTGTTAGTGTGTGATTTGGCACATCACAAGGCATCTTTGATTGGAGATAATTTGGGCACCACTTTTGGGTTGTTTTTGGCTAATTGTTTGTAATTACTATTGACAGTTTACTTTATTGTATCTCCTATATATATCAAGAGCTTGAGATGGAGGTTGTGTTTGAAAGTCTTATAAATGTTGAGTTGTATCTAGATCTCTGTCTATTTATACTCCTATGAAAGCTTTCTTTTGAAGCATATTATAATCATTTTGATTCTGGAATAATATACTGGGTGACTTTGGAGTGTGGGATTTTTCTCTTGAAAGGGTTTCCCCATGTAATTACTATGTTATGGCATGATTGTTATTTGTGTTTATTTTTGTAACTGTTGTAAAGATCTAAATTTTTTTGCATATTTCTCCCCTCAAGATTAGTGTAGGAAGTTGTTCTGCTACCTTAGCTTCCTTACAATGCTAACATCCTAAGTGTATGTGGTACTCATTGACTATTTATGAGCATTAATTACTGCCTTCTATAATGTAAGAGATTTCTTTTAACACTCTTACAACCTTGAATGACCTTGTTTTGAGTCACCTCTCATATATTACCTCCAATTTCATCATTTTTAAACAATATCTGGAGAATGTTGTGAAGATTTTGTATCTCCATTGTTATCTCTAGCATTTTACTACACTCTTGAAGCAATCTTATTAACATTCTTGACAAATTTCTTAGATTTCTAACATCATACAACAAATCTACAATGAGTTCTTTAAATTTATGTGACTCTTCTTTTGATTTGAGCATCTTCATGGGGTTTCTTGGAACTGCTACTTATTACTGGGCTCTTCATTAGGCTTTGTTCTCAATTGGGTAGTTTGCATCTTCATTCTAAAAAGTGATTGAGTTCCATCATACCTTAGATTTGTTTATTTATTTTATGTAATCCATTTGTGTGCTTGTGGTATTTTGTCGGTTACCTCATTTCCCTTCTTTCTTCCAACAACACACTAATTTTCTATTGTTTGGGTAGATTAGTTTCATATTATTCATTTACACTATTTTTCATTACTATTGTTTGTCTAAACACACTTAGAGGATAATAAAACACACTTTTTATTCAATGTTTGTCAAAATTAGCTATCCATGGAGGTAGAAATACCAAAATAGAGGTCTAAGCTAGAGGCAAACCCCTAAACAACCCCAACATTCCTTAGTCCCTTGCAGATTTTATGTTCAAAGTAGAAGATCTTAACTACATGCTACTTTCATAGACATTATTGTTTTGTCTCTATTATTTTCTTTAATCCTTTCAATAAATAGTGATAATATATTTCTAATTTCAATTCATTTTCATCACTTCAAAGCTACAAAAGGTTGTTTCTATCTTCTATTGTGTAGGTTGAATAAAATAAAGTGGAACAAAGTTGAGAATTTTAATTTTTTACACTTTCTATAATATAATGTGAGATGTAGATGTTTGCATCATGTGATAGCATCTAAAGTAGTGGGCCCCTCAATTTGGTTTTAGGTTCTTCTCCTTTCCATTTTTTTGTTTTCTTATGAAAAATTTCAATTTCATTTCTATTTTTCTATAATCAGTAGTTCACCAATTCATTCTTCATCTTCATAGAAAAAATAAAAAATATTCATTATAATTATTCATAGCACTCTAACGATTGTGAACATTAATTTTTTGAACAATAGTAAATAGTATAAATCTATAACAATCATAATGTGGTTGTAGTGAAAAGTTAATTTTACTAATACCTCTTAGTTGAATTCTAACTTTTCCTCCTCTACATTGTAATAAACTTGACATTCTATATAGTTCAAAAATAGTTATGTTTTCACATTTAAACAACTTCTTCAATATTTTAAATAACTCTCTCATCACATTTAGTTGTGTGTTGTGAAGTTGAACATTTTTGAGCTTCACCACACAATCCTCACATTCCATCACATTGTTAGTAAGAGTTTGAGATGTGCCAATATGTTAGATTGGCATTCAATTTCTCACACTTCTCTTATGACATCACAATCACAACTCTTCCTTCTTTATGATCATTTTGAACTCCTCCAGTGACAAGTTTGCATGATGATGAAGTGGCCTTTGATCATGAGGCTACATTGGGTAGTGTTTGTTAGAATTAGTTTCAAGAGTTAGATCAACACTGAGATAACTATCAAGAATACCTAATGACTGAGAACCTATCTAATGTTGTTGTTCCTCTAGACAAGGCCCCTTGTGAAATGTTAACTAGTCACCCTAATGGTCTTGGATTCCTCCCTGGCATTGTTCATATTGTTCATAGTGATGCTTAAGACTCTCTTTTAAATATTACTGGTAATCAAATTTCAATTCCAATGACCACTTCTACAAAAACATGCACATATTCACATATGGTTACTAATGCTTCATAGCATGGTAATGTAGATTTTGGTTCATTTGGAATTGTGGGAAAGCCCAAAAATCAATATAGGTTTGTTCCACCTTCTCCTCCCTTACAATTTACTTTTCTTGGTGCCCACCTCAAAACCTCCTATCACATGACACTCCCTCTCACTTCTACCACCATCTCTACACCCATGCATACCATTGATCTCATTATAAACCAAATCATGTAGAATGTTGGCTCCCTTGAGTAGAAGCCCACCACCCTATCTAAATCCTTCACATAACCTCTCATCCCACCATATTATAGATAGAGTCATTTATCTTTCACTATCTTGGATGCTCCATTTCCCCATGGTTTTGAGGAACCCCTATTTGAAAAGTACTCTGGTAAGGGAGATCTGCAAACTTATGTATCTACATTAACTTCTTTGTGTAGTGAATTCCTATTTCACGATGATCTTTTATGTAGACGTTAAAATACACTACATTATATTGGTTATTCTCATTACTTGATCATTCAATATATTCATTTGAATAACTCATAAATCAATTCCTCTAGCACTTCTTGGATAACACTAGACCCTAGGTCACCTTTAATGACCTAGTCCATTATCACCAAGGTGCCCAAGAGAAAATATTTGATTATATTTTAGATGTCAATCTTTATTTTAATAGATACCTTATGTCTTGCTAGATTTATATGTGTAGTGGATGTTTATTGGCAACCTATAGCCCCTGGTTTGGGATAATATTTTTTTAATGAATTATCCATATTTTGCTCATCTATACACAACACATCATGATTTCCAATAGTCTATTAGATAGTTTGAGGTCCCAACCTCACTGATGCCTATAAGATAATCTAGAGTGTCATCTTCTTTAAACAACTATAAGAAAACTAAAACTTCTTCAAAAATAACCCTTCTACAAGTGTTAATAATGTGGCAGCTATAATGCCTTCAGAGGCTACTCCAATCCTCTCTTCTTATAATTAGTAAATAACACCATAATTTACACCTTTCTCCAAGTCTTTATTCTATCTTGTAGCAACTCTTGAACAACAAGTCAGTGTATTTTCTGCCTATCTGACCCCTAGATGTAAGAAAACCCATACTACCTTCTTATGACCTGAAAGCCTTTTGTCAGTTACAAAAATTCATTGGCCATGACACCAAAAGGTGTTTGTATCTTAAACATATAGTGCAAGACCTCATTGATTAGAATGTCATCATGTTATGTCACAAAATGTCTCCCTAGGAATTTTCCTGCCCTTTGTTTAGCTCCCAAGTCCTTTAGAAAGCATTTTTATCATCTTGCATATTCATGTTGACTCCCAATGAGAAAATCCCTAAGTTTTATGGAAAGTAGGATGTAGGGGGTGCTATGGTGACAAGTCCTAGCTGAAATAGGGAGGGAGGACTTGGGTACCCGCACCCTAGTCCTATCCTATTTTAGGTCAAGACTTAAATTCAAGTGTCAATTATGTGATAGTTAATTAGGTCCTATGTCAACATATTAAGTTTCAATTATGAAATTCATAGCAGGAATGTGTTTAGATGCATATATATAAGCATGTTTAGTGATTCATTTGAATACTAGATAGATTTTTGTAAACTTGTGGTCTTATGGTAAAGTGATTCAAGGCTTTCATTATGTTTTTGAGTAGTGTTAAGTTGTTATTATGTTTGTTTTTTCTAGATTTGACTCCATCTCCTCATGGCATGAAAGAGCATCTTCCTTCGATGAGAGCTACACCTTCGAGGGGACATTTATTTATTTTTTCAATCATTTATCATTTTGATTTTGCCTCTATCCCATGAGGATATGCACTCTTTATCTAACAACTATGTTTAGAAGATTTGAATGTCTCTCTGTGTTTACAAGCCTCTAAACACAACAACCCCCAACCCCTTTTTATTTGATTACATGTTACAGTTCACAAAGCAGAAGAAGTGGAGTTGAAGGGAAGAAAAATAGAGTGTTGGAAGTGCAGAACAAAGAAGAAAATTAGGACCTAGAATAGGGCACCCTCTCATTAGTCCTTTGGATCCTAAAATACAGAAATCCCTGAAATAGTAGAATTGAGTTGCAAACATTGTTCAGAGATCCTTATAGAAACTAGTACATTGGACTCTAGTGCCCACTCATTATTCCTTGACTTTTCTAAATATGGAATCTCAAAATCTAGTGTGTATCTAAATGTCATTTTATATCTCTTTGTGTGAGCATTTGTCATGATTTATCTGTTTGTTTACAATTTTATGAAATTATAGCTTTGAGCATAATTGGACTTTAATTCATCAATTAGTTAGCAATTCCAAGTTTCCTCTTCATTGTAAGGGACACTAAATCTATAATAGATCCCTCTTGCAAGAGATTGTGGCTTCACTCGATTTATGTCCTTGAATGTAAGGAGTGAAAGGAGGATTTAACCTTGAAACCAAACCCCTTCTCTTTCACCCTTAAACACATCCAAGTATCTAGTATGAATGATAAAGGAAAAAAATTGGTTTCTCCTCCTAATAAAAACTTATAAATCTATACCAATCCACATCCACATCATTCTTCCAGCTTCATCAACCTTTTTCCACCTCTATGGTGCTAGGAAGGAATAATGACAAGTCCTTTCCTTAGTTTTCTAAAATGATAAGAATTATGGACATCTACCCTTGTGCTTCTCAAGAGTTCCCTATTCTTAACCCTATCATTTCCTTGCCCCCATTGGTGCACCCATGCATGTATATGATGGCCCTCTTTATATCACTACCCAGGTAAATGGAAAACTGATCAAGGGTGTTCTTATTGACCCCATGTGCATGGTAAATTTAATTGCAGAGGATTTTCTATAAATTCATGAATTGTATAAAGATAATTACAAGAAATAAAAAGTCTATATATAGTTGCATGATGGCTTATCTAGATCAACCCTAGGTTCTCTTACCCTCTCTATCTAGGTGGGACCAAATATTTGGAGGGTTCCTTTCATAGTGATTTCTACCTTAGATCATTTTTTAATCAACTAGGTCATCCCTAGCTTGCTTCTACAAGAGAGGTCTCTTCAATAGTCCATCAGTTCTTCAAATTACCCAATGATGGATTAGTGGACATAGTCCACCATAGTGGAGTTTAGCCTCTTGCTATGTGGGAATTTCTCTTTGGATTACTTTTGGCTAGCCCTCACTGAGCCTCTCCATCCTCACAATTTTTTTTCATTCTATCTTATCAATAATTTAATGTAGCTTAGATTACAATCCTGTAGTGGCCCTTCCTCCTTGTCTCATGTAGTTCCTCTCCTTTTGGTCTCTCAGTTTCTAGTGGTTTCTTCTATTCCTTCTAATACCCCATAAGAAGTTCAAGGAAAGTAACCCATACTAGGTGAACTTCCCCATCCCTATGTGGTTGGCTAGTACTCAGAAGTTCCACCTCCAACTACTTAATCAAGAGATAGAGGTAAATAGCTAGTACCACCTAGATCACCATGTATCCCCATGGTTTCTCAAAGTTCCATGATGAGAAATCCCCCAAAAAGCATGTCAAATGGGAACTAGGGGCCCATTTAATGCCTTAGTCTAGACCAAAAAGGCCTCTTGGGAATTGGGCACCTGCACCCAAGTGCTCCTATTTTTTAGGGAAGAGTTTAATTCATGTTGGTATAGGACCTTTAAATAGGTCTCTCCTTGTCACCTCTTTCAATTAATATATGAATGTTTAACAAGAAAGAATAGATAAGTGAGTGTTTTGAATCCATTAGAAACCTAGAGATGGATATTTCAAACTTATGATATTGGAGCAGAGAGCAATCAAGGCATTCATTATGTTATTGTTATATATTTGTGTTTGTATTGTGTGTGTTGTTGTAGATTTTGAATCATCATCCATCTCCTTAAGAGTTTGGTGCAGTCACGATAGAAGGGTTCAAGGAATGAACTATCTAGACCGTGTAATAAGAGTAAACACAACGGAAGCAACTCAAAAATATAGAACAAATGTAGATCCAGTCATTTAGTATATCATAGAATTCAAATACAATTAGGCTAGCATCATGTGGGCTTATAATTAGGGCTCACAGGCCTGATTACAGAATATTAGAATATTCACAAGATATAGCTTTGAATCTCCTTAGCGTAAAATCTAAAATATGAACTATCTCTATATGAATCACTACTTTCTAGGGATATATTACATCAATATATATCATCTCCAGAACAATAGATTCCTCTGCGTCAGCCAAGGAAGATCACAAACTCCAATGAGGAGATGTAACGTGTGTACATAGATAGGTAAGACTTAATCATGTAGAACACCTCTGCAAATGCATAGAATGATGTGTGGATCTTGAGGAAGGTTGGCCATGAACCAAGGACCAATGAGTGATGTGTCATTAGGCTCCATGGCTCGAGAACTTCTCCGCAAGTCTTCTCCTTTAGCTGATTGTCTAAGACTATCCGAATGCTCTTATTTGAAAAAAAGTCACTCTTCTGATAGCGATAACTTTCTGATACTCAATCCAAATGCTCTGAATTCTAGATATGATGCAGATGAATGAATCTAAATGTTAATTCCAACTTTGCAAGATTTGAAATCCAAATATGGAAGAATGTAGACCAAACTAATGAAATTGCCACTGACTGAACTGACTGAACTGAACTGGAAAATGAAAATAAACAAACTAAACTTCAAACAAACTAAAATGCAAATATTTTTAGTTGATACAAGATTGCTCTTGAACCAAGGATGCTCCTACATCAGACATCCAGGGTTATTGAAAAAGTGAGTCCGTCACTTTGTTAGGGATAGGGGAGAACCAAAACAGTCCACCTCAGCCTGATAAATCCATGATGAATCTTCTTCTGCTTTGCCTTTCCACTTCACAAGGTATTCTCTATATTGTCTTCCTCTAGTTCTACACCCAACTCTACTATCTAAAATGTCTTCAATCTACTCTAGTCTTTGTTGTGGTAACTGCTTCTTCAAGTCCTTTGGCATGCCATCACTAAACTCTACTTCATGATACTGGTATAGGTTTGCAATTTTGAAAATAGGTGATATGCCCAATGTCTCTAGTAACTCCACTTCGTATGCATTTCCTGAATCAAAATTCTTGAGTATCCTACAAGGTCCAAACTTCTTCATCTTTAACTTGTTATATGTTCCAATTGGAAATATTTCTTTTCTTAAGTATACCATCACTTCATCTCCAACTATAAATTCTTTGTGTCTTCTTTTCTCATCTGCTTGCTCCTTATATTTGTTGTTCATCTCTTCCAAATGCTTCTTTACCTAATCATGCACTACCTTCATATGTCCTACAAATTCTTTTGCTTACACACTTCTCTTTTCCTCTTGTTAGGGTTAGCCGGTAGAAGATTTCAATTAAATGCAAATAAAGATTAAATGGAGGAATAAAAATACATAGAAATAATAATAGCAAGAGGTAGGTTTTTGGTGCAGGAGCACCTACCTGACAGCTGGTCTTGATGAGGCAGTTAGTAGTTTAGGTCATGTTTGTGTTTCCAAGAAGGTCTGTTAGACCAATTGCATGTAATAAGGTCACGCTGATCATGATAAGATCATGCTGACCAGGCTTTTGCTATTTTTAGCTAGTTAGTTATAACAGCTGTCATGATGTATGTTCGGTGGGATCTCCCAGCCGCTTGGAGTCGGGTCAGTAGTACTCGTAGGGAAAGTCTTTATAAGCATGAGATCGGTTGATGTTGGACAGACAGACAGATATCATCGATCGAGCTTGAGTGAGACTAAGAGAGAGATTGATCATATTGTATTGCATCTTTGAAATCAATAAAGTGATCCTGTTTGTGTTCTTGCTCTGGTTGCATTCCATTACTTGATTGATCTGCTGGTTTGAGAGGGTGTCATGGATTTCCTGATCCATTCCACCGGTTGACTCATCTGATCGGTGGAATGGTAATGTACAGTAGGTTAGATTGTAGTTTGTTTTCTGTTTACATGCAGGTGTGCAGGATCGCGGTTGACAGATGCTGAGAAGCCTAGCATCCTCATGTGCTAGGTCAAGTTGATAAACTGGAGTTGGAAGATCACCCTGAGGTTGGATCGGGTCATCCCTGGTGGATCGGCGAAGGGAAATTTCGCTAAGTGAAGAAGTTCGTGAAGACGGCATCATCAGGATATCTTGGTGAATATCCTGCAGACAGTTCGGACATCGTCATCCGGATAAGTGGAGAAGATCGGCATGATGTTGTCGATTGCATGAAGTGTGAGTTCGTCAGGGTGATCATCAGCAGGAGGAGCCGAGGAGTGTATCGGCATCAGGATCATCATATCAGGAGTGCCAAACATCCGCATATCGCGAGTAGATGCGGAAGAGAAAGTTCGTGTTTTTGGCTAAGTGTTGAAGAGGTCATCAGGATATTGGGTGACGTCATCGTCATCAGGATATGACGTCATCGTCATCAGGATATTGAGATATCCCCCCTATGCGAGTTCATCCTGCTGTCGTTAAGTATCGGCATCGGCAGAAAGTGTATTAGCGTCATCAGGTGGTTTCGAAGAGAACCGGATAAAGTAGATCATGATGCTGTTGCTTGTGTCGTCGGGTAGCGGAGCATCGAAGGTAAGCTGCTGAAGGTGAACGTCATCAGGATATTTGGGACAACCGGATGTTGAATATCCTGCTGACGAAGGAAGTGTTGCATATGATGATGACGATGGAGTTCGGAGCCCGATGAACAGTGCAACCGGAGGATGTGTGCGCCCGCTGAACATCATGATGATGATGTTAGAAGGAAAGCGGAGGTGAACAGTAGTCGGCAGGTGGATGTTTGCGATCGTCCGAAATATGATGATGCTGACTGTGTAACGTGAAATATGATGATGCTGTTGGTAGTTTTAGGGAATATGATGATGATGGCGAAGATGATGATGATGAGGTTGGTCTGCAGACATTCATGCTATATGCGAAGGTTATAGTGTGGATGCCTCTGCATCAGTTTTAACATGGTTCACCCAAACTCAGGCTACATCCACTAACAAAGAGTCCAATATTATTAGCCAATAAATCATACTGATTACAACTAGCAATCCTTACAACTCAATACCACTGTAAAATGCTACAATACATCAACAGAAACCCTAACCCTTAGCCACTTTTATCAAGACTTATGTTGGTTACAAAAATAGGGTTTTTTTATGTTAGTAAATAGAAAAATAACTCCTAACGCATTAATAAAATAATAAAAAATCATTGGAGGATCTTCATTCCCCTAAGGACTTCACCTCCGGGATGACATCATTATTGTTTGAATCATTTCATAATTTGGTTTATCTTTAGCCTCTGCCCTACTAGGGCATACTCTCTCTTTAACAATGGTGTTGGGAAGCTTGAATGCTATCCCAAGATTTGACTAAGGAAAATCCCTAAACACCACAACCCCCAAACCCTTTTTCTTCTTGTGTGTAGGTTATATGTACAAGAACTAAAGAAGTGAAGATACAAAAAGGTTGTGTAAAGGAAAAGGTTTCAAGATTTGAAAAAAGATTGTGAAAATTCCTCTATAGAAGATTTGGGCACCCACCCCAGTGTCCTACTCAAACAGGGACTAGAACATGCATCTATACACTCTCAGTAACATTTCTCCAATTGTAAGTTTCTGAAGATCCTAACTTTCAAGACTTGGGCACTAGACCTAGACTCCTTTGACATTTTAGCTTCCATGAGATAGGTTATGATATCTCACAGATCATCTTGGTACTTATTGTCACTTGGATTTGTACCCTGTGTTGGAGAGGTATAATGATCTTCAACAATCCAATGAAAATTTGAGATGACCTCTAGGTGTGGGACCCTGCAAGGAGGTCAAATCTCTAGAGAAAGCCTAGTTCCATTATTGAATGAGACATTCAGCTATTCCTAAGACTAAACCTAATCTATCCACCATTGAGGGAAAGAGGAAGATGGAAAAAACTATAAATTAGTGTAGGTGATACACTAGGTTTGAGTATAAAAGCTCTCACAGAACTAAGAAAATGCATAAAATAATTAGATATAGCTGATAAACTTACACAGATCCAATAGATTCTAACAAAGGTAAAGACTAAGAAAGGATTGAGAGAAACTAAACATTCATAGACAAACCATTCCTAGATTACACAGAGCTAAAACACGCATAAAGAGGTAAAAACAACCACCATGTATTTATCAGAAAGGCACATTTACAATAGAGAAAGGCTCTATATGGAGTATAAAAATGTCTCTATATCCAACCCTCATTACATCTTCTTTACATGTATATATAGCAATTCATTACATTTGACCTCAATCATCTGTCACAATTAAGTAACCTCATGGGCCTGTCAGAAAATATCCCTGCAAAAGGAACGTCTGCCTACTAAAATTCAATGTAGAAAGTATCTTGGATCATGGAGTAGTTGAGAGATATTTTTCCCCTTCAATGCACCATCTGATTCATCACCTACAACATTAAATGCAAAAAAATCTACGATGGGGTAGCTAAGTAAGTTAGATCTACATTAATGGCAAATGAAGAAAATTAAATGAACTTTCCCTCCAAAAATCCCTTTTCTACAGAACTTTTACAACACTTCAAATATCTACATTTAGATATTTAAACTGTACAATATATTACAATTCTCTATTTTTAATAATTTCTATCTTTTTCTAGAAATTATGGCCTAAAATTTGCCCTATCAGCAAAATCTGCATTTTCTAAACCATTCTGTCTCTATTTTAAATTGCATAATTTCATCTTCAGTTGCCAAATTTTCAATTTTCTGAACTATGGCCTATTTCCTCTATTTTTCTCTTATTGGAAAAATTTCATTTCTTTGAGCTCTTCTTGCTTGCTCCTTTTCATCTCTATTTTTGCCTTAACAACAAAAACTTCTTTTCTTGAACTTTGGCTTTGGCTATCATATTTTACCTTTATTTTGCCTTATCGTCAAAACTACCTTTTTCTGAACATTTCCTCTATCCCATGTTTTTCCCTTATCAAAAAAATCATCAAACTTTGAACTTTTCTTTTTTTCCCTTTTGTCCTTATCGAAAAAATCTAATTTTTCCAAACTTTGGCTTTTTATCAGCAAAAGTTCACTTTCATGAACTTTGCCTACTTTTTCTTTATCGACAAAAGTTTACTTTGTCGAACCATTCTTTGGTTGCTCCTTTTATAAACAAAAGTTCATGTTGATAAACTAAATGAAATCTAAACTTCATGAAAAGTTTGGCCTTTGCCCGAATTGCCGATAAAAGGTTCCCTTTTTACGAACTTTACTTAGCTAATTTTCTTGTTTCTTATTTTGCCTTATCAAAAAAATGTTACCTTTTCAAACTTGGCACACATTGTTGATGATTTTACAATTTGTTGAACATTGGACTTTGCCTCCTTATCGGCAAAACTTCCTTTGCTGAACCATTTGAGTTAGCTGATTCTATGAAGAGGCCAACTCCTCTTGCCACTTTATCAGAAAAATGCTAAATCAACAAACCATAGAGACTATGAATTGATCAATGGCTTAGCCAATTTACCTTCTCTCTATCTTCCCTTTATCAGGAAATCATCCAGTCAATGAACCAAAGAATTTTTGAACTTTTGGAAAGTTTGTGACTGGGTAAAATTGTTGATAAAGGCATCTTTTCTGTGCTTTTACCTTAGCTACACTTTTGAAGAAGCCCACCCTCTTGCCACTTTATCAGAAAATCATCGAATCAGTGAACCTTGAGAAAAAAGTGAACTTCCCTTGAGTTCATAAAATTTGAATTTTGTTGATAAAGGGAGAAAGAGTCTTTCATGCCTTAGTCATTTTTTCACGAGTTCAAAAAACTAGAATTTTTTTGATAAAGGCCAAAAGGGGGCAAAAAAAGGCAAAAGCCTCAACTTTTATGGATTTTTTTAGGCTTTTTGTAAGGATTCCCTAGATGAATTTTCAAGGATTTTCACAAGGAAATAACTAAGATTTAATTTTTTTAAGGCCTATAGGGTTATGTTCTCAAGGTATTTCAACAAGAGTTTTAAGGTGGCCTATTCGTCTCTGGACAGAAAAAAATAGGTCAACATTTGGGTGACCTCTCAGGGATGTTTTCATACTAAACAAATAGACCAATGGCCTTAAGCATCCAGTGGGCATGGAGTCAAAAAGGTACTGCAATAGGTCAAAACAACGGAAACCCTCCCTTCAAAACAACACCAAAAAGGAACAAGTCCTACATTCTCCTAATGACAATGCAACCTGTGCAAAATCACTTAGGGAAAGTAAACCTAAAATAGAAATAAAACCTACTCTAAACCTAAACTAACAATAAGGAATTGACCTCAAACAAATCCATTAACAAGCTCTTGAAAGTAACTTCTTTTTCTTAATAATTTACAATGTTTGTCATGCATATGGGTAGTTAAAAAGAGGAGGGGAAGGGATGGGCATATAAAAAGGTAATGATACACTTCCCCAAGGATAAAGAAAAACTCACCTATCCACTTGCATTGATCAGAAATTTAGTTTCTTGGAAGTGGATAAATGGGCTAATCTAGCCCTTTTTGATGCTCAACCTCATGCTTTCAAGCAACCATGACAATTAGGGACTCCTTCTGATATATCTCCAGCTGGGCTAGATACCTGATATGGCATCCCCATGAAATATAGCTTGAATTATCATTGGAGACCACATTCTTTTACTTTGATCCTTCATCTTCTTGTTGGTCTAAATGCTCTGGTTCCTACTTATCAATTGGAGGAATGACTACCTCCCTAATCTACTCAAACAACTTAGTTTTTACCTCATCTAGAGGCACTGATTTACTATCTAGGTTTGAGAAGAAAACCTCACTCTCATCTAAGAAAAGAGACTCCTCCAAGTCCTCTACACTCTTTAGCATAGGGTTGCACATGTGCTCTTCTTCAAGAACTAGAATTTTATCATCATATTTGGCCTCAACCTACAACATCTTGCCACCACTTTCAAAATCTTCATGTTGTTCTAGAACTATAGCCAATGTTGATATTTGCATGCCATTTTTATCTTCAATATAACTAGGTAGTTCATGAAACAGAGGGGCATCAGCAACTTTTTCTTGAGCAATCTTTGTAACAACCTTATCCCTAATGCCCTCATCATTTTTTGACTACAACTCCTCAGGATTTTCTTGTTTGGGTTGTCTTTACAACTAGACCATTTCACCATGCTCACTTTACATTTTGCTTTTATTACTCTTGCTCAAAGCATGGGTAAACTCTTTAAATGAGATAAAATCTAGAGGACTTAACTCTACCTCTGAATCAGTAATAACACTAAAATGCTCAATGCATTGTTGCTTCATTAGACTGGGCTTTACTTCATCTCGTAGTAGGTCTGAATTTGCTATTTTAATTGTGCATAAGGGTCCATAATTTGCAAGTGATTCTTCCCTAGTTGTAGGTACCTCCCTCCTTGGCTCATCTTTCCAATTAGCTTGGTAGACAATAGGTCCACTCTAGAAAATTAAAATAGTGTTAGGGGAAGAGGCATTAATATTTTCTTGAATTTCTTGGAGGTGAGAGGGTTCTAGGAAAATTTATTCTTGGGGAATGATAAATTGATTTTGCACAGGAACAAGGTCTTATGGCGGAAGAGAGTCTTTCAAATCTTGGAACTTGTGATGTTGAGGCTGCTCTTCTTTAGGCTAAAAATGTGTAGAAGGGAGAGGTTTCCTAAAGTTAGAAGAGGATGGAATTGATTGGGCTACTTGCCTCATCTGTTGCTCTTGAGATGCAATCCTCATAGAAAGGTTTTTTTTGAAAAACCCTTTCTTGTGCCTCCTACTTCCAGTCATGCTCCTTCATTACTTCATACTCTGCACACTCCCTTAGGAGGTCTAGGAACACCTCTTTCAAATCACTAAAGTTTCTAATGTTAAGATCATAATTTTGTTGAGGCCATTTATACCCTCTTTCTCTTTTTTATCATACAAAAGTCTATCAAGATCTAGTAACATGTCCATGAGCTCTTTGAATGCATCATTGTTCACATAGTCAACATCTTGGAACTGATTAGGAGGGTAACTGCACTGTCTAGGATCAAAATAGTCTCCTTGGGGTTGATAATAAAAATTACTAGGCTACCAAGAAGACATAGTTGTGTGGGTAGGAGGTAAGCATTGTAAGGATGTTGATACTCTACTAAAATAGGACAATATGGCATGGAACTAGAGTTATCTTGGGTTTGGTATTGTTGGTATGGAGGCATTAAATTTTCATTTTGGCTAGGTGGAGGGGAGTACCCATAGTTTCCATAAAAATTTGACATTTTGAAGCATTAAGAAATAGGAAACATTTAAAGAATCATTAAAAATAAGAGCAAACAATTATGTCCTTCATAGAAATATGTTCATACCAAGGAATCACTAGGTGATTGAAATGCTTCTGCAACCACATTAAACTGGGAATACTACCAAAATCCTGATTCTTGAAGCTCTTTAGGCACTTGGGGCTGCTTCACAAGTCAATTTGATCAATAGAGTCACTGTGAGGTTAGAAAGACTACCCTTAATGACAAGATGCAATGAAGAGCACACCCGAACTCTTCAATGGATGATAAGGATCACGTCAATCCCACTAGGCATGGTACAAACTATTGTCACTTGGATTTACACATTATGATGGAGATGTTCAATGGTCTTCAATAATCCAGTCAAACATTGAGATGACCTCCAGGGGTGGGACCTTGTAAGGAGGCCAAATCTCTAGAGAGAGGCTGGTTCCTTGATTGAATGAGAGATTCAACTATTCCTAAGACTAAACTTAATCTATCCATGATTGAGGAAAAGAGGAAGATCGATAAAACTATAAATTAGTGGAGGTGATACTCCAGTTTGAATATAAAAGCTCTCACAAAATTGAGAAAATGAAAAAATAATCAGATACAACTGATAAACTTACACAGATCTAGCAAATTCTAATAGAAGTAAAGAGAAATAAAGGATTGAGAGGAACTAAACATTCACAGACAAACCATTCCTAGATTACACAAAGCTAAAACAAGCATAAAGTGGTTAAAACAACCAACAAGTATTAATCAAAAAGGCATGATTACAACAAAGGAGGGCTTTGTTTGGAGTACAAAAATGTCTCTATATCCAACCCTAATTACATCCTATTTACATGTATATATAGCAATTCATTACATTTGACATCAGTCATCTATAACAATTGATTCACCCCATGGGCCTGTCACAAAATATCCTTGCAAAAGGAATGCCTACCTACTAAAATTCAATACAGAAAATATCCTGGATCATGGAGTAGCTACGAGATATTTTACCTCTTCAATGAACCAACTGATTCATCACCTACAAAATTAAATTCAAAAATATCTACAATCGGGTGGATTACCAGATCATATCTGCATTAATGGTAGATGAAGAAAATCAAATGAATTTTCCCTCCAAAAATACCTTTTTACAGAGATTTTGTAACACTTCAAATATCTACATTCAGGTAATTAAAGTGTACAATATATTATAATTATCTATTTTTAATAATTTTTGTCTTGTCTCAAAATTCTGGCCTAAAATCTGCCTTGTCGGCAAAATCTACATTTTCTAAACCATTCTGTCTTTGTTTTCTACATAAGTTCATCTTTAGTTGGCAACTTTTTAGTTTTCTGAACTATGGCATGTTTCCTCTATTTTTTCCTTATCAACAAAATTTCATTTTTCTAAACTCTTATTGCTTTCTCTTGTTCATCTCTATTTTTGCTTATCAGAAAAAACTTCTTTTCTCAAACTTTGGGTTTGGCTGTCATATTTTACCTTTGTTTTGCCTCATCGGTAAAACTATCTTTTTTTGAACTTTTTCTCTATCTCGTATTTTTCCCTTATCGACAAAATCTTCAAACTTTAAACATTGCTTTGTTTCCCTTTTTCCCTTATCAGTAAAATCTAATTTTATTGAACTTTGTCTTTTATCTCCAAAAGTTTAGTTTCATGAAATTTGTCTACTTTTACTTTATCTCCAAAAGTTTATTTTACTAAACTATGCTTTGGTTGCTCCTTTTATCAGCAAAAGTTCATGTCGGCAAACTAAATGAAATCCAAACTTTATGAAAAGCTCAGCCTTTGACCAATTCATGAATAGGAGGGGCCCTTTTTGCAAACTTTACTTAGCCAATTTTCTTGTTTCCAATTTTCCCTTATAAACAAAATGTTACCTTTTCGAACCTGGGCCACCTTGTCAGTACTTTTATAATTTCTTGAACTTTGGACTTTGCCTCCTAATTGAAAAAAATTCCTTTGCTAAACCATTTGACTTAGTTGATTCTATGAAGAGGCTAACTCCCCTTCCCACTTTATAAACAAAATGTCAAATTGGTGAACCATAGAGACTTTGAACTGATCAATGCCTTAGTGGATTTCTTTCTTTGTCGACCCATTTACCTTCTCTCTACCTTCCCTTTATTGGGAAACCTCCCAGTTGGTGAACCAAAGAAATATTGAACTTTTGCAAAGTTCACAACTAGGCAAAATTGTCAATAAAGGCATTTTTTCTTTGCTTTTGCCTTACCCACATTTTTTAAGAAGCCTGCCCTCTTGTCGCTATATCAATAAATTACCGAATCGACCTTGAGAAAAAGTGAACTTCCCTTGAGTTCATAAAACCTAAATTTAGCCAATAAAGGGAGAAAGAGTCTTTCAGTCCTTAGTCATTTTTGCACTAGTTGAAGAAACTATAATTTTTCTGATAAAGGCCTAAAGGGGAGCAAAAAAGGGAAAAAGCCTCAAGCTTTCTAGGTTTTTTCGCAAGGATTACCCAAATGAATTTTCAGGGATTTTCACAAGGAAATAACTGAGATTTGAGGGATTTTAGGCCTACAGGGTTAAGTTCTAAAGCGATTTCAACAATATTTTTAAGGTGGGCTATTTGACTCTGGGAAGACAAAAATAGGTCAACAGTACTTTAAGATCTAGGCTTTCTATTGTCATTTGTCTGTTAAAAGTTGATTATATTACAACTAGGGTTTTACTCATACTTAACCTAGGGTTTTAGAAAAGGCTTGGTTAAATCATATCTTTCCATATAACTCTTGAGAATAAAATTAGTAGCCAAGTCCTCTTGCATCTTGTAGTGTCTTGGCTCAGTTTTGTCCTTGAATGTTATTGTGGAAGAGGTTTTGATCTAGTTTACTTACATGCTTGCATCATTCTCCCTTTTTTTCCTATTTAAAATTTTGGTGAACCCATAGCATAGAGTGTTTGCATTTTTTTTGAGTTTTGAAATTAGATCTTGCATTAATTCATATCATACTTATCATTCTTGATTGAAAAAACTTGCATAAATTTTGAAAAAAGTAAAAAAATAAGCATTCTAGGATTGCATAAAGGCATAGTTTTGCATTATTTTCATTGCACATCATTAGAAACATTTGAATTTCTTATTTATATATTATATCTGATCCATATTACAGAAATTAATCATTTCATGGTATCACATCTTGCATTTGAAAATATCATTTGCTAGGGTTTTGTTAAAAACTTGTGTTTTTCCTATAACCTAGTCATTTGCAAAGCTAGGGTTTGTAGTCAAAATCTTATTTCAAATTTTTCTGCTATCATAAACAATTTTAAAATCATATCTAACATTAATCTATAGCATATTTTCATTTTCAATTTGACAATCCTCCATCGTTACGTACCTTGGTTTAAAAATCCACATGTTTGTAATCACACATTTTGTATTTCAACATAAGCAATTTGACATCTATTTGTTGGAATTAGACTAGACAACTGAGAGGGGGGTGAATCAGTTGTCACACAAAATAAACTTTTTCTATTTTTAACCTTCTTTATTAACTTACTTATCAAAGTAATGATATAAACATTAGAGCATAAATCAATAACATATGAGCAGAAACATAATCAACACACTTGACACCAAGATTTTGACGTGGAAACCTAGTTAAGGGAAAAACCACGATAGTGGTTAACCCACAAAGATTTGTAGCCTATTAAAAAACTTTAGAAAAATAGAAGGCACATGCCTTTGGGCGCACTGCCCAGAGCTCATTGTTCAAAAGAGAGGCTCACTGCCTATAGAATTTATTTAGAATGGAAAGAATTAACTGACAAATAGTATCTACTTCATGCCTGGTTCAGTTTCAATGAATGCTCACAAAACTTTTTCTTTTCCCCAAATTCTTCCTCACTAACTTCTCACTCTACACTACTCTCAGTCCTTTTCTTCTTTATTCTGCTTCTGATCCTTTATTCAGATTTAATCTGTTTTCCTCAAGGATGATTTTTAACAACTCTTCAAAAAGTATTTATACACTTCATCAACCTTGGAATGATGAACAAGGTCAGCCAAAACTTAATGTGGATCTTTACACTATTGGCCAAACATAGATGAGACTTGAATCTTCCTCTTATAACATACCATGCTTCATAAAATGATATTTAGATCATCCGCAACATGCTAGGAACATCCAATCGGCCAAGACTAGGGATAAAATCAACTTCAAAGAGGAAATCTTCAATAACAACCTCAAACTCCAATGTGGACCTCCAACATAGTAGCCACACAATCTAAAGACTTCCACGAGCACATTGAACTCACCAATAACATCCACTCTAAACCAAATTACTAGAATCATTTGTATCTTCCACCGGAACCTCAAGAACACTATATGCCATGACTGTCAAAGTAGAAGGATGGCTTCCAAACCTCCAAATCATGAACTACTAGAGTTGATGGTACACACTGACTTCCCAAACATGCCTTCAGATCTACAAATCATAATATTTCACTATGGATCAATTCGAACAACTTACTATCACTCTGTCTCTTTTGAATACTACAAGATCTAGTTCTATATCAATGGCCATAAATTCTTCAAATCTTCATGTAGACTTCTCAATTCTTGACTAGAACAAGCTCTGACAATCCTCTACACATCCATAAGGTCTACGAACATTGAGTCTTCATTAATTTTCTCAATATCCTCAACATTCCAGGCTCCTGAAATGGCAACAAGATAAGGTACAGTTGAAACCAATGACAACAAGAATGTGTTGACATCAATGACAACACTACTTAGGCACATATTTGCAACAATCTCCCCCTTTGTCATTAATGGCAACATATGTTGTGAAAAACTAGTTCAACCATCATGAAAAAAACTTCTCGCCCTAACTTCTGTAGCCACTTCCTTCATTGATCCCCCTATCATCAGCAATTAGTTTTTCACATGTCTTCTCTACCCCTTTGACATCAATAGAAAAGGGCACATATTTGCAATCTTTACTCCCCCTTTTTATTTCAGACTTATCTCTAACATTTGCATACTCACTACTCCTTAGTCTAGTATTTTCTCAACATCAATCCGGATCTCAAGATATAACTAAGAATTCCACTGGACTAATGTACCTCAGTACATCTTAGTTCTAATTTGGAGGGGTAATAACCCCTAACTTCTCTTTGAGATACTCAAAGGTATCCTTGGGAAGAGGCTTAGTGAAGATATCTACAATTTGATCTTTGGAAGACACAAACTCCAACTTGACTTCATTATCATTTACCTTCTCTCTTAAGAAATGACAATTGATAGATATATGCTTTGTCTTTGAATGCAACACTGGATTCTTTGAGATGCTTATGGCACTAGAATTATCACAAAGGATTGTAACTAGCTCCTTAAACACAACTCTAATGTCCTTCGACATTTGCTTCATCCATAGAACCCAAGTACAATTATTTGTTGCTGCTATATATTCCAATTTTGTAGTAGACAGAGATATTGCGTCTTGCTTTTTCCTCATCCAAGAGACCAATCTTCTTCCCAAAAAAATGCACCACCACTAGTACTTTTTCTGTGATCCACATCTCCTACCCAATCGGCATCTGTATATGCATGAAGAGTGAAATCATTGTCCTTTGGATACCACAATCCATAATCAATTTTCCCCTTGAGATATCTAAAAATTCTTTTTATTGCCACAATGTGGGATTCTTTTGGATAAGATTGAAATCTATCTACAAGTCCAATGACATTCATGATGTTAGGTTTGATTTGAGTCAGATAGAGCAATTGCCCAATCATTGATCTATACCTTTTATGATTTATCTTAGGGGAATCATCATCTTTACTTAACTTGCATCCAATTACCATAGGTTTACCTACTAGTTTTCAATCTTCTATTCCAAACTTATTTAGTAATTCTTTCACATACTTGGGCTGAGATATAAAGATACCTTTATCTGACTTAACAATTTGCAGACCTAGGAAGAAATTCATCTCTCCAAACATTGACATCTCAAATTCACTTTTTATCTGATCAGCAAATGCTTTGTACATACATTCATTTCCACCAAAAATGACATCATCAACAAAGACCTCAATAATTAAGATGTCCTCATGATTAATCTTGAAGTAAAGATTACTATCATTAGTACCTTTTCTAAAACCTATCTTAAGCAAATATTTATCAAATCTTGCATACAGGGCTCTTGGAGCTTGCTTGAGTCCATACAAGGGTTTTCTTAGTCTACAAACCATATATCCCTGATCAGACAATTGAAATCCTTCTAGTTGCTCAATGTAGACTTTTTCCTCCAAATCTCCATTCAGAAATGCTGATTTGACATCCATCTGATACACTTTAAAATCTTTGAAAGTAGCAAATAGAAGAAACAATCTAACTAGCTCTATTCTTTCCACTGAAGAAAAAGTTTCTTCAAAATTAATTCCTTCTACTTGAGAATAGGCCTTACATACCAACCTTGGTTTGTTTCTTACAACTTCACCATCTTCATTTAGTTTATTCTGGAAGACCCATTTGGTGCCAATCACATTTTTGTCTTCAGGTCTAGGAACAAGATCCCAAGTGTGGTTCTTTTCAATTTGCATTAATTCTTCTTCCATTCCTTTTACCCAATTTTCATCATTGTAAGCTTCACTTACTGGTTTAGGTTCAATCCTTGAAATCAAACAAATCTCTTCTAGATCTTCAACAACTCTTCTCCTAGTTCAAACACCTTTATTTCTATCTCCTATGATTTGATCTTCAGGATGATTCATTCTTACATACCTAGGGGTTTTGGGAATTGCTTGAACTTCTATTTCTTGAGCTTGTTCCTCAACATCTGTACTATTTTCATGAGTTCCTAGAGTTTCTAAATCAAATTGAATCTAAGTCATAGTTTGAACTAACCTTTCTTGACTTTGACTTTCATCTTGATCATCTGAATCATATTTGCAGAACCTAGAATGTCCTTCCTTTCTCTCATCAACTCTAACATTAGAACTTTCAACAATCTTTTTCAACCTTTAGTTAAATAACTAGTAAGCCTTACTTTGAGTAGTGTACCCCAAAAATATTCCATCATCACTTCTTGTATCAAACTTGCTTAAATCCTCATCTCTTTTGATATAGCACTTACTACCAAAAAACTCTAAAATATCTCATAGTAGGAGGATGACCAAACCATAGTTCATAAGGGGTCTTACCAGAATTGACATTGATCTGCACCCAGTTAAGAGTGTAGATAGCAGTACTTATAGATTCTATCCAATAAACTTGAGGGATGTTTGTTTCCATCATCATGATCCTAGTAGCTTCTTGAATGGTTTAGTTCTTTCTTTCCACAACTCCTTTTTGTTGGGGAGTCCTAGGAGTAGATAACTGTCTTTTTATGCCATGCTTTTTCAGAGAAAGCATCAAACTCATGAGAAGTAAATTCTTCACCTCTATCAGATCTCAAATGTTTCAATTTTTCAACAATCTCATTTTCCACCATCACTTTGAACACCTTAAATTTGTCAAGAGCTTCTAATTTTTCTTTTAGGAAAGTTACCCACATCATCCTAGAGTAATCATCAATCAGCAACATGAAATATCTATCTCCTTGCACACTTGCAATTTTAGCAAGACCATAGAGATCAGTATGTACAAGTTCCAATCATTCACTTGAAGCTTTTTCATTACTTTTGAATGGAATTTTGCTCTATTTCCCCAATTGACATTCTCTACACATGCTATCAAGTTTCATTAGTTCTGGAAGATCTCTTATAGCCTGAGTGGTACTTATTTTGACAATGTTATAAAAATTCACATGACACATCCTCCTATGACATAGCCAACTTTGATCTATTTGATCACTCAACTAACTTTTTCTAGAACTACTTAAATGAAAAATGTTACCTCTAGTTTGAGTACTGGATGCAATTTTAGTTTTGGAACTCTCCAAGATTTTGCATTTTCCATCCTTGAATTGAAGATCATAACCTTTATCAACCAACTATCCAACACTGAGAAGATTATGTTTTAGTCCTTCCACATATAGAATATCATTGGTGCTATTCTTACCATCAAAAGAGATGGATCCTTTGCCACGGATTCTACCAGCTGAGTTATCTCCAAATTTCACAAGCTCTCCTTCATAATTTTCAAACTTTATAAACTTACTCTTGTCTCCAGTCATATGATGAGAACATCCACTAGCAATCACCCATTCATCTTTATCAATAACATGAGTAGCCAAGGCACTTTCCATATTTGCATAGATAGCAGATTCAATAGACACCAGATCTTCTTCTTTGATGGCAATGAATACCCAATCATTTTCAAAGGAACCTCCATGATCAGATTCATCATATGTGACTCCTCTAGCTTCTTGGACATAGTAACATTTGTTCTAATTTTTGTATCTATTAGGGTTTGGTTTTGAAAACTTCTCCAGACATCTTGAGGCAAAATGACTAATCTTATTACAAGTAAAACATTTGAGTGGCAATTTTTGTTCATACTTACCGGATCCTCTTGGCAATGTTTTGGCAAAAAAAGATTCAAGATCTACAATTTCAATTTAAACATCTTCAAGATCCTTCCTTGTCTTCATGAATTTGTTTGATCTTGTCGAGGAGTTTTCACCCAGATCATATCTTTTTTGTCCATATACATTGGCCTTAAATGCAGATTCAAACTTGGGAAGAGAATCACCAAACTCACTTAATTCAAAAGCTGAAATGTTAACAACTAATTGATCTCTTGTAACTTTTGAGATAGTCCTAATCTCCTCTATAGTAGCAACCTTATGTTTGTATGAATCAGGAAAAGATTTGAGCACTTTTGATACAATCTCTGATTCTTCCAAAGTTCCACTAGCACAACTGATACCACACACAAGTTCATTTATCTTTTACATGTAGATTGTGATGTTCTCACCTTCACTCATCCTTAGAGTTTCAAATTTTCCTCTCAGACTTTGTAGCTTGGCACATTTGACAAATTTATTTCCTTCATATAGATTCTCCAACTTTTTCTAGATTTCATAACCAGTTTTTAGACCAAAGACATTTGTCATTTCTGAATCAGTCAGGGCACTCAACAATGCTTCTTTAGCTCAAAGGTTATTTTTAGCATCTTTGATTTGATCTATAGTTGAAGGACCTTTCTCTGGAGGTTTATACTCAACACTGGTTATCACCCAATAGGCATCACCCATGCATTGCAAATGGCACTCCTTATGATTCTTCCAAATAGAATAATTTGTTCCATCAAATCTCAGACTATCCTTCTTGTAGGTCAACACCTTTGATCTCCTCAAGCGGTCAGGATTTTATAACATGATCTAGCTCTAATACCAATTGTTGGAATTATACCAGACAACTGAGAGGGGGGTGAAATAGTTTTCACACAAAATAAACTTTTTTTTCTTTTAACCTTCTTTATTAACTTACTTATCTGATTAATGATATAAACGTTAGAGCATAGATCAACAACATATGAATAGTGTAAGGTTAACAATGGAATAATCAATTGACTATTAAAAACCCAAACATCAATGGAATATGAAGGTTAAAGGAGATTTAAAATAACAAAGAGAGATACTTACAACCTTTACCTTTTGACTTCAATTGTTCACCTTTTCTTTCTTGATCTTGATGGGATGAATGTGGCCCTCAGGAAGCTTGCTTCCTCACTTTGATTCCTCAAGATGACAGGGGTGAAGAGACTTTGTGTCTCAAATTGCTATTTGGAACTTCATTTATTTCGCGTTGGTTTACTGAACATACAATTTGTGTGTATATCACAAACGTATGTTGTGAGCATTACGTGTGTATACCGCAAATGTATGTGAGAAGAATTTGTGTGTATCTCATTGTTGCATATCGTGCTTGCATGCAATGTACATACATTGTGAATGTACAAGTGTATCATCATACAAAGGAGGTCAATGAAAGGGTCAAAGGTTGAATGCATCTTTCGAATGTATGCTGTGAATGTACATTGCATATGTACATTGGGTTTAGATACAAGAAGGGTCAACGGGTCAAACTTTTTGAATGCATGTTTCGAATGCATGTTTCTAATGTATATTGGAAATGTACATTGTGCTCATATATTGAGTTAGATACAAAACATGACCAGCTATATCGGTGACATCGGGGTGGAGATACATGGGATTACCGGCTACTATAAGTCAACTAAAGCATATACAAGTTAGCATCAAAGATCAATGTATCGGCGAGAGATTGTTCATCGAGATAATGTAAACTATTTCGACTGATGGTGAAGGTCTAACCGATGAAGGATGGAGGACTTGGGCATCGCGGAGACATTAGACTATCGGTACACGAAGTGAAGTGTTCATCGATGGAGCAGGTTAGTTCGATAAGGCTATAGCTTGGCATCATCGGCAACACAATTGTCAACGATGGTACTAATGTGTGTTTGGCCATATAAACTAGAACATCGTCAGTGACTTGGTGCATGTGGGATTAAACATCTCACTGGAATATGAATAGTTATGACGGTTTGAAGACAACGATGCTGGAGAAGTGAGATCAATCAGTTAGGGAAAAAGTGGTGTAACAATTTTTTTCTTTTGGAGACTGATAATATAATCTGATCCACTAGCATCATTGGTGATGATGAAACTATTTGAATTATACAGTTTATTATGTAGATGTGCAGATGCAATAAATGACTTTGTATAATTGTTATAGAATTGATACCTGAACAAAAGAGCTGGGTATCTTTAATGTAATTTTTTAGATTACTATAATAAAGATAGCTTCTATTGTGGTGGTGGGATTTTTACCCGAAAGGGGTTTCCCATGTAAAACTAGTGTCATTCTATGTTGTCTTAAATTGTTTATTGTTGTTTTTGTCATGTATTCATCTATGTTTTTGAATTGAAAGTTACCTGTTAACATAATCCCCTTTGAATTAACATTAGGAAAGCTATATTCTGCACCTTTGCTTTCCTTACAAGTGGTATCAGAGCCTGGCTAGTTGTGTTATCCTTGTTGGTAGGTTGGGTTTTTTGTGTTAGTTCTGTGAGTGGGAGTTCTATAGAAGTCTATTTTGTTAAATAAGATGGCAAGTACATTAGGAAAGATAGACATTGAAAAGTTCAATGGCAAAAACTTTGAGTTGTGGAAACTTAAAGTTGAAGATATGCTGGTCGACAGAGATCTTTGGGTTCTTGTGTCTGCGACTAAACCTGCATCCATGAAGCAAGAAAATTGGGACCTAGAAGATAGGAAAGCCAGAGGACTAATAAGATTAAGTTTAGCAAATTCTATTCTATTGAATATCTATGAAGAGACAACTGCAAACCTTTTTTGGAAAAACTTGGGAGATATTTATCAAGGCCAGTCCTTGGTGGATAAGCTTTTACTCAAAAAGAAGTCATACTCTCTAAAGATGGATGAAGGAGCATCTGTAGCAGACCATCTGAACTCATTTAATTTGATTGTTGCACAGTTCATGTCTGTAGGTGTAAAAATAGAAGAGGAGGACTGCCGTATGCTTCTATTGTGTTCCTTACCTGACTTGTGGGATCATCTTGTGATGGCTATTGGAAGTACCACAACCACATTTAAAACTAAAAGTGTTGTTGCCTCGCTATTATCGGAAGAGATACGGAGGAAGTCTTCTAAGATGGCCGAAGAGGCTCTGTCTGTTTGAGGTAGATCAAAGGAAAGAGGCAAGAAGAAGGACAAGAAGTCTAAGTCCAAATCAGAGGGGAGATTGAAATCTCCTGGCACAAAGTCCAAGGTGAAGTGTTGGAATTGTGGGCAGAAAGGACACATCAGAAGAGACTACAAAGAGGAGAAAAAGAAGAAGAAGAAGAAGAAGAAGAAGAACTTCTCCAATAATGATTCTTCTTAGAGTGATACTGATGCCTTCATTACTACCTTGGTAATGCCTACATCTAAAGATGTATGGCTAGTGGATTCAGGAGCATCTTTTCATATAACATCTCACAGAGAATAGTTCACCAAGTATGAACCATATCTTGGTGGGAAGGTGTTCCTGCCAAGTGATTCGACACTGGAAATTGTTGGCTGAGGAAGAGTCAGAATCTAGTTCCTAGATGGCAGAATAAAGGGGATGAATGGAGTTTTACACATACTAGGTCTGGCTCAAAATTTACTTTCTGTTAGTAAACTTAATGATGTTGGAGTGCAAGTTACTTTTGTGAATGGTGGCTGTAAGATGACTAGAGTTTCTATTGTACTGGCAAAGGGTGAACGCATTGGAACTCTGTATAGGTTAGATACTAAACCAATGTGCTATAATAATGTCTCTATAAAATCTAAAAAAGCTACTATTGTAACACATGATGCAAACTCTATGGAAGTTAAACTTCCTATAGAGAAAACAATGCTTTGGCATCATAGACTTGGTCACATAGGTGAAAAAGGTTTAAAAACTTTGAAAAACAAAACCCTGGTAGATGGGCTGATTGATTTTAATTTGGAGTTTGATTTCTACAAACATTATATATATGGAAAACAGAACTGTGTTTCTTTTTATTCTAGTTCTCATAAATCTTTTGGTGTTCTAGACTACGTACATTCTAATGTTTTTGGTCCAGTTGATGTTCCTTCTTTATCTAAATCAAGATACTACGTATCGTTTATTGATGATTATTCAAGAAGGGCATTTGTATATTTTTTGAAAAATAAATCAGAAGTGTTCAGTCAGTTTAAAGAATTTAAAACTCTTGTGGAAAATCAGACTAGTAGAAAAATAAAACGCTTGAGAACAGATAATGGTGGTGAATATTGCAATGCAGATTTTGATAAATATTGTGTAGATCATGGTATAAAAATGCATAGGACTACACCTTATACTTTGCAACAAAATGGAGTTGCTGAAAGGTTGAATAGATCATTGATGGAGAAAGCAAGAACTATGTTGAGTTATGCTGGTCTTGAACAAAGGTTCTGGGCTGAGGCAGTTGTTACATCTTGTTACTTGCTGAACTGTTCTCCTACTTCAGCATTGGTTGATAAGACACCTATGGAAGCATGGTCTAAAAAGAAGCCCTCTCTAAGACATCTTCGTGTCTTTGGCTATGAGGCATATGCTCATATTCCTGAGATAAAAAGATCTAAGCTAGATTACAAGGAAGTAAAATGTATTTTTATTGGCTATGGAGTTAGTGTTAAAGGGTACAAGCTTTGGAATCCTCAAACTAAAAAGGTAATTTATAGCAGGAATGTAATTTTTAGAGTTGAAACCGTTGGTTATTGATCCTCATCTGGAGAAGACAAAAAAGAAGAAAGAAAAGAGTGTTGTTAATATTCCTCTGACCCCTATAAAAGAGGAACAACAAACTCCAAGTGTGGATGATTCAGATGTGAGTTTGAGTAGCTCTGAAGATTTAGATTTAGAGCAAGAACCTGAACCAGTGCCTCAGCCATTAAGATGATCTACACGTGAAAGAAGACAACTAGATAGGTATGGATTTTTAATACTTCATTCAAGTTGTGCCTATGCTTTGCTTACTGATACTGATGAACCTAGGACTGTGAAAGAAGTTATTAGTTTACCTGATTCAGATTCTTAGTTGGAAGCCATGGATAGTGAAATGTCATTGTTGGAGAAAAATGGAACCTGGGATCTAGTGCCCTTTCCTGAAGGTAGAAAACCTGTGGGCTGTAAGTGGGTATTTAAAAAGAAATATGGTCTAGATGGTAGTATTGACAAGTACAAGGCAAGATTGGTTACTAAGGGGTATTCTCAAAAGGAAGGTATAGATTATGGATAAATTTTTTCTCCTGTAGCTAAGCTAACATCCATTAGATTTCTATTGTCACTTGTAGTAGCATATGATTTTGAAATCTAGTAGATGGATGTGACAATAGCATTTTTTCATGAGGACCTTGAAGAAGAAATTTATGTCCCAACTAGAGCATTTTGTGGTAAAAGGTAAAGAACATCTGGTATGTAAAGTTGAAAAGTCTCTTTATGGTTTGAAGTAATCTCCTAGAATGTGGTATCAAAAATTTGATACGTATGTTTTATCCTTGGGGTATGTGAGATCTAAATCTGATAATTGTGTCTATTATAAAATTGAAGGTGATTGGATTCTTATAATTGCACTATATGTGGATGACATGTTATTCATTGGCAATGGTAAGGGGATGATCTCAGAATTAAAATCTTAGTTGTCCTTGAAATTTGAAATGAAGAATCTAGGGGAAGCAAAGTACATTCTAGGAATGAAAATCAAAAGGGACAAATCTAAGAGAAAGATTTGGCTCAGCTAGAGCAAGTATATTACCAATGTTCTTGATAGGTTTCATATGTCTGATTCTAAACAGTTAGTTGTTCCAGTTTTGAAGGGAACAAAATTATCTATTGAAGATTGTCCAAAATCTTCGAATGAAATTGATGATATGAAAAAAGTGCCTTATGCAAGTGTTGTTGGTAGTTTCATGTACGCAATGGTCTGTACTAGGCCAGACTTTGCCCAAGCAGTAGGAGTTTTGAGCCAGTTTATGGCGAATCCAGGCAGGTCACATTGGGATGCTGTGAAAAGAGTTATGAGGTATTTGAAGGGAACTTCTGACTATGCTATTTGATATCATGGAAACTCAATTGGATCTAAGAGATCTATCAACATTCAGGGATATGTTGATTCTAATTGGATAGGGGATATTGACAGTAGAAGATCCACCAGTGGATATGTATTCACATTAAATGGTGGTGCTATCAATTGGATGAGAAAGCGGCAGGTTGTAGTGACTTTGTCCACAATAGAGGTAGAGTACATGGCAGCTACTCGTGCATGCCAAGAAGCTATTTGGTTGAAGAGGTTGTGTTCTGAATTTGGTTTTAATGTAGGGAAGATACAAATTCACTGTGACAGTCAAAGTGCTATGTGTTTGGCAAAGAATCGTACATTTCATGCTGGGACAAAACATATTGATGTCCAATATCACTTTGTTAGTGATATGGTGGAAGACAAGAAGGTGAAGCTAGAAATGGTTGACACTTTGGAAAATGTCGCTAATGCCTTAACTAAACCAGTGAGCATAGCCAAGTTCAAACGTTGTTTATATGCAATGGGTCTTCGGGCCCATAGTTCTTAGTAATCGTATGCAGATTAAGAGGTAGCAGTAATCTCTTCGACAAGTGGGAGATTGAAGAGACTTTTTGTCTCAAATTGTTGTTTGAAACTTCATTTATTTCATGTTGGTTCACTGAACATACAATTTGTGTGTATATCACAAACATATGTTGTGAACATTTTGTGTGTATACCGCAAATGTATGTGAGAACAATTTGTGTGTATCTTGTTGTTCCATATCACACTTGTATGCAATGTACATACATTACGAATGTACAAGTGTATCGGCATACAAAGGAGGTCAATGATCGGGTCAAAGGTTGAATGCATCTTTTGAATGTATGTAGTGAATGTACATTGCAGATGTACATTAGGTTTAGATACAAGGAGGATCAACGCATCAAACTTTCTGAATGCATGTTTTGAATGCATGATTCTAATCTATATTGGAAATGTACATTGTGCTCATATATTGAGTTAGATACAAAGCATGACCAGCTATATTGGTGACATCGGGGTGGAGATACATGGGATTACCAGCTACTATAAGTCAACTAAAGAATATACAAGTTAGCATCGAAGATCAATGTATCAGCAAGATATTGTTCATCGAGACAATATAAACTGTTTGGACCGATGGTGAAGGTCTGACTGATGAAGGATGGAGGACTTGGGCATTGCGGAGGCATTCGACTATTAGTGCAAGAAGTGAACTGTTCACTAATGGAGTGGGTTAGTCCGATAAGGCTATAGCTTGGCATCATTGGCAACAAAATTGTCGACGATGTATTATTGTGTGTTTGGCCATATAAACCAGAACATCATTAGCAACCTGGTGCATGTAGGATAAAACATCTCACTAGAATATGAACATTTACAATGGTTTGAAGATAGTGGCACTGGAGAAGTGAGATGGATCAGTTAGGGCAAAAGTGGTGTAACATTTTTTTGCTTTTGGAGACTAATAATATAATTTGATCCACTGGCATCGTTGGTGATGACGAAACTATTTGAATTATACAATTTATTTTGTAGATGTCCAGATGCAATAAATAGATTTGTATAATTGTTATAGAATTGATACCTGAACAAATAAGTTGGGTATCTTTAATGTAATTTTTCATATTACTATAATAAAGATAGCTTGTATTGTGGTGGTGGGTTTTTTACCCGAAAGGGTTTTCCCATGTAAAACTAGTGTCATTCTGTGTTGTCTTAAATTGTTTATTGTTGTTTTTGTGGTGTATTCATCTGTGTTTTTGAGTTGAAAGTTAGCTGTCTGCATAATCCCCTTTGAATTAACATTAGGGAAGTTGTATTCTGCACCTCTACTTTCCTTACAAAGGAGAAATTAACTCTGATACTTGTTGTATTTGAAGATGAGCTTCAAACACAAATTTTAAATGGATGATAATGAAGTGCTATGGAGATGGGGTGCCAATGGCATGCTATAGTTCCTGCAGCATAAGTTTAATGAAATGATGGATATCAAATGAAGAAGAAGAGGGTTGTATTTATAGAGTTGTGTGAGAGAAGATCAATGGTGGAGAAGAATTAATAAGATCAATGGAGGAGAATGTTCGAGAGAATGTGCGCGAATAGAAGAAAGAAGTGTCATTCAAAAAGAAGCTTTGTTGAGTTAACTGCTTTCTTGATGAGGATGAGTTTTGATTTTCTTAAAATAGAATTTATTTTTCTAATTTAAGAGTAAAGTTGCTTTAACTCAGCTTTTGCCTTAGTATGACAAGAGGAATATATTTTTAGAATATATTGCATATTTTTTTAGAAGATAAGAAAGCATAATTAAATAAATAAATTTATTTAATTACTTGTAGATAATTTGGAAGAATAAATTAAATATTTAAATATATTTTATTTTTTAGAGATTTAATCAAAATAAATTTGGATTTTATTTAAATTTAGAAGAATGGATGATTTAATTAAATAATTAAAAAATAAAAAAATTATTTTAGAAGAATAAAGTCGATATAGATGAAATTAATTAAATAAATGTACTTTATTTAATTAAATGGGAGAAAGTGAATCAAATAAATAAATAAATCTATTTATTTATTGATAGAGGACTATGAAGGTGAAATAAATATTTAAAATATTTATTTAAGTAGAGTCATGTCATTTTTAGGTGTATACATTTTGCCCCTCTTTGATGCAATGTGTTTTATCATGTTGTTTCAAAGAATAATAATTTTTGACAATGATACATGCCCCAGTTGGCCCTTGGTACAAGTTTAACTATAGGATGCCCCCTCAGGAGATTGGATGGGAAAACGGTAGAAAGCATGAGACAGACAATCTCATGAAGAAGAAGGTGGAAAGCAGGTTAGGATGAAGAAAAATAGGACATGGTTTGGAGGAACAGATATGGGAAGTAGTAACAGTTGTCAAACAGTCATCTATGATCACTTGCTATAAATAGGAGTTGGGTCCACAAGTTCTATTCATTTGCACACTTGTCCTTAGTTGATTGGTCTTTGAGAGCTGAGGAGAGCATGCCAACTAGAGCAGTCGACAAAGAGATGGATATTCCATGTGAGGAGCACTAGTTTGAGTCTGATGGTTTGATTGACCAGCTGAGGCAGGACCACCGGTATGTAGTTCGTCAAAACTTGCTAAAAGTCATTTATTAGGGCCCAATAAATGCTTAGAGAAAAATACTAGGATAGATGCACTGAATTGTTGTTTGGTGCATACACTATCTAAAATGGCACATATGCTGCTAAGTGACACATATGAGAGATCTTACGGTGCACATGATAGTTTGGCGCATATATCCTATGAATTGGTGCATCTACTAGGGAATGGCGCATGTGACACTATAAGTGGTGCATATGCTATAATGACACATATACGTCAAGGATTGGTGCATTCATGGTGAAGGGGCATGTATGGTATGGATCAGCGCATTTGCCACCTAGATCGACACATTTGCACTAGGAAAATCAGTTTACTTAATGAAATTAACCCAATTGGCACCTTGATCGATGCGTCAATTGATAAGCGATCTCTGAGATTGTAGAGAATCTAGTCAAGAGATGATATGCTTGTGTTGATTAATTTAATATGTTAAGTCAATGATAGGATAGTTTGATTGCTTTGAGTAGGTTTGCTTGGATATGGATTTCTCTAACGTTATGCTTTGCTTGGTTGCAGGAGGATATCCGAGATACCCTTATGTCACAAGAGCAGTTCCCTTTGTCGTTATTACAGTGGTAGATGTTGATAGAGATTAACCGCGAGGCTCTTGGTGTGATGGGTTTGCATTATGTTTGCTTCATGCCTGAGGTTCGTGTGAACCATGCTATGTTGACTGTAGTGGTAGAGTGATCCAACAGTAGGGATGGGACATTCCATCTATCAACAGGGGAGATGGCGATTACCTTAGAGAACGTGTATAGGATTCTACACCTCCCTATTTGGGGAGAGTTGGTCGAGTATGAGTCACAGTAGGACGTTGGATTGGTAGAGTACAGACACATGTTTGATGATGCAAAGTTGGTTGAGAAGGTGATTTCATGGCAGGACATTCATGACTACTATGACTACTTCCTGGGTATAGTGGTGGGACTGATCAGTGGTGTAGTATGCCCCGATTGGTTGGGGGATGGTGTTAGAGAGCATGATCATGGATTGGACCCAATATGCATGGGGTGTGTGCGTGCTTGCACACATATACAAAGATATGCACTAGGTGGTTTATCATAGAGGAGCCAGTTTGTCAAAAGGTATGTCACTCTTACAGTTTTGGTTGTGGGAGGACATAGCTATCACATGGTCGATATGTCTTTTTCACAGGTAGAGGGGTGAGCCCTACAGTTATGGCTATGCAGGTGTGATTTCCCAGCACAAGATGGGGAAGCTTGAGTATTGGAGACACACGTTTGGTAATGTAGATCAGGTTATCTGGCACCCATACGTAGACTGTGAGATATAGGATGATGAGGCGGACAAGCTTCCGTATTGCTTCCAAACTTGGTGGCTCATCAATAGGACGAGATATATACTAGAGTGACAAATTGTGAGTAGGATACAAAGGCAGTTTGGCTGAGTATAGGGTAGGCCACAGGGGCAGGTGCGTTTTGTGAGGACCCATGCAGAGAGATATAGGTGGGGTCCTATGGCATCATACGAGGAGGCTTTGACAGAATTTTAGTAGATTCCTCATGTGGCTTGGTCGATGATGAGGGACATAGTGGATACTAGCATGACACCAGACTATGAGGAGTGGTTTGTAGTGCACCCATTACCTAGATACTCAGGACCTAGAGAGTTGGCTCCTCATATCAATGAGGAGGATTTAGATGATGAGGGTGGAGCTGGCAGGAGGAGAGGGGGAAGGAGGAAGGGAAGAGGAGGTCAGTGAGATGATGGAGGAGGAGGTGGCAGATTGAGATGGAGGAGGAGGTCTGGGGAGGGACCTTTAGGTCAGTAGGCAGTTGTGCAGCCATGGGCTACAGGACAGGTGCAGGCACTAGCATAGCAGGGGGCACCATAGAGACAGATGTTTCCACCATAGCAGGTGGCTCAATAGCACGTGTAGGGATAGGTGCCAGTATAGTAGGTGGCATCGGGATAGGGAAAGGCAAGGCAGGCTCCACAACCTAACTTACAGCAGTAGGCAATGTTTGCACTACAGAGTTAGGTTAGTCATCTAAAGGCCCATCTGAGAGCAGTAGAGTCTCATAGAGATGCAGATGTGGGATAGATATCAGAGCTATCTATAGAGAGATGCAACCTTGGCCAATGCGCAGGTGATGAGAGAAGAGAGAGATGCAGTCATGGCAGCTATGGGTACAGATGGTACTTCTAGCTTTTTGGTTCATAGGTATAGTAGGCATAAACATAGTTAGCCAAGGTATAGAGTGAGCTTGATGCAGAGTGGAACGCAACGGAGGCAACCTAACAGGAAGGAGTAGCCAATAATGCAAACAGCATGATAAAATTCTCTATCGGCTGAACATCATCATCATATTTCCTAGAGACACCAACAGCATCATCACATTTCAACAGCATCATCATATTTCGGATGATCGCAAATATCCTCCTGTCGATTACTATTTACCTCCTTCGACTGTCGCCTATCATCATCATCATGATAATCAACGGGCGCAAACATCCTCCGGTTGCACTGTTCATCGGGTGCCAAATACAAGCGGCATCATCATGATATTCAATATCACCTTCGTCAGCAGGATACCCAAATATCCGGTTGTCTAAATATCCTGATGATGTTCCACTTCAACAACTTGCCTTCGATGCTTCACTGCCCGACGATACAAGCAACAGCATCATGATATTGTTCATCCGGTTCTTCGAAACCTCCTGATGATGCTAATACAACTTCCTGCCTACGCCGATACCTAAACCCTTAGCGACAACAGGATAAACTCGCATAGAGGGATTTCTGAATATCCTGATGACGATGACGTCACACATCATCCTGATGAACTCTTCAACACTTAGCCAAAAAAAACTCAACTTTCACACCCGCATCCGTTAGCGATATGCGGATGATGACCTTCCCCGAGAGATGATCCTGACTGCGATATATACACTAAGTATATATCCAACTCAAAACATCATGATGCACCTGCAACATGCAAATTTCACCAAGTTCATGACCCGATCCTGATGGCGATGGATTCGCAGATGATGTTGTGGCTCGTTCCGACTGGAAACGCACATGCAGACTCCTGTGTATCCTTCCACTGCATGAAACACTCACAACCGCATAATTTCACAAAGATCATGTGACGACCAGGCCGGATCACCTCCAAACCAAAATCTAACAGTTTATCTTCTAGACCTAGCACATGAGGATGCTAGGCTGATTTACAGCATGCTTCTAACAGATCTCCTGAACAATGCAATGCATAAACAGAAAACACAAATGCAATCTAAGCTATGATACAGGACCATTCCACCGATTTGCAGGATCAACCGGTGGAAGGGTTGAAAGTGGTCATTAGCTTGCAAAACGGAAAGGAAATCAACCCAGATGCAAACAGATAATGCAAAAGACGAGATCTTATTCAATTGAAATTCAATGTCCTGAATACAGCTTCACAATGTCTGAACTGCTCTCCTGAATATCTACTCAACACCAATACATCAATATCAAAACTATATCAAACTATGTCTAAACCCTACAGATCGAAGGTATATATAACAAATCCTTCGAGTACTACTAACATCACTTCCCAGCGGCTGGGAGCTTCCAAGCGGCTGGGAGAGAGGACAGCTCAGACTCTCTTATCCCGATCTCTAACTGCCTACACTTACTCCTATGCTGAACTATTACATAGCATCGGTCACAGTGGACCTTATTACATGATAAGTCAAACACACTAAAAATAGATTATCCCGTCAGCATGATGATAACTATCCGATATCCTGATCATGTATGTCATCATGCGGACCTATATCCTGATCATGTGCGGGTGCTCCTGCACCATACTCCCCAAAAGAAGAAATCTCAAGTCCACTTGAGATGAGAGTATCAAGGTCGGCACCATGTTTCTGTATCTGTTCGGCAGTCATCCATACTGCTTCAGAAGTCGGCTGTCCCTTCCAAGAGACGAGGTACTCCAAGTACTTCTTGTTCCTGGTCTGTTTGACCACTCTAGTGTCCAAAATCTGCTGTATCTGTGGAGGATCATGTGGAGGAATGTCTTCAGCAACTGTATCCTGTAGGATATCCTGATCTGCATCTAGATTAGCCTTGTATGGAGTTAAGTCACATACATTGAAGATAGGAGATAAACCAAGATCAGGTGGTAGTTGGATCTTATAAGCATTCTGTCCATGCTTTTGCAAAATCTGACATGGTCCAACTTTCTTTTGCATGAGCTTAGTATACTTCCCCTTAGGGAGCCTGTCTTTCTTCAAGTGAACCCAAACCAAATCTCCAACAGCAAATTGAACATCCTTCTTCTTCTTGTCAGCATACTCCTTATACCTTAAGGTGGTTTGCTGGAGTTGGGTCTTAACCTGATCATGAACTTCTTTGAGTGCTTCAGCAAAAGCTTCTCCATCTGCACTAACAGGATCTGCTGTAGGTAGTTCTCGCAACTCTAGAATACCTCTGGGATGCATTCCATATACTACCTGAAAAGGCGATTTTCCTGTGCTCCTGTTGACAGTATCATTATATGAAAACTCAGCTTGAGACAGAATATTGTCCCACTTCTCTCCATGCTGTTTTGTCAAGCATCTAAGTAGATTCCCTAAGGAACGGTTCACAACCTCAGTTTGTCCATCCGTTTGAGGATGATATGCAGAGGAAAAAGATAAATTGGTTCCCAGCTTCCTCCATAGGGTTCTCCAGAAATGACCCACAAACTTCACATCTCTGTCTGAAACTATGCTCAAAGGTAACCCATGAATTCTGACAACTTCCCTGAAGAATAAATCTGCAATAGATGAGGCATCTGCAGTGGTTTTGCATGGCAAGAAATGTGCCATCTTACTGAACCTGTCCACTACAACAAAGACACTGTCAAATCCTCTCCTGGTCCTTGGTAAACCTAAAACAAAATCCATACTGATACTTTCCCATGGTCTGGAAGGAATGGGTAAGGGCTGATATAACCCTGCATTAGTTGACCTTCCTTTAGCCTTCTGACAAATTACACAGGTTTCTACAAATTTCTTGACATCTGTCTGCAACTTAGGCCAGAAATAATGCCTCCTGACCAGATCAAGAGTCTTGTCTAGACCAAAATGACCTGCCATCACTCCACAATGTTTCTCCTTGACTATATTCAACCTCATAGAACATCTGGGAATACACAACTGTCCACCCTTGAACAGCAATCCATCTTGGATTAGGTATTCAGAGAACTCAGCATGGTATTTCTCCCCAAAAGAAGTACAGACCTGATATATTTCTCCAAAATCTGCATCAGACTCATACATGGTCTTGAGTGAGTCAATGCCAACACTCTCTAACTGAATCTGATTTACTGTGAGAACTCTCCTGCTTAAAGCATCTGCAACTTTGTTCTTAACCCCTTTCTTATGCTTCAAGGTAAAAGTGAAAGCCTGTAGTGTTTCTACCCACTTCATATGTCTGTGGTTCAGCTTCTCCTGACTGTTGATGAAACTCAAAGCTTGATTATCTGTGAAGACTATGAACTCCTTTGGCATCAGGTAATGCCTCCATTTCTTTAGGGACTGAACTAAAGCATACATTTCCAGATCATATGATGAATACCTTTTCTTAGCATCATTGAACTTTTCACTGAAAAATGCAATTGGTCTACCCTCTTGACTGAGTACTGCTCCAATGGCCATGTGACTGGCATCACACTCTACCTGAAAGATCTTATTGAAATCTGGAAGTGCAAGGACTGGCTGCTGTGCCACCTTCCTCTTCAATGCCTCAAAGGAATCATCTGCTCCTTGAGTCCAAACAAACCTGCACTTTTGTCCTCCTTTGATGGTATCCAACATGGGTGCACAAATATGACTGAACCCTCTGATGAACTTTCTGTAGAAGGTTGCTAACCCATGGAAACTTCTGACTTCATTCATGGTCTATGGAGTTGGCCAATTCAAAATGGCACTCACCTTCTCCTTATCCATCTGCAGCTTGCCTTGTGAGATGACAAAACCTAAATAGGTGATCTCCTGTTTCATGAACAAACACTTGTCCAAGTTTATCATCAGCTTCTCTTCATGTAACCTCTTGAGAACCAGCTCTATATGCCTGAGATGTTCTTCTCTGGTGTTACTGAAAATCAGAATGTCATCTAAATAGAGTATGACAAACTTACCAATAAATTCCTTCAGAACCTCATTCATCAGCCTCATGAAAGTACTAGGGGCATTAGACAAACCAAAAGGCATAACCTTCCATTCATACAAACCTTCATTTGTTTTGAATGCTGTCTTCCACTCATCACCTGGTCTAATCCTTATCTGATGGTATCCACTCTTCAAGTCTATTTTAGTAAAGTACTTAGCATTTCCCAAACAATCAAGTAAATCCTCAATTCTGGGGATTGGAAACCTATACCTGATTGTGATCTTGTTGATGGCTCTGGAATCGGTGCAAAGTCTCCAAGTGCCTTCCTTCTTAGGTGCTAGTACAGCTGGTACTGCACATGGGCTCAAACTCTTTCCAATCAGACCTGAATTCATCAATTCTTCAATCTGCCTGGCTACTTCTGCATTCTGTTCTGGGGTAAGCTTATAAGCTGCTTTATTTGGAAGTGTAGACCCTGGAATCAAGTCTATGCAATGACTGATATCTCTGATAGGTGGTAGGGATCTTGGCATTCCCTCTGAGATAACACCTTTGTACTTATCCAATAACTCTTGGACAGCTGGGTCTATCAACCTTGGCTTCTTCTCCTTCTTGGCTTCTTGCTGTTGTTTCTTATTCACACTCATGCAGGGGATTAGGGCATATGCAACTGCACCTTCTGCTGCTACTTCTTTCATAAACTGTTTGCCTTCCATCAGCATGACCTTCACTTCTTTGCCTTTAGACTTCTCCTCTTTCTCCTTCAATGGGAGTAGTGTTACATCTTTACCATCTTTAGTGATTTTGTAGGTGTTTTTAACACCATCATGCTGTGCCTTCAGATCATATTGCCATGGTCTACCAAACAAAAGGTTGCAAGCATCCATCTTGGTGATATCAAACAACAACTTATCTTTATATCCACCAATCTGGAATTCTACCCAAGCCTGCTCTTCTACAGTTGTCTGCTGACCTTGAGTAAGCCATGAGACTTTATATGGAGATGGATGAGGCAATCTCCTAAGCTTCAGCTTCACCACCATTTCTTCAGACACAAAGTTCTCAGTAGAACCAGAATCAATCAAAACTTTACAAGCCTTACCTCCTGCTTTGCAAGTGGTTCTGAAAAGGGACTTCCTCTGAGGGGCTTCTTTATCAGGTACCTTCATGGTAGTTACTGTTCTTCTCATCATCAGGGACTCTCCACTTTCTGGATATCCATAATTCTCAGGACCATTCACACTCTGAAAATCATTAGAACTTGTCCTACTCTGATTATCAGGTTCATTGACCAGATTTGTCCTCCTTTCACCTGCTGAGCTTGTGGCCTTGTCTGGACATCTGCTGGCTATATGGCCTTCTTTGTTACAGTTGTAACACCTGATGGATCCTCTACCCTGGGATCTTCCTCTGTAAGGTCTTCTACCTCTGAAGTTTCCTTGCTGACTGAAATTCTCTCTCTGACTCTGGCTATTGTTGCCCTTGCTATTGTCTTGACTAGACTCTCCTTGATATCCCTGTCCTTGTCCTCTGCCTCTGAAAGGACTTCTTCCACCTCTTTGTTGTCTTCCTCTTCCTCTGTTGTTCTGATCTTGCTTTCTTTTCAGCTTTTCTTCCACCTTCAGTGCCAACTGAAAACTTTTCTGCACTGTATCTGGGTTATGCAGACTCGGATCTTCCTGAATATTAAACCTCAGTCCATTAAGGTATCTGGCTACCTTTTCTTCTTCACTTTCTTTCACCTTGGTCTTCATACAGAGTTTCATGAACTCTTCTGTATATGAGCTGACATCTAGCTCCTTCTGCTTCAGGTTCTGCTTCCTCTTGTGTAACTGGATACTGTAATCCAAAGGGATATAAGCCTCCTTTACCAACTCCATCATCTTCTTCCATGTGGCAACTCTACGTTTTCCCTCCTGCACTCTATCATCCTGAACAAAGTTCCACCATGTCAAGGCAGCTTCTTTCATCTTTGACTGTGCTATCTTCACTCTCTGCTGTTCTGGTATCTCCTCTGTCACAAAGAAATTGTTCAGACAGTCTATCCATTCCATTACTGAATCAGGGTCCATCTTACCTGTAAACACTGGCAAGTCCAGCTTCACATCCATGGTTCTCCTCTCCATGGCCTTGAGGGCGTTCAACAGCGGTCTCTGGTCTGCAGGAACGACCTCCTCGCTCCAATTAGGGATATCCTCTTCTTCCCTATCATCTTCTCTACCAGAACCTACTCTGCTCCTCAACTTTGCTAACTCATCTTTCAACTCCTGATTCTGAGCCTTCACGGCCCTGCTTTCTGCAATCTGCTTCTTCACCAGAACTGCCAACTCAGCGTTGGTCATCTTTGTTGGGAACTCAGATGTTCCTTCTTCGTCTGACATCCTGCTTATCTTTTCCAAAAGATCCTAACCTTTTCTCTGATACCACTATGATGCAGAGTGGAACGCAACGGAGGCAACCTAACAGGAAGGAGTAGCCAATAATGCAAACAGCATGATAAAATTCTCTATCGGCTGAACATCATCATCATATTTCCTAGAGACACCAACAGCATCATCACATTTCAACAGCATCATCATATTTCGGATGATCGCAAATATCCTCCTGTCGATTACTATTTACCTCCTTCGACTGTCGCCTATCATCATCATCATGATAATCAACGGGCGCAAACATCCTCCGGTTGCACTGTTCATCAGGTGCCAAATACAAGCGGCATCATCATGATATTCAATATCACCTTCGTCAGCAGGATACCCAAATATCCGGTTGTCCAAATATCCTGATGACGTTCCACTTCAACAACTTGCCTTCGATGCTTCACTGCCCGACGATACAAGCAACAGCATCATGATATTGTTCATCCGGTTCTTCGAAACCTCCTGATGATGCTAATACAACTTCCTGCCTACGCCGATACCTAAACCCTTAGCGACAACAGGATAAACTTGCATAGAGGGATTTCTGAATATCCTGATGACGATGACGTCATATCCTGATGACGATGACGTCACACATCATCCTGATGAACTCTTCAACACTTAGCCAAAAAAAACTCAACTTTCACACCCACATCCGTTAGCGATATGCGGATGATGACCTTCCCCGAGAGATGATCCTGACTGCGATATATACACTGAGTATATATCCAACTCAAAACATCATGATGCACCTGCAACATGCAAATTTCACCAAGTTCATGACCCGATCCTGATGGCGATGGATTCGCAGATGATGTTGCGGCTCGTTCCGACTGGAAACGCACATGCAGACTCCTGTGTATCCTTCCACTGCATGAAACACTCACAACCGCATAATTTCACAAAGATCATGTGACGACCGGGCCGGATCACCTCCAAACCAAAATCTAACAGTTTATCTTCTAGACCTAGCACATGAGGATGCTAGGCTGATTTACAGCATGCTTCTAACAGATCTCCTGAACAATGCAATGCATAAACAGAAAACACAAATGCAATCTAAGCTATGATACAGGACCATTCCACCGATTTGCAGGATCAACCGGTGGAAGGGTTGAAAGTGGTCATTAGCTTGCAAAACGGAAAGGAAATCAACCCAGATGCAAACAGATAATGCAAAAGACGAGATCTTATTCAATTGAAATTCAATGTCCTGAATACAGCTTCACAATGTCTGAACTGCTCTCCTGAATATCTACTCAACACCAATACATCAATATCAAAACTATATCAAACTATGTCTAAACCCTACAGATCGAAGGTATATATAACAAATCCTTCGAGTACTACTAACATCACTTCCCAGCGGCTGGGAGCTTCCAAGCGGCTGGGAGAGAGGACAGCTCAGACTCTCTTATCCCGATCTCTAACTGCCTACACTTACTCCTATGCTGAACTATTACATAGCATCGGTCACAGTGGACCTTATTACATGATAAGTCAAACACACTAAAAATAGATTATCCCGTCAGCATGATGATAACTATCCGATATCCTGATCATGTATGTCATCATGCGGACCTATATCCTGATCATGTGCGGGTGCTCCTGCACCAGAGCTTGCCAGAGCATAGGCTCAGGCTCAGTATTATAGAGGTTTACATCATGGGGCAATGTCAGTGGATCAGCGTGCATCCAGCTTCAGGAGCCAATCTATGGCATTTCAGAGGGTAGGTGGGTCTCAATCTATAGGATCAGTGAGGGCTCCCCAGCAATTAGGGGGAAACAAAGGAGAGGCTAGCATAGGGGGCTGTGCTCCATGGCAGTAGGGTTAGCTAGACCTGGATACTTATACCAATTTTTGATCTGATGTACACATTTTTTATAGCTAAGATGGCCTGTATATGTACTATTTTGGCCTCAAGACACGTATCACCCTATTGTTGTACTTTGCATATATTTTATGATATGACTCTGAGAGATGGACAGATATTTTTGACATGTTATACATTTGGACATATTTTTGATGATTATATGATGATGCAGATATTGATATACTATATGCATGTTTTCTATGTTTATATGCTATGGATGCAATCTATCTTATGATGTTTGGTATATGTGATGCATACTAGATGGATTTAGAATGATTTGATATGTAAATGCAAATGTGAAATGTTATGATTATGTAGCTCTATATGTATTTGCCTATGTTTTTAATTTTTTTGATATAATATGCGGATGCAAATGTATATCGATGACCTAATGCCCTTGATTATGTATGCAAATGATTTAATCATGTGAATGACTATCTCATGTGCTATGATATGTTACCTATTCTATGTTTTTGATATGTCCAAATGTACTCAATCGACACAGAGATGATACAGATAGGCAGAAGAGAAGAAAATGGAGAAATACTGGCTTTTATTTGATATACTGTAGGATTTTCTTATTGTATGGATGATATGGATTCTTGGATATGGGATGGATGTGGATTGTCATCTTGATATTGCAAGTATTTTGCTTTCATCATTGGGCATTTTTTGTTTCTTTTCTCTTTTTGAAATGTAGTAAGAAAATACAAGCATCTAGGTATAATTAGATAGAGATGACCTGAGTATTCCTTACATGGATTTTGATATAGCAAGTTGATACAAGCATCTAGTCAAACTTGAATCTAGATGACCTGAGTACTTCTTGCATTTCAATAGACAAGGATTGCCCCTTTTCATGTTCAGACCTCTGAAGTCCTCGATGATCTTCTGTTGATCATGTCATTAGACAAAAGTCGTCACATTACTAAAGTTTAATCCACAAGTAGCAGACAAAGAAAAAGATTATGGCCCCATCATAGCATCTCTAGCTTTTGGCATCCTTGAGTAGCATAGGAAGACATACTGAAAAAAATCCAGGACTATGTGAGCTAACCTGTTCACAAAACATTCTTACATTAGATGTGTATTTTTCCCATAATTGATATAGAATTGGTTTGAGTGTTTTGGTATAGTGTTCTGCTTTGGACAAGTTGATGTTTTATACGAAGACTTTTGTTTTGGGAATCCTAGTTTTCTGCACGCACTTGTCTAGTGAAAGGTATCACAATCCTTTATTGGTATCCTCTAATAATGTGCAACATTCAAGAATCCAAATTCGTAACTAGGTCGAGGAGTTGCCCCCAATTTAGACATAGGATAGACTTATTATGGGTGATACAATAGATAGATATGGATAGATGGACCCTAAGGGACTGACCTAGTGTCTTGGGGGCTCATTGCTAAATGGCCTTCCATATGTGATGACGCAGAGGCAACATAGTTTGGGGTGAACTTGATGGACCTAAGATGTAGGCGATGGCAGAGATGCAGAAATGGTATGGATAGCTAGACAGATGACACTCGAAGGATACATAGAGGAAAGAAGTGGAGTAGAGCATATGGAGCGGAGCCTCAAGGGTGCATTGAGAATGACCTTGCCTACGTGATAGTTCAGAGGCAACGTAGTTTGACAATGGTTCAAAGGACTGGTTCAAGATGAACGATACGATGGACACAAGAGACATGAGGTTACAACAGATGGAGGAAGAAGTTTGTCACAGATAGTGCCTATTTACTAGGTTTTCACCACTTGCTTTTATTTGCATGAAAGCTAAAAGTACACATGATGCCTATTTGCTAGGTTTTCATCATGGTACCTATCTAAGGCACCTGTTTGCCAGGTTTTCACTAGAGGACGATTTTTTTTGTTACTTTTTTCTTTTGGTTCTTTTGTTTGTTTTCGATCACTTTTTTGATTTTTTGATTTTTTTAGGACTCCCCTGCATTGGGGTTTAGGTGTAGAACTTTCAGAGATGCATACTGTTGATAGGATCATCAAACAGTTCACCTTTAGATGTAACCAATTGATATTCTCCTGACCCATAAGATGCAATGATGACATAGGGACCCAGCCAGTTAGGTTCAAACTTTTCTTTCTTTTCACGATCTTGCTCATTTCTGGGATTTTCTCTGAGGACTAGATCACCTACTTGGAATATTCGGGGCTTTACCCTATGGTTATAGCTTTTGGAAATCCATTGTTGATAAGCTTTTAGGTGGTTAAAGGCATGTTTTCTTCTCTCCTCGAACAACTCTAACTCTTGAAGTCTGGTCACTCTGTACTCTTCATCATATATGAGGCCTTTTAGTGAAACTCACAAGGATGGGATCTCAACTTCAATAGGCAAGATAGATTCAAATGCATAGACTTGGGAGTATGGTGTTGCACCTATGGGTGTGTGGATGCTTGTACGGTAGGCCCACAGTGCGGGGTTTAGCTGGACATGCCAATCCTGACCGTCATTATTAACAATTTTCTTTAGGATTTTCAGGATAGTTTTGTTTGATGTCTCTGCCTAGCCATTGCCTTGGGGGTAGTAGGGGGTTGAAAAGCGGTGCTAGATATGGAATTTGTCACATAATTCCCTAACATCTTGATTTTTGAAGGGTCATCAATTATCTGTGACAATGTACAAAGGGATACCATAGAGACAAATGATATAGTTCAGGATAAAAGAGGCAATCTGCTTGCCTGTGATATTGGCTAAGGGCATGTCTTCAATCCACTTTGTAAAGTACTCAGTGGCAGTGATTATGAATTTATGGCCGCTAGAGGAAGAAGGGTGAATCTTGCCCACTAAGTCAAGTCTGCACTGATAGAAAGGCCAAGGAGTCATTAACGGTTGTAGTTCCTGTGCTAGTGCATGTATCAAGTTACCATGGATTTGGCACTTTTTGCACTTCTTTACAAAATGATAGGAATCTTGTTCATAGTTGGCCAGTAGTATCCCATGTGTATGAGTTTCTTGGCTAGGGTAGGGCCACTAGAGCGAGTCCCGCATATACCGTCATACACTTCGCTCAAGGCAGTTTGATATTCCTCACTATCAAGACATCTAAGGAGAGTACCATCGAGACCTCTATGATATAGGGTATTGGTGACAATGGCATACCAGGATGCCTGATGGACAAAGGTTCATTTTTGGTTACTGGAGAGATCGGGTGGGAGGGTATTCTCTTTAAGATAGAAAAATATTTTTCCATAGAGGGGGGAATCAGCTCCAACAATGTGGCAAATAATATGGGATTTAGGGGTGTCATATGCAAGATAGGACATTGGCTCTACCAAGAACTCGTAACATGATTATTATCTAGACTATCAAAGAGAGATGAAATCATTGCCATTGTGTCTACCGCTTTGTTTTCAATCCTTGGTATTTATTCAAAAGAGATCTTGACGAAGTATTCTTTGAAGTCATCAACCATTCATTTGTAAGGGATTAATTTCTCATCTTTTGTCTGGTAGTCATCATTTACTTAATTTATGACCAGCTGTGAATCACCATACACCTAAAGTTCTTTGATATTCCATTCATCTGCTAGCTGATGCCAATGACTAGGGCTTCATACTTTGCAACATTGTTAGTGTAGGGAAACAATAATCTGTATGATTTAGGGATGGTGTCACCATTAGGTGTGATCAACAAGATACCTGTTCCTAATCCATGCTGAGTATACGATCCATCGAAGTACATTTTCTAGATTGTCATGGTTATGTGAAAGATAGATTCATCTGGAAATTCAAAATTTAGAGGGTTGTCATCTGTTAGAGGTGCATCTGCCAGTTGATCTACACCTACTTGGCCTTTTATTGCTTTCATGTCTACATATTTGATATCAAACTCACTGAGAAACATGGCCCATTTTGATAATCTACCTGTAAGGGCTACCTTGTTGAGTAAATACTTGAGTGAATCAATTCTTGCTATCAATTTGATAGAATGTGACAACATGTAATGTCTCCACTTTTATGAGGCAAAGACCACAGCGAGACATGCTCTTTCAATTGGCATGTATTACAGTTCATATCCAACAAGTGTTCGACTAATATAGTAGATTTCTTGTTCTTTCCTGTCATAGTTTTTCTGTGCAAGGAGAGCTCCCAGAGCTATTCATGTAGCTGAGATGTATAGTAGCAATGGTTTATCCTGAATCGGTGGCATCAAAATAGGTGGCTTCATTAGGTATTCTTTTAACTGTTGAAATGCTTTCTCACATGAATCATTCCATTTAAAAGAGACATTCTTATGTAGAAGGTGAGAAAATGGGTGGCACTTGTCTTCCAATTGAGAAATGAACCTTTTGATAGATTGTAGTTTTCCTTGTAGGAACCTTAGCTTAGTGAGATTCTTAGGAGGTGGCATTTCCATGATGGCCTTCACTTTAGCTGGGTCAACTTTGACTCCATTTGTGGACACTGTGTATCCTAGTAGCTTACCTGAGGTAACTCTAAATACACACTTCTTTGGATTGAGGTGCACGTTAAACTTTTCCAGTCGATTGAAGATTTTGTCTAGTACTGCCAGGTGTCCTCTTGTGGGTGATTTTTCTAGAATGTCATCAACATAGTCTTCCATTATAGTGTGCATCATGTCATGGAAGATCATGGTCATAGCTCTTTGATATGTTGCGCCAGCATTTTTCAAACCAAATGGCATGATAGACCAACAATAGGTGCCCCAAGGACATGTGAATGCAGTCTTGTGTTGGTCTTCAGGTGCAATTTTTATCTGGTTATATCCAGAAAAACCATCCATTAGTGATAGCATGGTGTGTCCTACTATGAGATCTACAATTATGTCAATGTTTGGCAAGGGGAAATCATCTTTTAGACAAGCTTTGTTCAGGTCCCTAAAATCATTACATATTCAGACTCTGCCATCTGGTTTGGCAACTGGTACTATGTTTGAAACCCAATCAGGATAGTCTATTAGTCTGATGAATCTAACATTTAATAGTTTCTTCAGCTCTTCTTTCACCATGAGGGCCACGTGTGGGTGCATCTTTCTGAGTTTTTACTTTATTGGCTTAGCTCCTAGAGCTAAAGATAAGTAATGCATTATGAGATTTGGATCTAGCCTTGGCATCTCTACCTATGTCCATGCAAGGTTAATTTGTTTTCTCTTGAAGAAGTTGGTAAATGTTGGCTTTTCTTGTTCTGTTAAAGGCTGTGCCATGTGGATCATTCTGGGATTATCACCTATGCTGACATTGATTGGCTCTACTGGTTCTATCAAGATTGAAGATCTCTCTTGATGTGTAAGATTGGGTAGAGGGTCAAGCCTTCCATCCTTCAGTGCCTCAGAGAGGTTTTCACCATTAGATATGTCTTTATTTTTACTATTTTCATGATCTAACACTGTCGCAGAGCAGTTTTCACCATTAGATCTTTCTTTCATTTTGACATTTTTGAGACTGAAAGGCTTGGTACTCTCTCCAAAATAGGCCTTCTCATTGAGTTATATGGCATAGCCAGCTTTGTGGTCCCTTGTGGGTATATGATCTCTAAGTTCAAGATAGTCTATGATGGCTTCATCATTCTCGAAGGTGTTGAGCTCAGGGGTAGTGCCTTGTAGGTCCCAATGTATGAGTTCGGGGTGCACCAAAGGTAGGGGGTCATTGGATTAGTTTGATTCGATGGTGTTGATGGTTAGGATAGAGTTGTTAAAAGCATAGACAAAGTTTGTGATGGTACTCTCTATTAGAGGATCCGTCAAGGGGGGTATCATTCTTTCATCATGACTTTCACTATCATTATTGTGTGGGTCAGACTCTAATGGTCTAGCCCTTGGGCCTTTTCTCTCATTTGCTTGGGTTGGGTCATACTCATGGACAACATTGATATCTTTTTCATCACAAGATAGCTCATAGAGGCTATCCCATTCATATTCGTTGGAATCAGTCTCACTTCCCAGTTGCATTTACTAAATTTGTTTGACCAAATTGCTAGTAGATGTTTCTGGTTGTTTGCCTTTACTTTTATTTGATCTGTTGTTTCTTGATGTACTAGTGTACCCTAGCCCTGTAGTGTCTCAAGCTATCAAGGTATGAGGTTGGATGGGTTTACTGATACCATCCTTTCTTGAACCGAGTGAACCATGTCCTTTGTATCCCATTCTTTGTAGGATTTGGAATCCTTGACCATATTGTTTAGTTTGTATAGTGTGATGGTCTTGTTGTGACAGTGAACTGCCTTCATCCTTATACAACCATTGGAGGATATTCTTTTCATCACTCTCATCTTCAATGCTTCCCCATTTGACAAATGGACCTTTGGTATCTTTGTCTGCTTTAGGTTTTCTCAGAAGAGGTCTTCCATATGATCTTGGAGATAGGGGGAACTATGCCAAGCAAAGGGATTGGGAAATTGTGTATTCACCCAAGCCCTTATATTTGAGTTTGAGGTTAGGTTGGGACACTTTTGAAGAGGAAGAAAGTGCAACTGGGTCAACATGAGATGAAGATGAATTAGAAGCACAATTGTTAGGGATCACAACTTCAGGTTTGGATTGAATAGAGTTGCAGTACTGAAATGGATTGGGGTCACCTTAGATGGTGATCTCTTGGCCTTCATAAGGAAATTTGATACACTGATGGTATGTTGACAGCACTGCTTTCAAAGCATGAATCCATGGTCTCCCAAGAAGAATATTATACGCTAGCTCCATATTGAGGACTTGGCAAGCCACATCTTTTACTACAGGTCCCACTCTGATCAGTAAATTAACAATTCCCTTAGAAGTTCTCTCCTACTCATCATAGGCTTTGATAGTGATATTCTTTTTTAGATCTATAGCCTTTTTTGAAAACCCCAATGTAAGGATTAGCTTCAAGGTACAAATATTCAAACCAACTTCTCCATCGATTAGGACTCTCTTTATCTTGTGTTTGTGTATGGAGGCTTCGATATGAAGAGAGGCGTTATGGGGTTGAGTGATTGAAATATCATCCTTTTTAGTGAATGATAGGGAGTGAGGTGAGGTAATGTGACCTACCATGGTTTGAAACTATTCTTCGATGAGGTTCGTTGCGATGGAGGCTTCCACTAAAGCTTTGTCAAGTATGGCCCTATGAGACGGGGATAGACGCAGAAGTTCTAGAATGGAGATATGTGCAGGTGTCTTATGTAGTTGATCCAAGATATTGTACTGATTAGACAGAGAGGCAGAGGCTCCTTTAGGAGTAACCCTATTATTATGGGTGGTAACATTGCAATCCAGATCCTTGTTTATAGTGATCACATTGATTCGTAAATCACTTTCTAAAATATGGTTAACAACATAGTGAAAGCTGACATTTGTGTAATTTGTGTTGTTAGATCCAATGTTGTTTAGGTTGGAAGGTCCTCCCTGCTCATAGTTGGGAAGAGAATCCTTGAATACCTGATGATCATTACTAGAGGTATGTCCATCAAGTGATACTTTGTTTTGTTCGATCAAGTCTTGTATAGTGTGTTTGAGTGCAATGCAGTTGTTGGTTTTGTGCCCCCTATTTTGGTGGAACTCACAGAAGGCATTGTCATTCCACCAATGAGGTTTGACTTTTGGTTCATATTCCCATGCAGTTGAAAGCATTATGATCTTACTTGTGACTAACTTCCATAGGGCAGTTTCCAATGATTCTCCCAAAGGTGTGAATTTTCTCTTAGGTTGAAAATTTGTAAACCTTGATTCATTGTTTTGAGGAGTTGATAAGTTGAAGATTGGTTGCTTTGGTGCCGCATTCTTGGTATCTACCACCCCATCATTCACAATGATTTTGTTCTTTGTCCAAAATCTTGGTTTATCTACGTTGGCGTTGGTACTAGGAGTGTCTTTATAGAGCTTTATTTGACCTTTGGTGATTAAATCTTTTTTGATGATTAGACCCATCTCAATGACCTTGCTAAAGGAAGTAGGACATTGGTTTGTAAGTTATGGACAAACATTTCCAGCATTTGTTTTTTAGGCATTTGATGTGGGCACTTACTTGCCAGCTATCTCCATCTTTGTAGGAAGGTGGTGAAAGATTCTCCACCTTTTTGCTTGGTGTTACAAAGATCTAAGATTGAGGTGTCATGCTCAATATTATAGGAGAAGTGTGTAACAAAATTGTCCACAAGTTCGTTAAATGTTCTAATGTCGAGTGGTAGTCTAGAATACCACTCCATGGCTTGTACTCCTAAGATTCTTGGAAATAGTCGCATAAGGTAAGTATCATTGTGTGTGACTTCAAGACAAGCAACGTTGAATTCCATAATGTGGTCCCTTGGATCACCCTTTCTTCGATATTTATCAAATTTTGGCACCTCAAATTTAGAGGGGAAAGGTAACATGATCAAGGTTCTATCAAAAGGATAGGCAAAATATCCTCTAGGGAGTAATGCTTAGTTGATGCTCCTATTTGCATGTCTTAGAATTGTTGTTGTAAAGCTTGGATCTATTGGGTAATTAAGCTCAAGGCATCCATAGGATCAGTGGTTGTTTTTCTTTTGTCTATGAGTATTTCCTCATGTGTGCTTCCCTCAGGGTGTCTTTCTTCCTCAGATTCTTTTAGAGCTTCTACGTCAAATTCTTTAGGGAGCTTGACTCCTAGATGTGCAAGGTGTAGAAAGAATTTGGTAGGATCTTGGGCAAGTACCCTATCCATTAAGCATTAAAATCTTTGGTCTTGCTATGTTTGGAGGACCTCTTCCATAGAAATTTCCTCATCACTTTCATGAGAGTTTGGGATAGTTTTCTCAGCCATTTCAATTTGCTTTTGTTTTTGTGATCTTGTTAAGACCATGCAAGGTGATCTAGAGATGGGATGGGGTGAGTTTTGAAACTTTTTGAACAATGGTGCTAGAATGTGACAAGATTTTGAGCAAGGTTCTCCTTAGATCAATTGGTGTCAAACAAGTGGATGAACAAAACAATAGTCAAAGTTTCAGGATGATAGAAATCCGTTTACTTTATGTGGACTAGTCTTGCACAAGCCACTAGTGGAGTTCTAAGAGAAAAGGATAAGTGATCCTTGATAGTGGAGACTCACTAGGTTTGTTTGAGGTTTGATGTGATCAAGAATAGCTTGGTTCTAACCTTGTTGGATTTTGGAAGAATTTTGTGAGATTTTAGATGATGTAGTGTGGAAAAAGTAGTTATGGTGTGGAAAAGGAGGGAAATGGTTGATTTGCATGATTCTAATCAGATTTTGGGAAAAATTGAGACAGGCTTGAAATGATTTTTGAAAAGTTGAAAATTTTTCTCTTGGAAGGAATGGATTTACTCTTTGGATTGGATGCGCAGCAGTAAATGCACTGTAACAGAGTTCACAAGTGCCACAAGTCAAATCAAATGCGTAAATTTGGTAATGTTTTAAAGGCACCACAATAGATAGCAAATGTGCTGCAAGTCTTAGCAAATGCGCTTCAGGTCACAGTAAAAGTGTTGTTCTAGTTTTTGAGTTGGTTTTTCAAATTTTTGGAATGTTTTTCAAGATTTTTCTTTTTTTGATTTGAAAACTTGGTATTTTTTGAAAATTTAATTTTTAATTATGGCAAAGACACAACAAACACATAGATGTTTTCATGATTTTTTTATATTTTGTTATTTTTTTTTATTTTGGACTTTTTGACTCAAGAACAAGTACAACCTAGGCTGGATAGGGCAGTATTTGTTGAATCCTCTAGCTGTGCATATTCAAAGGATGTAGCTCCGAGATCTGGTAGCACCATCTCCTCTCCACAGTACTCACTTCTCATGCATACTAGATCTAGGTTTCCTTAGGCTCGTACCCCCACCAAACCATAGGATTATCTTTGCTACCTTTACTAAGAATCACATGAATTGAGGCCGCTTTAAAGGCTCTGCCCTTTGTGTCAACAAATAGGGGTTTTTGGTATACTAAACAAGTGGCTAAGTAGTCAAGGCAACCGTTAGAGTGGTTACATGTGCGGAGGCACTACTCTTCATTATGGAGTCTCCCAGCCTCCAAGGGTTACACTTTTAAGGGTTTTGGGGGAGGTTGGCCATCAGTGTAACACAATAGTACTCATTGTAGGAGGCTTTTTGCCTCAAGCACAATTTATTAAAAGTGGATCGGTAAGGCTTGGCTTTAGCCTATTTCCAGTCAGGGTCATTCCCACTTGGATAGGCATGCATCTAAGGGTACGCCCCTCTAAAGGTTAAACAGATGGAATAACAAGTCTGGCGTTTTGGTCACCCAGTGAAGGGGAGAGCATAAGCCTATTGTCATTTGATAAACACAAAGAACACTGATTAATCCAATCCTAGTTAAAGGAAAAAAACTAAATGGGCTATCTACTTGTGTACTCACACGTTTGTTTACTTTGAAGTGTTTAAAAGATAGCAATGTTCATTCTTGTTTGTGAGATAGCAGTGTTCTAAACTAGGAAAGAAAGCAACAATGGAAAGATAGCAGTGGTTCAGTTACTATCCTCCTACTTAAAGTTTATGTGAGATTTACATGCATGCATTTTTTTTTAACTTTTTCCCTTAATTAATCTAAGTGAATTAATCAATGTAGCTAAAATGATCTATTTCAGCCTCTAATCCTGCAAGACAAATGTTAGAATTGACCTAGAAAATCACTAGAAAATCTAGAAACCCTAATGAGAAATCAGATGTGCCACTATGCAGTCTGTATGCATAGAAATAGAGCATGCAAGCATCATTTTACAGATGCACTAAGGTAGACGTAAAAAACATAGGAATATAAGACAGAAGTGTCATTTTAACAAATCTCCCATGAGACAGTATGAAAGCGCCGTTTCAGAAGGTGTATATGCTGAGATGATGTAGGTGCCAGAACAGGAAACGTATGTGCTATCTTAGAGTATGGATGCGCCGTATTTCTGCAGGTACCAAAATAGAAGGTAAAAGCGATGGCTTGGAAGATATATGCACTAGAATTATGTAAGCACCATGAAAAGAGGTAAATGTGTTGACTCAGAGGATGTATGCATCGGATGAACCTGTCAAAAGCCTATACGATACCTGTACGGAACCTGTCACTAAGAAAACATAGATTTTGATTAGATTAGGGGCAAGGGCCCCACAGTGGGTGCCAGAAATGTAAGAGTAAAAATGGGATAATCCCCTATCCGCATAATCCCCTTTGAATTAACATTAGGGAAGTTGTATTCTGCACCTCTACTTTCCTTACAAAGGAGAAATTGGCTCTGATACTTGTTGTATCTGAAGATGAGCTTCAAACACAAAATTTGAGTGGATGATAATGAAGTGCTATGGAGATGGGGTGCCAATGGTGTGCTATAGTTCCTACAACATAAGTTTACTCAAATGATGGATATCAAATGAATAAGAAGAGGGTTGTATTTATAGATTTGTGTGAGAGAATATCAATGGAGGAGAATGTTCGAGAGAATGTGTGCAAATAGAAGAAAGAAGTGTCATTCAAAAAGAAGCTTTGTTGAGTTAACTGCTTTCTTGATGAGGATGAGTTTTGATTTTCTTAAAATAGAATTTATTTTTCTAATTTAAGAGTAAAGTTGCTTTAAAGTTGCTTTAACTTTGCTTTTGCTTTTGTATGACAAGAGGAATATATTTTTAGAAGATATTGCAGATTTTTTTAGAAGATAAGAAAGCTTAATTAAATAAATAAATTTATTTAATTACTTGTAGATAATTTGGAAGAATAAATTAAACATTTAAATATATTTTATTTTTTAGAGATTTAGTTTAAATAAATTTGCATTTTATTTAAATTTAGAAGAATAGATGATTTAATTAAATAATTAAAATTATTTAATTATTTTAGAAGAATAAAGCTGATATAGATGAAATTAATTAAATAAATGTACTTTATTTAATTAAATGGGAGAAAGTGAATCAAATAAATAAATAAATTTATTTATTTATTGATAGAGGACAATGAAGGTGAAATAAATATTTAAAATATTTATTTAAGTAGAGTCATGTCATTTCTAGGTGTATACAAGTAGAAATATAATCAACACACTTGACATGAAGATTTTGATGTGGAAACTCGGTTAATGGAAAAACTATGGTGCGGGTTAACCCACAAAGATTTGTATGCTATTAAAAGTACTTTAGAAAAATAGAAGGCACATGCCTTCAGGTGCACTGCCCAGTGTTCACTACTCAAAAGAGAGGATCACTGCCTATAGAATCTATTTAGAATGGAAAGAATTAACTAAGAAATAGCATCTACTTCATGCCTGGTTCATTTTCAATGAATTCTCACAAGACTTCTACTTTGCCCCAAATTCTTCTTCACTAACTTCTCACTCTACACTGCTCTTGCTCCTTTTCTTCTTTACTCTGCTTCTGATCCTTTATTAAGATTTAATCTATTTTTCTCAAGGATGATTTCTAACAACTCTTCAACAAATATTTATATGCTTCATCAATCTTGGAATGATCGACAAGGTTAGCCAAAACTTAACACGAATCTTTACACTATAGGCCAAACATAGCTGGGACTTAAATATTCCTCTGCTAACATGCAATGCTTCATAAAATGATCTTTAGATCATCCACAACATGCTAGGAACATCCGGTTGGACAAGACTGGGAAGAACATCAACTTCAAAGTGGAAATCTTTGATAACAAGATGAAACTCCAATGCGGACCTCCAACATAGTAGCCACATGATCTAGAGACTTCCACAAGCACATTGAACTCACCAATCACATCCACTCTAAAACAATTTACCTGAATCATTTGTATCTTCCTCCAGAACCTCGAGAACACTATTTCTCATGACTGTCAAACTAGAAGGATGGCTTGCGAACCTCCAAACCATGAACTACTAGAGTTGATGGTACACACTAACTTCCCAAACATGCCTTTAGATCTGCAGATCATAATATTTTACTGTGGAGCAATCCAGACCAACTTACTATCACTTTGTCTCTTCTGAATACTGCAAGATCCAATTCTATTCATATGGCCATAACTTCTTCAAATCTTCATGCAAAGTTCTCAATTCTAGACTAGAACAACCTCTGACAATCCTCTACATAGCCATAATGTCTGCAAACATTGAGTCTTCATTAATTTTCTCAATATCCTCAACATTCCAGTCTCTTGATCAAGCAACAAGCTAAGGCACAGTTGACACTAGTGACAACAAGAATATGTTGGCATCAATGACAATACTACTTAGGCACATATTTGCAACACCATTTAACATTTCTTTGCGAGAAAACTAAAAATTTTCTATATTACATTTTATGCAACACTTTTAACATCTTCATCACTTTTCACACTAGGGGGGTTGAAAGAAGAAAGGGAGTCTTGATGAACACCCTATTCCAGGGATGATTGGTAAGAAGAAAGGTAAAAAATCTATTGGTCGTGGGAGATTGCTTGTAGTAGTGGTGGACAAGGTGAACACTAAACTTCAAGAGCAAGGGGATGATGTTTCTAAGAAGGACAAGGATGTTGAGATCAAGGGGAGCACTGCGAAGAGGTTGAGCATTGAAAGGTCATGCATATTAGTGAGGGGTAAAACACTTGTGCTGGAGATTATGGATTATTAATTAGCCTCAGACTAGGAGGATGATGTGGAGATAAAGGAAGTGAAGTTGAACCCTAAACAACCAGATCAATAGGAGGGTGCTAGCCATTCCAATGTGTTAAATAACCCCTATTAAGAAATTGATCAGGAGAAAGTTGAAGTTATGGAAACCCCTGAGGAGGAAGCGTGCAATGTTAAGAACCATGATAATTGCAACCAACTCAATGAGGATTTTGATGGTGTTAAGAAGAGGCTACTCACTATGGAGGACAAAGCGAAAGTGCTTTCTACCATGTGATCTAAGGTTATTCACTATGCTACCACGTCGCTGACTATTTTCTAGGATGCTCAAAATGATGAGGTCGGTAAGGAAGGCAAGATTGCTAGCAAGAAGGATCTTTTGACTTTCCTCGGTGATGATTGCAATGCTCTACTTAAGTAATTTCTATTTATATTTCTATTTTTGGTATTGGGACTTTTGTTAGATGGTTATATTAATTAGTTGTTACTCTATTGTTATTTTTTTGTCTGTGTTTGTCAGCCTTCTTTACTACCCCTAGGGCTTTTGTAATAGGGATCTCCACCCTTTTTTGCAACTTACCAATATCAAAAACATCTTCATCACTCCATTTTTAGTGACTAGTGCATTTTTGCTTTAAAAAAAGCTTCAAAAACTTCATTTCGACAAACTAGTGTTGTGGTGTACAAAAGTCTCTCATATTGGTGGTACTTGATAAATGAATGGAACTTCATTATGGCACCTTCTAACTGTTCCTCATTGTTATCTTTTCATGCATATATTAAACATTTTCAATGTTTTTACAAATTTGTTAATATGCATCCTTATGTTTTAACTCATATACAATACATGTATGATAAGGATATCTTGCTCTTCATTTGAAATCCTTGATTATGAATCTAACTTAAATAACTTCAAAACTCTCATGAATACATATCCTTTAGTATTAGAAGACATTACAAAATTCATCTCCATGAGTTATCATGAGAAAGTTGTTGGTGATTATTCTTCTTCTACTTCTACTACATTTGATGATGATATCATGGACATTATCTCTAAGACATATGAGGCTGAAATAACCCTACCCTCTCTTCATTCTAATGCTCTCCCTTTGAAAGATGAAGCATTAGTGGATGAATAACCTCCTCTCAAAAATGAACCCCCATGGGTAGACAATGGGCGTAAACTTAAATATTCTATTAACAACATATTACATGAAGCTTCTATCGCTCATGCAAGGGATCTCCCAGTTTCAATTAAGTGTTCAAGCACATTGGACATCACTAAGGAAGTAAAGACAATTGATGGATCTCCTTTGGTTGAATATTCAAACCATTTGAGGATCACTACAAAGATAATCACCCATAATTCTCCAAACAACACTTTACCTTCCCTTTGTTCCTATACTCTCCTATCAAAAGATGGTGTAGTCATGGATGGAGGGTCCAAAGAATTGTTATGTATGAAAATGAAATTAATCAAGCTATATGTCAATTAGATTCAATCAGACCCGTCTTTCACACATACATTCAAGGACATAGATCGAGCTAAGTCACAACTATGATAGAGGACTCAACTACAGGTTTGATGTCACTATCAGATGCTTAGAAAGATATAATAGCTTGATATTTTTTAAAACCCTGATCTGATAGGGCCTAAAACCCTAATAATGCAAAATCATAAACAAACAAATGAATCCTAACAAATGCTCACATAGGAAGGCACTAAATGCAGATTACAAACACACCAGGACTTTAATTCTAGAAAGTAGAAAATTTAGGGATAAAAGAGAGATTGCCCTTGTCCAAGGTGGAACATTTTCTATAGGTCAAGCCAAATATGTTGTTGACTATACCATGCTATTACATCCCCTTTTTGGATTGGATATTACTATTAATTTTCTACTAAGTAGTACAATCATGTGAATATGTTTAACATCATAGAAAATGTTGATATGATTAGAAAAGGTTAATTTTATGAAATCATGGATTTTGTTATTTGGATATGATCAATATGATGTTATGAATTAAAAATGTCTTTTAAATATGAAAATGAAATGATTTGATGTAAATGTGTCTTGACTAGAATATTGGTACTATGACCACAAATTGTATGAGTTTGTGAATGACTGGATAGATGGAGCATGTTCACCAAGAAGCAAGAAGAAGAGAAAGTATCTTTGAGAAAGAGAGAATAGACTCTGGAATAACCACTTGGTGTTGGCCACTAAAAATGAACATTTGGTAGATAAACCTAGTTTCTTTGAGATAAGTATTAATTTTGGGTTAAGTCAATTTTAGATGAGAATGCCAAGGATTATAAGTTTAAGTCCCTCTTCCTTTCATAGTTGTTGTGATGAGTATGGGTAATTGACATTTGTGTCATAGTACTCTGAATCATGTCACCAAATATCGATGACTGATATATATATATATATATATGTGTGTGTGTGTGTGTGTGTGTGTGTGTGTGTGTGTGTGTGTGTGTGTGTGTGTGTGTGTGTGTGTGTGTGTGTGTGTGTGTGTGTGTGTGTGTGTGTGTTTACACTTGAGAATGAGTTGTATGTTGTGTCTTGTTTAATGATTCAGTGTAAAGTTGAAAGTTGTACGTAAAAGTTGACCCCAAACTTCATATTGTGTTTGTACTTCAAGCATCATCAACATCATAAAGCTTTATGAGCGTATGATGTAAATGTTTAATTCTGGAATTTGACAGATGTAGAATTATTTCTGTTTTGGGTTATCATCATATATAAAAGGTTTAAATAGTGTTTTAAACCTATGAGGCCGTCGAGCGTAATACCATTAGTCATATTCTAATGGTATTATCCAAAATCATATATAGCTATATTTATATAGTCATTAAGGACAATTCTTATATTCTTTAATAGTGTTAGTGATTGGGTAGTAGCTCAAAGGATTCTCTCAAGTCATAAATGATGATGTCTTTTATTTCAAAACATTTTATTCAATTCTCGAGCTTAAAAACCTTAATGTTTGGTTGTCGGTTTAGCTACTTTCCAAGTCATGTTTTTGAACTAAACTCAATATCTATTAGAAATTAGTGTGGCTTCATGTCCAACATAAGAAAACTGCCACCTTGCAACTAACAAGTTCCACCTTGCGAATAAGCTACTAAGATAGTGGAAGAGTGAGTGATTTCTATGTTAGTGGTCATAGTAGGAGGACAAATGTTGTAAGTCAGGCTTGGTAGTTACCAAGTTGAGGGTTATGTGAATTAGTTAGGGAAGTTAGTTTTAGTTTTAGGGACGGTGGGAAAGAAGAACTAGTTGTTTTGGATATAGAGAGTCAGTGGGGAGAGGTTCAGTGTAACACAGAAACTTGTAAGCTCCAGAGTAGTAAAAGTATTTTAGCTCGAAGGTCAAGAGGAGTGAAGCGAGGCATTTGAGCCAAGAAGTGAACTTACAGGTCTTAATTCTTCTTGCATAAACTATGATTCTTTTATGTGGATGTTACATTGTTTTCTTGTGCTAGGAAGGCTGAAAATAACTTGTTAATCATTATGTAAAATGATAATCATTTCTAGTGATATCGAATGTTTGATCATGCTTAAATCTTAAAATTCTCGGTAATAGTTAAGCATACTAAATTTCATGCTAGTGTAATGATATCCGATAGCTTGTCATATGGGAAAACATCTCTTTCTGCCAGGTTAAACATTGACCATGTAGGGGCTTAGAAGGCCGCAATTCTGTCATTAAAAGATCATTTATAGTATTTCATTTTATTCAAGCTCTACTGTGTCTCAACAGTGAAAACTTATTTTTAAACCAGAAGTAAGCCTTAGTCTATCAAATTACTAATAGGATGGTAGCATTATGGTGTGAAGGTCACTCCATTAGAAAGACACTATGTCATGTATCTTGTAATAGTAAATGACTAAGGTTTTGCCTTTCGTTCAGCGGTGTGGAACATGTCTCTTGTGCAAGTAGGCTCCGTTGAGAGAACAACTTGGGTTTTTAAGCTTTTTATTGTTTTTCTTCTTTTAATAGGGAGTTGAAAAGACTTCTCTTCTAGTCTCAACTTCTGTAACTAAAGAATGTTGCCTATGTTACTTCACCAACTATACAGATTAGAATGTATATGGTAGATAGTAAAATACTTAGTAGGTATAAAGCCTATGTCAGAAAGATTTCATATATCAAACCAATGTAGGAGTTGGATAAAAGGGGCATTCTTGAAGTTAGAACATATTGAATTATAGTATTTGTTTATACAAATGATAGTTATCTGTTTATATAATATAAAACAACTCTTTTTAATAAAGAAGAAATTATTATTGTATTTAAGCTTGGAGGTTGGTTAAAGACTCTATTTCAAAGGCTAAAACCTTGGTGAAACTATCATCATGCTAGCACTAAACTTTGACTTGATAACAAGTTAAAAGATGTCCCTCTTTGGGCTATGTCGACAATGTAAGTTCTATCTTTGAGAAGATAGATTTAGACAAGCATCCAACTTTTTAGTCCACCCGAAAACTAGTATCGATAACTAAGGAATCGATAAGCCTAAAATTATACCTGATAACAAAAGTGGTAATGACTTTGAGAGCCTTAAAGTTTTACAACATACCTAATTGATGTGCATAGAAGCATGTTGAGCCAGAGAGGCTAAGAAATTTACAAGATCAAATGTAACTGTAGGATTGTAATTAAATCATGCCAAGTTGGGGTCAGTGAACTTTCTATTTGCATTCATATTATCCTAAACATTTTCAAATCCTTTGGCCAAGGTAGTGCATTTTCCTCTAGTGCATTTTTTAGTTCACCGTGACTGGACGACATAGCTTATGGAGTGGTCATGCTTGTCTAGAGGGTATCTAGGGAATTACATGATAACAAGTTCCATAGGTCACAACACCAGTACTCAAATGGCTAACACCATTGGTTACCCTAAGTCTATCCTCTTTGAGTAGGTTAGAGCCACTTCTAGGTAGGAAGGTGTGTAGGAGACTGACGGTCTGTGGTTGGAGGTTAAGCTCCTTGAAGATACTTTCTCTTCTATATTCCAGAGGCTTGCTGAGACTTGAATTTGGATGGTCAACAATCGAGATGTAGTGACTATGGTAAGTTTCTATTTTGGATATGCTCTTAATAACTTTAAACATCATATGGTATAATGTTGTAGATAGATAGACCCCTTTGTGCAACTTATAATTTCATGATTTTTAATTAGTCATTGAATGAACACCTTTGTTTAGGAAAGAAAAATAATTTAGCTTTTTCTATATTTAAGCTTTTAAAAAAAATTACCTTGGGTTGAATGTAGTTTGTAAGGTGAAAATTATTTGGGTGTTACACATGCTGAGAAATTTCTAACATTGATAAAATGGAGGACAAAAGAGGTACTGCCCTTGTCTAGTTAGAGATATTTTCCACCACTTTCTTCAGATCTATAATCATTATGCTCTGCAATAATCTCCTACAACTCCTCTCCACCAGATTTGACACCTATCACCGATAATCACAAGAGAGGGGTTGGGGGTTGTGGTGTTTATGGGTTTACCTCGGTCAAGCCCCAGAATGGCATTCAAGCCTTCCAACACCATTGTTAGATAGAGAGTGCATGTCCTTGGTGGATAGAGGCAAAAGAAAATGATATGATAAAATGATTGAAACACAAATTAGATGTCACCTCAGAGGTGAAGCTCTCATAGGGAGATGAAGACCTTTCATGCCATGAGGATATGGATTGATGTAGACACATCTGGAACAAATAATCACAAACACAAAACAATAATACTCTCCAATACAATGAAATCTTTGAGTATCCTTAGCATAAGATCACAAGTTCAGCTTATCCATCTAGTTGTAAAATGAAGTCCTAAACATAATTATATATGCAATCTTAGTATAATTTCATAATTCAAACTTGAGATGCCAACAAGGGAAACCTTTTTAATAGTCACAACCTGACATACAAATTTTGGACCCTGTCAAAATAGGGTAGGACAAGGGTGCAGACACCCAAGTCTAGGAGCCTATTTTGGGTCTAGATTAAGCTCAAGAGTGTCCCCTAGGTCCCATTTTACATGGGTTTCAGGGGATTTTTCTTCGAGATTCATTTCTAACATGCATGATTAAATCTAAGGGACCTAGGAGCTAAACATAAGAGGTAAAAATCATATAGGGGGCATTTTATGACATAACATTTATCCCCACTTTAATGTATGTATCATTTTATGACCAATACATGCATTAAAGTATAGTTGAAAACACATCAAACACACCAAGCACTTGAAGCTAAGGCATACACAAAGATTGAGGAACTATTTCTAGTCCCCAGTCTCAAGTAAGCACTAGAAGACACATCATAGACATGCAAAACACATTAAAGATAGTAACAAACACACAAAACATGGATAAGGCAGTATACAAGACTCACAAGACATGATGAAAACATGATAAAAGTCACTCAAAAATTGATGAATACATTGATATTGTTACAAGTATGGGCCTAAATGGTGTTGTCATTGATGTCAAGAATTGGATGAGTTGTGTGCTTAGGATATTGGGAAAATTAGCCCCATCAGAAACATAGAAGAACAGTGAAGACGGTGAAGTTCTATGAAGGAAAGATCCCATCTAATTGAAGATCAAAGTATGTACATCAAAGAGTTTGTAGATATGTGTCTGAAGGTTCTCTAGTAAAGATTTCAGAGGTCTATATGAAGATTTGAAGAAGTTATGACCAAATGAGTAAAACTAGTTCTGGCAGCTGTTCAGTGGTGACAGAGTGGTATAAATAGGTTCGGTGAGATCTAGAAATGCAATATCTTGTTCTACGGATCTGATGGTATGTTTGGGAAACTAATTTGAATTGACAAATCAATTGGATCATAGTTTGGAGGTCCACAAGCGATCCTTCTATTGTGACAGTCATTACTGACTATGTTCTTAAGGTTCTAGATGAAGATGTGAATGACTATAGTAAATAGAAGTGTTGCAGGTGTTCTTGGTGATTAAACCAATCTTATGGGAGTCTCTAGATTGTGTCCAATTCATGTTGGTGGTCCACATTGAAGATTGAGCTCGTAATTGATGATCCATCTTTGGGTGATGGTATTCTTCCTAATCTTGGCCGACTGGATGATTTACACATGATTCTGAAGATGTTCTGTGAAGCATGGTATTTTCCTCAAAGAAGATTAAAGTCCCAAATATGTGTGGCTGATAGTGTGGTGATATGCATGAGGTTTTTGAATCAAGTCATGTTGTACTTTTGTAATTTCTTTGTAATAAAATAAAGTATGTTGTGCTGACTTTGATGATCATTCCAAAGTTGATGTCATGTATAAATAAGAATTGTAAAGTCATTCAAAAGTATCCATGGTCGTGATGAGAAAGTGATAGAGAGGAGAGGAGAGAAAAGTAGAGCAGAAGTGTTGAGCTTAAATGGAACTATCTCAAGCATGGTGAAGATGCTAATCTCAATTGCAAGTATGTAATATTTATATTATTCTGTAGACAGTGTGTCTCCTGTAGGCAGTAGGCCTCTTGTGAGCAGTGTGCTTAGGCAGTGAGCCCTAATTGGAAAGTGTCATTTTGTTCTTCTTATTCTTTTAATAGAGAATACAATCTTGGGTTAGTCACCCTGTGGTTTTTCCCTTAACTAGGTTTTCCACTTTAAAATCTTGGTGTCATATGGGGTGAATGTGTTTCTACTTTTTGAGTTATTGCATTATGTTTTCATGATCATTATTATGCTTTAAGAAATTAAGGAACAAAATTTTTTAAGATAACTAATTCACCCTCCCTCTTAGTTGTTTGTCCTATAACCAACAATTGGTATCAGGGCTAAGTTCCTCTAAAAGAGCCTAACTACTTGAGGAGATCTAATATGTCTTCATACAAGAAGGATAGTCTAAGGTTTGATGGAACAAACTATACTCTTTTGAAAAGCCACATGGAACGTCACTTGCAGTGTATGGGAGTTCAATATTGGAACATAACTATAAAAGAGTATATTCCTCCAAAGAATGGTCTGACAACTCTAGATGAAATCAGAGCTGCTGAAGATAATATTTGAGGTAAAGAAGCCTTACTAAGTGCCTTATCTAATGCAGAGTTGACAAATATTATGGAATTAAAAATTGCATATCAAATTTGGTCAAAGCTAGAAATTCTGCATGAAGGAGACAAGTATGTTAAATGTGCCAAGCTACAAAGTCTAAAAGGAAATTTTGAAAAACTAAAGATAAATGAAGATGAGAATATCACTACGTTTATGCCAAAAGTAAAAGAGCTTTTTGTGGAATTGGATGTGCTGGTGGAACTTTGGATGAAGATGAGATTGTTTCCAAAGTTCTCAGATCCTTACCTTTTGCTTACAAACACAAGGTTGCTTCTATTGAGGAATTCAGATCTTTATCAAAAATTACTAGGGATCAATTGGTTGGGAAGTTAGATGCATTTGAATTGGCTAAGTTTAGAGACGCTCTTCCCAAGACTGAATCTACATTGAAAGCTAGTGCATCTACAAAAGGTAAACAAAGATGATCTAGGAGAGAGTTCCTCAAAGAAATTATCATGGTATGAAAAAGCACAAAAGGATCTAGAAGAAGATGAGGCAGAAACTTCTCAACTTGAAGCCCTTATTGCAAAAAGACTACCAAGAGGATCCGATAAGTATAAAGGAAAATTGCCTTTCAAATGTTTCAATTGTAACAAGATTGGTCATTTTAGCTCAAGATGTCTAGAAATATTTTCAAGGACTAACCCTAATAGATCAAGATTTTAAAAGAAGTGTTACTATGTTTAAGAAGATGATGATAGAGTAATAGATGATGAATCTAAGATAGGAACCAAATCCAAAAGTGACTAGATGTTTATTGTCATCAAGGAAGAAGATCCAATGCCTATTGAATCTACCAATCTTAAGATAGAAAGGGCTCTAGCTGCTCAGATTGAAGAAAAGGATGAATGGGTCATTGAGAGTTGATGCTCTCACCATATCACTGGCGATAAGAATAAGTTCATAAACCTAGAAAGATATGAAGGTGGAGTTGTAAAATTTGGAGATAATTCTGCTGGCAGAATTGAAGGCAGAGGAACCATTTATTTTGATGGAAAGAACAAAACTAGTGATGTTCTATATGTTGAAGGTCTAAAGTACAATCTTCTCAGTGTTGGGCAGTTGGTAGACAAAGGTTATGATCTCTAGTTCAAAAATAAAAAATGCAAGATTTTTGAAAGCTTTGGAACTGAGATTGCATCCGGTACTCAAACAAAAGGTAACATCTTTTAGTTGGTTGGTACTAGCAAAATTTGTTAATTTGTTCAAAAAGATCAAAGTTGGTTGTGGCATATGACAATGTGTCATGTGAATTTTGATAATATCATTAAGATAAGCAACACCTAGGCTGTAACAGGTCTTCAAAGATTGGTGAAACCTACTAACAGTTTGTGCAAAGAATGTCAGTTGGGTAAGCAGAACAAAGTCACATTTAAAAGTAAGGAACAATCTTGAGCTAGATTGTTGGACTTGGTGCACACTGATCTATGTGGACCAACAAGAATCAAGTGTCTGCAAGGTGATAGATATTTCATGTTACTAATTGATGACCACTCCCAGATGATGTGGGTGACTTTATTAAAAGAGAAATCTGAAGCACTTGAGAAGTTCAAAATATTCAAGGCTATGGTAGAAAATGAAATTGAGTTAAGCATAAAATGTCTCAAGTCTGATAGAGGTGGTGAGTTCACTTTTAGGGATTTCATAGAATTTTGTGAGAAACATGGGATAAAGAGATAGTTATCTACTCTAAGGACTCCATAGTAGAATGGAGTAGTGGAGAGAAAGAACCAGACCATCTAGGAAGCATCTAGAACCATGATGATGGAAGCAAATGTTCCTCAGATCTATTGGAGAGAAGCTGTAAGGATTGCTATCTATACTCTTAATCGAGTACAAATCAGAAGCAATACTAGTAAGACTCCTTATGAACTTTAGTTTGGCATCACCCCTACTATGAAATATTTTAGAGTCTTTGGTAGTAAGTGCTATATCAAAGGAGATAAAGACCTTGAAAAGTTTGATGCTAGAGGTGATGAAGGAATATTCTTGGGATACTCTACTCAAAGCAAAGCATACCGGTGTTATAACAAGAGATTGAGAAAGATTGTAGAAAGTACAGATGTGAAGGTTGATGAAGGCATCAAATATCTGTCAAGGTTTTATGAGTATGAAGCAGATGATCAAAATGATGGTTTGGTCCAAGAAGAACAAGCCACAACTATAGTTTAGATTTAGACTGATCTAAAGAATCCTAAAATATAGGAAGAAGAGATAAGTTTGAATGAACCTGTCTAAGAAATAGAAGTTTAAGAAATTCCCATTGTTGGTTTTTTCCCAGACTAGATGCTTACTCCCAAATTTCCCTACAAGGTAGCCATCAATGATCAACAGGATCTTTGGGCCAGGGGCCAACAGTGTAGGAGATAGACTCTATATTTTATCCCCTTTTCTTCTTCACGCTCTGCAAAACCTAGGGGGTATTCCCTACTCAACATCCGTGAGGATATACATATAAAGGCTGGGATGCTGACAGAAAGCAGATAAGTCCTCCTGTAAGTAGACCAAAACTGTAAGTAAGAGCAAAGGGGCTAGCTTTGGGCCTATTTGCAGTTGTAGACAGAGGACTTGGATCCTAAAACCAATTCTACTATCCTAATGGTTGTTTTGGAGTTTGATTTTGATTTTATATTTGGATGCAAAGCTCGACATGGTATATAACACAAACACAAAGCTAGATCGGTGCCTATCTAGGGCTTGGAGTCAATAGACATACACCTGTGAATGATCAGCATGAACAACTAAAACTAGATTTCAGGGGGATACACGTGATATCTGCCTTACAGATATCTCCCAATACAGAGTGTTAAGCTATCTATACTTATGGCATCCCTATTGCAGTATGCCCTTCCCAATATTCAATCTGAGAACAATTTAATCTACCCCTTGAGCAGAAGTTAAGAGATCAAACATTCAACACAGGAATTCTATGTTCTAGAATCTTAGACATTCCTTGAATACCTAGACTCAGAAGAAAGATACATGCAACACTGGAGACAGAATTAGCACAACACATGCAAACATAGCATTATTCATATGAGATTAACCATGAAATCAATGGATTCATGCAAAAACATACAACAGGAGATACATAAACTCGCAAGTTTTGTTGCACAGAGCAACCAAATTAGTTGTATTACATTACAAAGCCAAAATGTTCAACTTTCAACAACCAACAAAAATGGTAACACAGTCTGCCTATATCAGCCAGAAAGTGTACCTCTAGCAATTAATTACATGATGGACATCAAAAATGTCAGATACAGACCCCACAAAGGAAAGGCACTCAGAAGTTATTGCTGCATCAGACAGAAGAGTAGACAAGGGTGGCCTCGAGCCCTGTGCTGCCATCTAGAAGTCTTCATCCAAAAATTGGGCAACCTGATCATGTGTACCATCGCCCATACCCCTACTACAGTCGCCATTGATGGTCCAACAACCCGCAACCACCAAGAAAATTGTCACTGCATTAAAAAAAATCTTCTACCAAAACGCGCATCCTGAAGGTTCAAACTATGCAGGAACATTAATCCCACATGCATGGTGCGGAGCCTCCTTCAGTAGTTTAAAAGCATGGCCGCGAGCATAATAGGTGTCAAATGCTTTTGCCATGCTTGACACATGCCTTTCTCTCCAAAAGCCTATCACCAAGACCACTACCATCGGCCAACTTGAAAAACCTCTCACTAACCTCATCGGTCTTGCCGACCGCTACACTACACTCCCTTTCATCGGCCAGAGATTAGTCTATCGACCAACCATTCCATAGTTCACCCGACAATACAACTCGCGTTGATAGACCCTGGCATCCTCCCCTACATCGATGTGACACACACCATCAGGGCATCCAAAAAGTTTCCTGCCGATCTCAAAGGTCACGCCGACGACACCTTCGCCAGCAACATACTGCTCCTCCATCAGCCAGACCCACGCCGATGACACCCCATTGGCCAAACACTCTCCATCGGCGAACCCTCCAACGGCTAACCCGATACACAAACTTACGCTAATGGCACTCCCCATCGGAGTGACTTCCCCCATCGGCGAACCACAAAACACTGCTCTCGATAGCCAAAGTCACTCCGATGGCCGAACAAAACATACCCTCTTTGGCAAGACTATCACCATCGGCCCAGCCGAAAATCTGCCTGCCAACATACATACTCCTGCCGATAACACATTGGCCTCCTACTTCTCCTTCCGTCGGGTTGAACCTTGGCTAAGTTCAAAAGAAAGGTTCAACCGCGAGGTTGAACCCGATAGTTCCTCTATCAGTAGCACAAAATGTAACCCCGCGAACCCATTGAACCGATGAACCAGTTCAACCCGATGGTTCAATGGCGAGGTTCAAACAAGAAGTTCAATACTCCATCAGCAAAACACTTCAGCTGAGACCAAAATCACAAAGCATTGAACCATTGAACCATGAACCATTGAGAAAATGAACTTTCAAAAAAAGGGGTTCATGTCCAAACTAAAATGTCGAAGACACAAAAATGAACTCATGTCGATGGAGAAAACACGAAGACCACCTCCATTGAACTAAGATGCAAACGCTGAAAAACACTAAGGGGCCCCAAAACTTAGAACCTTTTTGGATTTTTTGGGAAGGTGCCTGCATGAAAATTGCTCAAAAATTGAGAGTCAATTCAGGCACCAACAGTGGCTCTGTCTGGGGACGTGCAGGTGCAAAACTGCAACGAGAACCAAATCTCTGGGATGCAGACCAGTCCCCATCCATTGGGCATAGAGTCATGAAGTTACCATGATCTGCATCACCAATCACATTATTTTTTAAACAGTATTTTGGTGGCCCATGGTAGCTAAAAAGGAAGAACCATAATTTTTTCTTTTCAAATGCCTAATTCCAATCCCAACTGAAAAGATTAGCATAATCTGCCCACAAGGTCATTTGCTCAATTAGATATTCCACCATTTCTGAAAACTTGCCACTATCATTTTCACCTCTATCATATTGGATTTCAAAATTAGACATAGTATCATACACATTATATTCTTCAACATTAGGTAACATATGAATGTTATATCCCTTAGATAGTACATCATACTGCTCTTGGCATTCTTCATCATTTATCTGGCTGCTGCATACCATCAGGCACTCATCCAGCTGATCCAAAAGCTGAAGACATTCAGAAAATATGAGACCCTCATCATCATCTATATCATTTATGGGTAATGGTAAAAAAACCTAATCTGCACATCCATAATTGCACATATCTAAACCAACTGATGATGAACATCCATCATCCATAGTTTGTAAATCCATAGTATCTTCATCAAATAGAGGGTTAATCCTGCATCAATGAGGGTCATGACTCACAACACCAAATGCATCCAAAGGCTCATCATAAAGGGGATTCATGCTCATTATAAAGGTCTTTGCCTCTTCTTCATGACAATCCAATTCTTCTTTAGTATTGTCAGATCTAGAGTCATAACAAGAACAAACCTGATCTATGCACTGGTCACGGATATCATTTTTATCATCTGATTGCCCCACATACAAGATTTCTGCTACTTCAATGCATTCTGAAGTTGAGCTATCTGCATCATTTTCCAGCCCTCTAATACTTTCTGATGAAACTGATATTGACTGTTGATCCACATGATGACAACTTTGCATAACTGGATCATTTAAACATGAATGCTCTTTATTCAAGACTGGCATGCAAATAATACTTGAAAATCATTGTTTTCAACTTCATTTGCTGGGCAAAAAAGGACATCCTCCTCTATAATAGTAACATCATCAACTTGGAATGATGCAAAAACTGGGACAGCAGGGGTGTGAGTACTTTAACATTCATTGTCAACATCTAAATTAAAACTTTCATTAACATTGGGGCTGCAGGACAACAAAATTTTTTAGAAAAATAACCCTTTTGTATTCCATACCTCCAATTGTTTTCAATATCAATTGCAAACTGATGTGCCTGATACAATGTGGTGGGCTCCTTGTCTCTTAATCTATAACTCATTTTCTTATCAAAAGCTCCCAAATAGACAACTAAGCATAGTGCATCATTAGGTCTCATGCATTCTGGAATTCTATTCAATGCCCTCATAAATCTGAGGTTAAAGGCTGGGATCAACTTATCTTCTTCAATATGGATGTACATGAAGTCACTAATAACTGCATATTTAGAAATTCTTTCACCATATTGTACTAGAAATGCACATTTAAAATCATGCCAAGAGCTGACAGAGTGAGCTGGAAGGTAGGAAAACCAGTCCCTTGCATCTTGATCTAGAGATTGAACAAATAATCTCATAACCACATCCTCATGGTCAATCTCAAAGTCATCTATCATGTTTATAAACTGCTGCAAGTGTCTCTTAGCTGATTCATCCTTTGCACCACCAAATTTAGGCAAAAAATTTCTGATTTTAGGTGGAAGAGAATTTGGATAGCCACAAATGCCACTGAAATTTATGGGCTTATATCTATCTATGTTAAAGCCTCTTTTATTACATGATTGGGACTGACTATTATATGTTTTTGCACTTGGTACTTCACAAGGGTGCATAGGATGATAATACATCTTTTATGTTTTTGCAACCCTCCTCTCTACTCAGATTCTCTACCAATAATGGCTTTAGGCACTCAAAATTCAGACTATTTTTTTGAACTTTCCTAAAGTCCTTTAAATGAGCCTTTTGAACAACATTGCATGCCCTTTGAAATACAGAGTAAGTTCTAATAGAAGCATGCAAGCTCTACTTTTCACCAATGTTTCCCTTTTAACTAGTGCTATCTCACCAAATAGGGAACTTTTCAAAAACTTGTGGAAATACCTAGATATGTTGCAGCAGTTGCAAATTCTCTAGCTAATTTTGTTCTTTTATCAGGTTCTTTGATGCAGAGTTGCCAATTCCTTGAAGAGGAATGAGCTTCAAACAAGTTGAAGCTGCAGATTGATTTCTTTCTTTCTGGGTCATCCACTAGCAGAGTCACATATACAACCTTTTCCTTTTGCTGCAACAAACACCTCCAGGCCTAATTCTTCAATCTTGTAGACTCAAACTTTCATGGATATGACATTGATCTTCCCGAGTGGAGTTGCCAATTTTTGTTGGTTACTCAGATGGGCCACAAAGGTACTGCTTCTCTTTTTTCTTTTCTAATTCTTCCCTAGTAGAGTCACCAATTTCTGTTGGTTTTTTCCCAGACTGGATGCTTACTCCCAGATTTTCCTACAAGGTAGCCATCAATGATCAATAGGATCTTTGGGCTAGGGGCCAACCGTGTAGGAGATAGACTCTATATTTTATCTCCTCTTCTTCTTCAGGCTCTGCAAAACCTAGGGGGTATTCCCTACTCAACATCCGTGAGGATATGCATATAAAGGCTGGGATGCTGACAAAAAGCAGATAAGTCCTCCTGTAAGTAGACCAAAACTGTAAGTAAGAGCAAAGGGGCTAGCTTTGGGCCTATTTGCAGTTGTAGATAGAGGACTTGGATCCTAAAACTAAATCTACTGTCCTAATGGTTGTTTTGGAGTTTGATTTTGATTTTATATTTGGATGCAAAGATCGACATGGTATATAACACAAACACAAAGCTAGATCGGTGCCTATCTAGGGCTTGGAGTCAGTAGACATACACCTGTGAATGATCAGCATGAACAACTAAAACTAGATTTCAGGGGGATACATGTGATATCTGCCTTACAGATATCTCCCAATATAGAGTGTTAAGCCATCTATACTTATGGCATCCCTATTGCAGTATACCCTTCCCAATATTCAATCTGAGAACAATTTAATCTACCCCTTGAGCAGAAGTTAAGAGATCAAACATTCAACACAGGAATTCTATGTTCTAGAATCTTAGACATTCCTTGAATACCTAGAATTAGAAGAAAGATACATGCAACACTGGAGATAGAATTAGCACAACACATGCAAACATAGCATTATTCATATGAAATTAACCATGAAATCAATGGATTCATGCAAAAACATACAACAGGAAATACATAAACTCACAAGTTTTGCTGCACAGAGCAACCAAATCAGTTGTATTGCATTACAGAGCCAAAATGTTCAACTTTCAACAACCAACAAAAATAGTAACACAGTCTGCCTATATCAGCCAGAAAGTGTACCTCTAGCAATTAATTACATGATGGACATAAAAAAATGTCAGATACAGACCCCACAAAGGAAAGGCACTCAGAATTTATTGCTGCATCAGACAGAAGAGTAGACAAGGGTGGCCTCGAGCCCTGTGCTGCCATCTGGAAGTCTTCATCTAAAAATTAGGCAACCTGATCATGTGTACCATCGCACATACCCCTACTACAGTCGCCATTGATGGACCAACAACACGTAACCACTGAGAAAATTGTCGCTACGTTCAAAAAAAGTTCTCCCACCAAAACGTGCTTCCTGAAGGTTCAAATTATACAGGAACATTAATCCCACATGCATGGTGCGGAGACTCCTTCAGTAGTTTAAAAGCATGGCCGCGAGCATAATAGGTGTCGAGTGCTTTTGTCATGCTCGACACATGCCTTTCTCTCCAAAAGCCCATCGCCAAGACCACTACCATCGGCCAACTCGAAAAACCTCTCACCGACCTCATCGGTCTCGCCGACTGCTACACTACACTCCCTTTCATCGGCCAGAGATTAGTCTATCAGCAAACCATTCCATAGTTCACCTGACAATACAACTCACGCCGATAGACCCTGGCATCCTCCCGTCCGTTGGTGTGACACACACCATTGGGGCATCTAAAAAGTTTCCTGCCGATCTCAAAGGTCACGCCGACGACACCTTCGCCAGCAACATACTGCTCCTCCATTGGCCAGACCCACGCCGATGACACCCCATGGGCCAAACACTCTCCATCGGCGGACCCTCCAATGGCTAACCCAATACACACACTTATGCCGATGGCACTCCCCATCGGGGTGACTTCCCCCATCGGCGAACCACAAAATGCTGCTCCCGATAGCCAAAGTCACTCCGATGGCCGAACAAAACATACCCTCTTCGGCAAGACTATCACCATCGGCCCAACAAAAAATCTGCCTGCCGACATACATACTCCTGCCGATAACACATCGGCGTCCTACTTCTCCTTCTGTTAGGTTGAACCATTGGCTAAGTTCAAAAGAAAGGTTTAACCACGAGGTTCAACCCGATAGTTCCTCTGTTGGTAGCACAAAATGCAACCCCACGAACCCATTGAATCGATGAACCGATTCAACTCGATGGTTCAATGGCGAGGTTCAAACAAGAAGTTCAATACTCCATCAGCAAAACACTTTGGCCAAGACCAAAATCACAAAGCATTGAACCATTGAACCTTTAACCGTTGAGAAAATGAACTTTCAAAAAAAGGGGTTCATGTCCAAACTGAAATGTCGAAGACACAAAAATGAACTCATGTCGATGGAGAAAACACGAAGACCACCTCCGTTGAACTAAGATACAAATGTTGAAAAACACTGAGGGGACCCAAAACTTAGAACCTTTTTGGATTTTTTAGGAAGGTGCCTGCATGAAAATTGCTCGAAAACTAAGAGTCAATTCAGGCACCAACACCCATAACTCCTAGGTATGTAAGACTAAATCATTCTAAAGACTAGATCATAGGAGATAGAGGAAAAAGTGTTCAAACAAAAAGAAAAATTGCTAAAGATGTAGTGAAGTATTGTCTGATTTCAAAGGTTAAACCAAAAATAGTAAGTGAAGCATGCAACGATGAAAGTTGGGCTAAAGCAATGGAGGAAGAGTTGATGCAAATTGAAAAAAATCATACTTAGGATCTTGTTCCCAGACCTAAAGACAAAAATGTGATTGGGACTAAGTGGGTCTTCTGGAATAAACTGAATGAAGATGGTGAAGTAGTTAGAAACAAAGCTAGATTGGTCTGTAAGGGTTATTCTCAAGTAGGAGTTGACTTTGAAGAAACTTTTACTCCAGTGGCAAGAATTGAAGTAGTCAGATTATTTCTTGCTTTTGTTTCCTTTAAGGATTTCAAAGTATATTAGATGGATGTCAAGTCTGCCTTCTTGAATGGTGATTTAGAAGAAGAGGTATACATTAAGCAACTGGATGGATTCCAATTGTATAATCATGGTGATATGGTCTGCATGTTGAAGAAAGCATTGTATGGACTCAAACAAGCCCCAAGAGCCTAGTATGAAAGATTGGATAAACATCTTTTGAAGATTGGTTTCAGCAAAGGTACTGCTACCAATAACTTGAACTTTAAGATTGATCATGAAAATGTCTTGATTGTTGAAGTATTTGTTGATGATATCATTTTTAGAGGAAAAGATAGTATCTGCAAGACTTTTGCAAATCAAATGAAAAGTGAATTTGAGATGTCTATGTTTGGGGAAATGAATTTCTTCTTGGGTCTACAAATCACTCAAATAAAGAAAGGAATTTTCATATCATAGACCAAGTATGTGAAAGAATTGTTGAAGAAATTTGGGATGGAAGACTCACAGGCAATGAATACTCCTATGGAAAGCGGATGTAAGCTGAGCAAAGATGTTGAATCTCCTAAGGCTGATAAGAAAAAGTATAGGTCAATTATTGGAGGACTAGTATACCTTACTCAAACTAGACCTGGCATTATGAATATTGTTGGTCTTGTTGCGAGATTCCAAGCTAATCCTTGAGAGTCTCATGTCATGGCAATCAAGAGAATTATTAGATATCTAAATGGAATAGTTGAGTATGGTTTATAGTATCCTAGGGATCATGATTTCTCTCTTCATGCATATATAGATGTTGATTGGGTAGGAAATGTGGATGACTGGAAGAGTACTAGTGGTGGTGCATTCTTTTGGGGAAAAGATTGGTTTCTTGGCTAAGCAAGAAACAAGAGGCAATATCTTTGTCCACTACAGAAGCAAAGTATATTGCAATAGTAGGTAGGTGTACTCAAGTATTGTAGATGAAGCAAATGCTAAGAGACATCAGAGTGGAGTATGAAGAACCTATCACAATCTTTTGTGATAACTCAAGTGTAATAAATATATCAAAACATTTGGTGTTGTATTCAAAGACAAAATATATATCCATCAAGTTTCACTTTTTGAGAGAGCAGGTGAACAAGAATGAAGTCAGATCGAAGTTTGTACCCTCAAAGGATTAGATTGCAGACATTTGTACTAAACCTCTACCTAAGGACTCTTTTGAGTATCTAAGGGAGAAGTTAGGGGTTATTACCCCTCCGGTTATGAATTAAGGTGCACTAATGTGCATCAGTCTGGTGGATCTCACAATCATATCTTGTGGTTTGGATTGATGATAGGATGCTACTACTCAGGAGGAACAGTTTGTACGATTCTGAAGTATTGATGCATGTATGGGCCCTTTGCCATTGATGTCAAAGGGGGAGAGAAGACATGTGAAAAACAAAAGAGATTAATGATCAAAGGGGGAGAAATGAAGAAAGAAAATATATGTGAATGATTGATGTTGTTAGGGGGAGCCAGTGAGGAAAAGTTCTTGTCTTGATGGTCAAAACAATTTTTCACATCATATGTTACCATCAATGACAAAGGGGGAGATTGTTGCAAGTATGGGTGGTGCAGGAGCATCCCTTCAACAGTCATTGGAGGGAGAAGACTAAATATATTTTGTCATTATGCATTCTATTATTGTTAAATATGGTCTATTTGACCAAAGCTAGATTATAATTTACATACAGTTGACTGTGCAAATCCTGAGGATAAGGTTGTTAGTTTGTTATGTTAGGTAGTTGGACTTTATCTCCCAGCCGCTGGGAATCCAATCGGTACTACCATTTTGAGTAGTTCAAATACCCTAGATTGGGTTCCTTTTGTGAGAGGATCTAATGTTGAATAGTTCTATATAGGAGAATTGAAGAGTGGAATTGTGAACCAGATAATTGTAACCACTTTCTGTAAGTTAAATAAGAGACCCTATTTTGTGTTATTTTCCTATTTTACATTCACTGTGAAATTGCCTGGGAGATCGATGGATTTTCAACCATTCCACTGGTAGATTGCTTCGCAATTGGTGGAATGGGTGTAGGTAGTAGATTAGAGTTTTGTTTTGTTTGTGTAGTTTGTTGCAGGGTCGTATGCAGTTTGCTTGGAAGAACCCTAGCATTTTCGATGTGTTAGGTTGATAGATATCGAATTGATAGAATCTCACAAAATTTGTTTGTTCAGGATGAAGACAGTTAAGTTTGATCGATTAGAAGGAGAAACTACGAGTATATTGCATTTAGATGTGAGGGATGTAGGTTAAAATCCTATCACTGATCAGATCAGGTGCCAAAGTTGATATACATTCTCTGTGTATATCGTAAGGTGCAAACTCTATGTATATCCTTTTGGTATGTTCCATGCATTGGACTCAGAGATAGGAGAAGTCATCGATGGTCAATGGTATCGGCAAGACGGCATGTGTCAGAGGGACAAATCTCTTGAGGGTCGATGGTTCGAGTGTTTTTGATAGGCAACCAAAAGCGATAATAATGATATCGCTGATAGAAGGCTTTTGGGGAGACTTTTTGTGAAGAGGCCGATGACTAAAATGTTGCCGATAGGCAACTTAACTGATCTGAAGGTATCGGTAGGAGTTAAATGATCAGGGAAGAATAAATTTGATCGACTGATGGGTGTTCTCTCACTGATGGGTGAACTAAAAATATACATACAAAACTAAATGTATGTCAATGGTAGGTTAACTTATCCCATGCATGTTTCTGCCAACAGCTCTGCATCATAGTGGTATCAGAGCGAAGGAATGTTTTTCTGGAAAAGCAAAAGGGACAATATGTCTGATGGAGAGGGGTCACAGGAATTCCTGGCAAGGATGACCAATGCCAAGTTGGTTGTTCTGGTCAAGAAACAGATTGCAGAGAGCATTGTTGTAAAAGCTCAGAATTAGGCATTGAAAAATGAGCTAGAGAAATTGAGGGATAAGGTAAATTCTGGTAAGGAAGAAGATAGGGATGAAGAGGAGATCCCTAGGCAAGAAGAAATAGATGTTCCTGCAAACCAGAAGCTTTTTCTAGATACCCTCAAATCCATGGAAAGGAGGACTGTGGACATGAAAAGTGACCTACCAGTGTTTGTAGGCAAGATGGATCTTGATTCAGTGATGGAGTGGATACACTCCCTGAACAATTTCTTCAAGACAAAGGAAATACCATATCATCAAAGAATAAAGGTGGCTCAGTCCAAGATGAAAGGAGTTGCATTGACCTGGTGGAATTTCATCCAAGATGATAGGTTGAAGGAAGGAAAGAACAAAATTGTTACATGGAAGAAGATGATGGCTTTGGTGAAAGAAGCCTATGTCCCATTGGACTATAATATTCAGTTACACAAGAAGAGACAAAATCTGAAATAGAAGGAACTAGATGTCAGTTCATATACTGAGGAATTCATGAAGTTGTGTGTTAAGACAAAGGCGAAAGAAAATGAGGATGAAAGAGTAGCAAGATATCGCAATGGATTGAGATTCAATGGTGCAGAGGCACCTACCTAACAGCTGGCCTCCTTGAGGCAGTTAGTAGTTATAGGTCCGCATGATGACTTACATGATCAGGATATAGGTCTGCATGATGACATACATGATCAGGATATAGAATAATTATCAGCATGATGACAGGATAGTCTATTTTTAGTATGTTTGACTTTATCATGTAATAAGGTCCATTGGACCGATGATATGTATTAGTTCAGCCTAGGAGTATGTGTAGGCAGTTAGAGATCAGGATAAGGTTATCTGAGCTGTCCTCTCTCCCAGCCGCTTGGAAGCTCCCAGCCGCTGGGAAGTGAGTTGGTAGTACTCGAAGGATTTGTTATATATACCTTCGATCTGTTAGGGTTTAGATATATTCATAGTTCATATTGAGTTTGATAGATGTTATGTTCAGGAGAGTAGTACTGGTGATATGCTGTACTGGTGATCAGTCCAGATATTGTGAAGCAGAATTGTAAAAGCAGGACATTTGAATCTCAATTGAATAAGATCTCATCTTTTGCAGTATTTGAGTTGATCAGTTGTATCTGTGTTGATTTCCTTTCTGTTTGCAAATTAATGGGTACTTTCAACCCTTCCACCGGTTGATCCTGCAAATCGGTGGAATGGTCTTGTATCATAGCTTAGGTTGCATTTGTGTTTTCTGTTTATGCATTGCATTGTTCAGAAGATCAGTTAGGAGCATGCTGTGAATCAGCCTAGCATCCTCATGTGCTAGGTATAGAAAGATAAGCTGTTAGATTTTGGTTTGAAGGTGATCCGGCCCGGTCGTCATAGTGTCTTTATGTAATTGTGCGGTTCTGAGTGTTTACATGCAGTGTACGGATACACAGGAGTCTGCATGTGCATTTCCAGCCGGAGCAAGCCGCATCGTCATGTGCGAATGCATCGCCATCAGGATCGAGTCGTGAAACTGTTGAAGTTTGCAAGTTGCAAGTGCATCAGGATGTTTTGAGTTGGATATATACCCAGTGTATATATCGCAGTCAGGATCATCTCTCGGAGAAGCTCATCATCCGCGTATCGCTAGCAGATGCAGGTATGAAAGTTCAATTTTTTTTTTGTCTAAGTGTTGAAGAGTTCATCAGGATGATGTGTGACGTCATCGTCATCAGGATATGACGTCATCGTCATCAGGATATTAAGAAATCCTTCTATGCGAGTTTATCCTGTTGTCGCTAAGTGGTTAGTTACCGGCGTAGGCAGGAAGTTGTATTAACATCATCAGGAGGTTTCGAGGGAACCGAATAAGTTAGATCATGACGCTGTTGCTTGTATCGTCGGGCAGTGGAGCATCGAAGGCAAGGTGTTAAGTTGTCGTCATCAGGATATTGGGAGCAACCAGATATTTGGATATCCTGCTGACGAAGGTGATATTGAATATCATGATGATGCCGCTTGTGTTTGGCACCCGATGAACAGTGCAACCGGAGGATGTTTGCGCCTGTTGAATATCATGATGATGATGATAGGCGACAGGTGGAGGAGGTGAACAGTAGTCGGCAGGAGGACAATTGCGATCATCTGAAATATGATGATGCTGTTGAAATATGATGATGCTGTTGGTGTTTTTAGGAAATATGATGATGATGCTGAGCTGATAGGGACTTTTGTCATGCTGTTTGTATTGTTGGCAGCTCCTTCCTGTTAGTTAGCTTCCGTTGCGTTTCGCTCTGCATCATAGTGGTATCAGAGCAAAGGTTAGGATCTTCTGGAAAAGATAAGCAGGATGTCAGACGAAGAAGGAACATCTGAGGTTCCAGCAAGGATGACCAACGCTGAGTTGGCAGTTCTGGTGAAGAAACAGATTGCAGAAAGGAAGGCCGTGAAGGCTCAGAATCAGGAGTTGAAAGATGAGTTAGCAAAGTTGAGGAGCAGAGTAGGTTCTGGTAGAGAAGATGATAGGGAAGAAGAAGAGATCCCTAATTGGAGCGAGGAGGTCGTTCCTGCAGACCAGAGGCCACTGTTGAACGCCCTCAAGGCCATGGAGAGGAGAACCATGGATGTGAAGCTGGATTTGCCAGTGTTTACAGGTAAGATGGACCCTGATTCAGTGATGGAGTGGATAGACTGTCTGAACAATTTCTTTGTAACAGAGGAGATACCAGAACAACAGAGAGTGAAGATAGCACAGTCAAAGATGAAAGAAGCTGCCTTGACATGGTGGAATTTTGTTCAGGATGACAGAGTACAGGAAGGAAAACGTAGAGTTGCCACATGGAAGAAGATGATGGAATTGGTAAAGGAAGCTTATATTCCATTGGATTACAGTATCCAGTTACACAAGAGGAAGCAAAACCTGAAGTAGAAGGAGCTAGATGTCAGCTCATATACAGAAGAGTTCATGAAACTCTGTATGAAGACAAAGGTGAAAGAAAGTGAAGAAGAGAAGGTAGCCAGATACCTTAATGGATTGAGGTTTAATATTCAGGATGATCTAAGCCTGCATAATCCAGATACAGTGCAGAAATGTTTCCAGTTGGCATTGAAAGTGGAAGAGAAGTTGAAGAGAAAACAAGAACAAAACAATAGAGGAAGAGGATCAGCCCATAGAACAAGGCAAACCAATGAGAGTCAAGAAGACACTGGTAAAGGACAGGGACAGTCTGATTTCAGAGGTGGATGGAAAGGTAATAAAGGCAGATTTGGAGGTGGTAGAGGTTCTACTACATTTTCAGGAAAATGTTACACCTGTGGAGAGTTTGGTCATCCATCCTTCAAATGTCCAGAAAACAAAGGTTCATCACCCAGAAATGATAGAATGAGTGACAAGAGAGTACAACTTGTGCAAGAAGAGAAAGAAGAGAAAAGTGTGCAGAGTCCAAACATTTATCAAAAGGATCAGGAGGCTGATAATGTTGGATATCCAGAGAGTGGAGAATCATTGATGTTAAGGAGAATTAGTTTGCAGGCATCAAAGGATATGATGCAAAGAAGAGCTCTTTTCAAGACCACATGCAAGAGCAAAGGTAAAGTATGTAAGGTTGTCATTGATACTGGTTCAACAGACAACATGGTATCTCAGGAGATGGTGGATAAACTGCATTTGGAAAGGATTCCACATCCACACCCTTACAAGGCATCTTGGGTGAGTGATAGGCATTCACTTTTTGTCTCTGAACAGGCATATGTGGATTTCCAGATTGGAGCATATCAGGATAGAATTTTGTGTGATATTTTGCCCATGGAATGTTGTCACCTACTGTTGGGTAGACCATGGCAATTTGATAGGAGGGTACTGTATGATGGGTATGCTAATACCTACACCATCAAGAAGGATGGGAAGATTATTAAGTTGATGCCCTTACAGGAAGCAGCTGCAGCACAGAAGGCAGCCAAAGTCATTTTAATGGGAAAGAAGGAATTTGTGCAGGTGCCTAGAGGAGCAGGCATAAAGGCAGTTGAGGACACTGCAGGGAAAGGAGTTGTTAAAGACAACAAGCTGAAGAAAGTTTCAGTTGTGACTGACAGAGGTCAGCAGCAGGTTCAGAAATAGGATGGTAAACAGCAACCAGTACAGAAGTATGACAAGGATGTTGTCATAGTTGGGACTATTGCTTGTCCTATAAAGATTGACAGGAAGATAGAATTGAACATTTCAGAAGTTCAAGAGGTAGTTCAGAAAGAGGTTCTGGTCAGACAACCTGACAAACACAAGGTGTGTGAGAAAAAGGCCTACATCAACAGGCATGAGGATTTACTTGTCAGAAAGCAAGTTACAGTTTAGAAGTCTTGGAGCAGCCAAGAGACAGCAGCAGACAAAGCTGGAACAGGGCAGAACATTACACAGGCAAAGTGTAGAGGTGGAAGACTTCCATATCCTAACTCATGGGACATGAGTTATTTTCTTTTGGGGAGTATGGTGCAGAGGCACCTACCTAACAGCTGGCCTCCTTGAGGCAGTTAGTAGTTATAGGTCCGCATGATGACGTACATGATCAGGATATAGGTCCGCATGATGACATACATGATCAGGATATAGGATAATTATCAGCATGATGACAGGATAGTCTATTTTTAGTATGTTTGACTTTATCATGTAATAAGGTCCATTGGACCGATGATATGTATTAGTTCAGCCTAGGAGTATGTGTAGGCAGTTAGAGATCGGGATAAGGTTATCTGAGCTGTCCTCTCTCCTAGCCGCTTGGAAGCTCCCAGCCGCTGGGAAGTGAGTTGGTAGTACTCGAAGGATTTGTTATATATACCTTCGATCTGTTAGGGTTTAGATATATTGATAGTTCATATTGAGTTTGATAGATGTTATGTTCAGGAGAGTAGTACTGGTGATATGCTGTACTGGTGATCAGTCCAGATATTGTGAAGCAGAATTGTAAAAGCAGGACATTTGAATCTCAATTGAATAAGATCTCATCTTTTGCAGTATTTGAGTTGATCAGTTGTATCTGTGTTGATTTCCTTTCTGTTTGCAAATTAATGGGTACTTTCAACCCTTCCACCGGTTGATCCTGCAAATTGGTGGAATGGTCCTGTATCATAGCTTAGGTTGCATTTGTGTTTTCTGTTTATGCATTGCATTGTTCAGGAGATCAGTTAGGAGCATGCTGTGAATCAGCCTAGCATCCTCATGTGCTAGGTATAGAAAGATAAGCTGTTAGATTTTGGTTTGAAGGTGAGCCGGCCCGGTCGTCATATTGTCTTTATGTAATTGTGCGGTTCTGAGTGTTTACATGCAGTGGACGGATACACAGGAGTCTGCATGTGCGTTTCCAGCCGGAGCAAGCCGCATCGTCATGTGCAAATGCATCGCCATCAGGATCGGGTCGTGAAACTATTGAAGTTTGCAAGTTGCAAGTGCATCAGGATGTTTTGAGTTGGATATATACCCAGTGTATATATCGCAGTCAGGATCATCTCTCGGAGAAGCTCATCATCCGCGTATCGCTAGCAGATGTGGATATGAAAGTTCAGTTTTTTTTTTTGTCTAAGTGTTGAAGAGTTCATCAGGATGATGTGTGACGTCATCGTCATCAGGATATGACGTCATCATCATCAGGATATTAAGAAATCCTTCTATGCGAGTTTATCCTGTTGTCGCTAAGTGGTTAGTTACCGGCGTAGGCAGGAAGTTGTATTAACATCATCAGGAGGTTTCGAGGGAACCGGATAAGTTAGATCATGACGCTGTTGCTTGTATCGTCGGGCAGTGGAGCATCGAAGGCAAGGTGTTAAATTGTCGTCATCAGGATATTGGGAGCAACCGGATATTTGGATATCCTGCTGACGAAGGTGATATTGAATATCATGATGATGCCGCTTGTGTTTGGCACCCGATGAACAGTGCAACCGGAGGATGTTTGCGCCCGTTGAATATCATGATGATGATGATAGGCGACAGGCGGAGGAGGTGAACAGTAGTCGGCAGGAGGACAATTGCGATCATCCGAAATATGATGATGCTGTTGAAATATGATGATGCTGTTGGTGTTTTTAGTAAATATGATGATGATACTGAGCTGATAGGGACTTTTGTCATGCTGTTTGTATTGTTGGCAGCTCCTTCTTGTTAGTTAGCTTCCGTTGCGTTTCGCTCTGCATCATTCAACATCCAAGAAGATTTAAATCTGTATAACCTAGATATAGTTCATAAATGCTATCAATTGGCACTCAAGGTAGAAGAGAAACTAAAGAGGAGACAAGAACATAATTACAGAGGAAGAGGAAGACAACAGAGAGGGGGAAGAAGTCCTTTTAGAGGTAGAGGACAAGGATTTGGAAACCAAGGTGGAGCACATCAAGAAAACAATAAAGGAGATAGTAATCAGACCCACAAAGGAGGTTACAATCAGAAAGATAACTTTCAAGGTAGTAGACCATCATTCAGAGGGAGATCTCAAGGTAGAGGACCTCTCAGATGTTACAATTGGAATCAGGAAGGTCATATAGGTAGTAGATGTCTAGACAAAGCATCAAGCTCAATGGAAGAAAGAAGATCAAATTTGATTCAAGAATCTGATGGCCAGAGTGTGACAAGTTCAAACACTTACCAAAGTGTGAATGCCCATGATAGCTATGGGTATCCAGAGATAGGAGAGTCCTTGATGATTAGAAGGACAATGACTACCATGAAGGTACCTAATAGAGAACCCCCACAGAGGAAGTCTCTTTTCAAAACCACTTGTAAGATAGGAGGAAAGGTATGTAAAGTTCTGATTGACTCTGGTTCTACTAAAAATTTTGTGTCTGTTGAAATGATAGAAAAACTAAGGCTCAGAAGACTTTCACATCCGTGTCCATATAAGATCTCATGGCTCACTCAAGGTCAGAAAATAGTTGTGAAAGAGCAGGATTGGGTGGAATTTCAGATTGGAGCATATAAAGACAAATTGTTGTTTGACATAGCTCAGATGGATGCTTGCCATCTTCTCTTTGGGAGGCCATGACAATATCATTTGAGAGCCCAACATGATGGAGTTCAGAACACATACTCAATCACCAAAGATGGTAAAGTCATAGAGTTACTACCCTTGATGCAGAAGAAGGTAGAGTCCAAAGGAAGAGAAGCCAAGGTAATGTTGGTAGAAGGTAATCAGTTCATGAGGGAAATAGCACAAGAAGGCACAGTTGCATATGCCTTAATTCCATGTCTGAATATGAATAAGGAATAGCAGCAAGAAACCAAAGGAGAAAAAAAATAGAGGTTTATAGATCCAAATGTCCAAGAGTTGTTAGATAAGTATAAAGGCATCATCTCTGACGGAATGCCAAGATCCCTACCACCTATAAGGGATATTACCTAATGCATAGATCTGATTCTAAGATCTACACTTCCAAACAAGGCAGCATACAAGCTTACTCTAGAGCAGAATGCAGAAGTTGCAAGACACATGGAGGAATTATTAGATATAGGTTTGATTAGCAAAAGTTTAAGCCCATGTGCAGTACTAGTTGTACTAGCACCAAAGAAAGAAAGTACTTGGAGGCTTTGCACTAATTCCAAGGCTGTTCATAAGATAACAATTAGGTATATGTTTCCAATACCTAGGATAGAGGATTTACTTGACTGTTTTGGAGGTGCTAAGTATTTTACAAAAATAGATTTGAATAGTGGTTATCATCAGATCAGAATTAGGCTAGGAGATGAATGGAAAACAACATTTAAAACAAATGAGGGATTATATGAGTGGAAGGTTATGCCTTTTGGTTTGTCTAATGCACCTAGTACATTCATGAGATTGATGAATGAGGTCTTAAGAGAATTCATATGAAAATTTGTCATAGTATATCTGGATGACATTCTGATTTTCAGCAATACAAAGGAAGAGCATCTCAGACATATAGACTTGGTTCTCAAAGAGTTGCATGAAGAGAATCTCATGATCAATTTAGAAAAGTGTTTGTTTATGCAAGAAGAGATCACCTATTTGGGTTTTGTCATTTCTCAAGGAAAGCTATAGATGGATAGGGAGAAGGTAAGTGCCATATTGTCTTGGCCAACTCCTAGAACCATGAATGATGTCAGAAGTTTCCATGGGTTAGCAACCTTCTACAAGAAGTTTATAAGAGGGTTTAGTCATATATGTCCACCCATGCTTGATACCATAAAGGGAGGACAGAAGTACAGATTCAATTGGATAAAGGAAGCAGATAATTCATTTGAAACATTGAAGAAAAAGGTGGCACAGTAGCCAGTCCTTACACTTCCAAATTTTAACAAAATTTTTCAAATAGAATGTGATGCAAGTCACATGGCAATTGGAGCAGTACTCAGCCAAGAAGGTATGCCTATTGCATTCTTCAGTGAGAAGTTAAATGACTCTAAGAAGAAGTACTCATCCTATGATTTAGAGATGTATGCTCTAGTCCAATCACTCAAGAAGTGGAGACATTATTTGTTTCCAAAAGAATTCATAGTGTTTATAGATAATCAGGCCCTTAACTTCATAAACAGTTAAGAGAAGTTGAACCACCATCACATGAAGTGGGTGGAAACCTTACAAGCTTTTACTTTCACATTGAAACACAAGAAAGGAGTCACGAACAAGGTAGTAGATGCCTTGAGCAGGAGGGTTCTGACCATAAATCAGATCTAGCTAGAGAGTGTTGGTATTGATTCTTTGAAAACTATGTATGATGCTGATGAAGATTTTGGATAAATTTATTAGGTATGCACTTCTTTTGGGGATTAGTATCATGTTGAGTATTATGAATTTCTAATACAAGATGGATTACTTTTCAAAGGAGAACAGTTGTGTATCCCAAAGTGTTCTATGAGACTGAATATCATCAGGGAAAAACATTATAGAGCTATGGTAGGACATTTTGGTCTAGATAAGACTCTTGATCTGATAAAGAGACATTATTATTGGCCTAAGTTACAGTCCAATGTCAGAAACTTTGTGGAGACATGCGTGATCTATCAAAAGGGAAAAGGAAGATCTACTAATGCTGGTTTATATCAGCCACTGCCCATTCCTTCTAGACCATGGGAAAGAATAAGCATGGATTTTGTGTTAGGTTTACCTAGAACAAGGAAAGGTTATGACAGTGTTTTTGTTGTAGTGGATATGTTCAGTAAAATGGCACATTTCTTGCCATGTAAAACTACTTGTGATGCTTCATATGTTGCAAACTTGTTTTTCAAAAAAATAGTAAGGATACATGGATTGCCATTAAGCATAGTATCTGATAGGGATGTGAAATTCATTGGGCATTTTTGGAGGACTCTTTGGAAGAAGCTTGGTACAAATTTGTCTTTCTCATCAGTTTATCTTCCTCAAACCAGTGGTCAGACTGAAGTGTTAAATCATTCATTAGGCAATCTATTGAGATGTTTAACAAGACAGCATGGAGAGAAGTGGGATAACATTCTCTCACATGCAGAATTTTCCTACAATGATACTGTCAATAGGAGTACAGGAAAATCACCTTTTTATGTGGTCTATGGTATCCATCCTAGAGGTATCTTGGAGCTAAGAGACATGCCTATAGGAGAATATGTTAGTTCAGCTAGAGAACCTTTTGCATCAGCCATCAAAGAGGTACATGATCAAGTAAAAACTCAACTCCAACAAACCCAAGAGAAATATAAAGCCTATGCTGATAAGAAAAAGAGAGATGTGCAATTTGATGTTGGAGATTTGGTGTGGGTTCATTTGAAGAAAGAAAGGCTCCCAAAAGGCTAGTACACTAAGCTCATGCAGAGGAAGATTGGACCATGTCAGATTTTGAAGAAATGTGGACCAAATGCTTACAAACTCCAACTTCCTTCTAATCTTGGTTTATCACCTATCTTTAATGTCTGTGATATTACCCCATACAAACTTAATCCAGACATCAACCAGGAGTCCCGACAGGTTTCAGTAGATACTGACATTCCTAAACATGATCCTCCATAATTGGAGCAGGTTTTAGATTCCAGAGTGGCAAAGAAAACTAGGAACAAGGAATATTTTGAATACTTGGTCACTTGGCAAGGCAAACCTGATTCACAGGCTGTTTGGATGACTGAAGAATAGATTCACACACATGGTGTAGACCTCCAGCATCTCATCTCAAGTGGACTTGAGATTTCTTCTCTCGGGGAGTATGGTGCAGGTGCACCCCTTCAACAGTCATTGGAGGGAGAAGACTAAATATATTTTGTCATTATGCATTTTGTTATTGTTAAATAAGTTCTATTTGACCAAAGCTGGATTGTAATTTGCATACAGTTGACTGTGCAAATCTTGAGGATAAGGTTGTTAGTTTGTTATGTTAGGTAGTTGTATTTTATCTCCCAGCCACTGGAATCCAATCAGTACTACCATTTTGAGTAGTTCAAATACCCTAGATTGGGTTCCTTTTGGGAGAGGATCTGATGTTGAATAGTTCTATATAGGAGAATTGAAGAGTGGAACTATGAAACAGATAATTGTAACCACTTTCTGCAAGTTATATAAGAGACCTTGTTTTGTGTTATTTTCCTATTTTACATTCACTATGAAATTGTCTGGGAGACCGAATGGATTTTCAACCATCCCACCGGTAGATTGCTTCGTAATCGGTGGAATGGGTGTAGGTAGTAGATTAGAGTTTTGTTCTGTTTGTGTAGTTTGTTGTAGGGTCGTATGTAGTTTGCTGGGAAGAACCTTAGCATTTTCGATGTGCTAGGTTGATAGATATCGAATTGATAGAATCTTGCGAAATTTGTTTGTTCAGGATGAAGACAGTTAAGTTTGATCAATTGGAAGGAGAAACTACAAGTATATTGCATTTAGATGTGAGGGATGCAGGCTAAAATCCTATCGTTGATCAGATCGGGTGCCAAAACCATGTTAAACGCTTGTATTTTTAGCTTTTAGGGTTGATATACATTCTCTTTGTATATCGCAAGGTGTAAACTCTGTATATCCTTTTGGCATGTTCCATGCATTGGACTCGGAGATAGGAGAAGTCATCAGTGGTCAACGGTATCAGCGAGACGACATGTGTCAGAGGGACAAATCTCTCGAGAGCCAATGGTTCGAGTGTTGCCAATAGGCAACCAAAAGTGATAATAATGATATCACTGAGAGAAGGCTTTTAGGGAGAGTTTTTGTGAAGAGGCCGATGACTAAAATGTTGCCAATAGGCAACTTAACTGATCTGAAGGTATCGGTAGGAGTTAAATGATCGGGGAAGAATAAATTTGATTGGCTGATGGGTGTTCTCTCACCGATGGGTGAACTAAAAATATACATACAAAACTAAATGTATGTCAACGGTAGGTTGACTTAGCCCATGCATGTTTCCACGAGCGGCTTTGCATCAATGGGCCTAACCGGTGTTGTTATTGATGTCAATATACTCTTGTTGCATTGATGTCAAGAATTGGATGAGTTGTGTGCTGAGGATATTGAGAAAATTAGCCCCATCAGAAACAGAGAAGAATAGTGAAGACAATGAAGTTCTATGAATCAAAGATCCCATCCAGTTGAAGATCAAAGTATGTGCATCAAAGGGTTTGTAGATATGTGTCTAAAGATTCTCTAGTGAAGAGTTTAGAGGTCCACATGAAGATTTGAAGATGTTATGGCCACATGAGTAAAACTTGTTCTGGCAGCTGTTCAGTGCTGACAGAGTGGCACAAATAGGTCTGGTGAGATCTAGAAATGCAATATATTGTTCTACAGATCTGGTGGCATGTTTGGGAAACTAATGTGAATTGACAATTCAATTGGCTCATAGTTTGGAGGTCTATAATCAATCCTTCTATTGTGATAGTGATGACTGACTATGTTCTTGAGGTTCCAGATGAAGATGCAAATGACTATAGTAAGTAGAAGTGGTACGGATGTTCTTGGTGATTCAAGCAAGCTTATGGGGGTCTCTAGATTGTGTCCAGCTTGTGTTGGTGGTCTGCATTGAAGATTGACCTCGTAATTGAAGATTCATCTTTGTGTGATGGTGTTCTTCCTAATCTTGGTCGACTGGCTGATTTGTACATGATCGTGAAGATGTTCTGCAAAGCATGGTGTTTTTCTCAAAGAAGATTGAAGTCCCAGATATGTGTGGTCGATAGTGTGGTGATACACATGAGGTTTTTGAATCAAGTCAAGTTGTACTTTTGTAATTGCTCTATAATAAAATGAAGTATGTTGTGCCCACTTTGATGATCATTCTAAATTTGATGTCATGTATAAATAAGAATTGTAAAGTCATTCAAAAGTGTCCATAGTCATGATAAGAAAGTGATAGAGAGGAGAGGAGCAAAAAGTAGAGTAGAAGTGTTGAGCTTAAATGGAACTGTCTCAATCATGGTGAAGATGCTAATCTCTAGTTCAAGTATGTAATATTTAAATTATTCTATAGATAGTGTGCCTCCTGAAGGTAGTGGGCCTCTTGTGGGAAGACCTCATCGCTACACCCTTGAAACCACACATGAGGGAAAACATGCCATACAAAATGTGAGTGTGGGATGAGATCATCGCTATACCCTTGAAACTATGGACATGTGAAAACATGCAAAATAAAACCTGAGTGTGGAAGAAGCCCATTGCTACACCCTTGAAACCACACATGTGGGAAAACACACAAAAGACACATGGAATACACGATCACTGTATAGCATGCTAAAGACATACTATACATCTTAAACACAAAAAACACGGCTAATGGAAGGAACCTATTGCTAAGTCTGGCCATCTCTAACACATTGTTGACATACCTGATGGTTGGGCTTATGCCACAACAACCCCCAAAAAATACACTTGAGGGAGGATAGTCTCAAGATCCAACCCTGGCTCCATGGAGGACTTTTAAAATAAATGGATGTGCACTAGCTCAAGAGATACACCATCTTGCCTTCCGTAGAAGGGCTTCTGAATAAAAGGATACACACTAGATCAAAAGATATGTTATCCCACCTCCATAGAGGGCTTCTTTGATAAAAGGATATGCTATCTTTCCTCACGGAGAGGGATTTTTTCTTGCAATATAAATAAAGATGTGTACTTGCCAGAGATACAACATCCCACTGGACAAAGAGGGCTTACAAACACAATTCATTAGTACCAAAATCATCAGATAGATATAATTATATATGTCCCCACCTTAAGGTGGTTGATTTCATGTACCGATATCAAGCACATTAAGGTAGAGATAAAATACACAAGGAAACAAGAGCTCTCACAAGGCCCATGCCCCTAGGGTGACATGTGCCCATGATCACTGAATGTTTCCAAAAATACATTGATAAGATATGCTAAGATAAGATAAAAACAGAGGTCAGAAATCTTACTCTAAGATAATAACCAAAGCAATTAATTAAATCTATGCATGAAATAGTAACATAAAGGACCAAGGCGATACTCACGGGTTTGGAGCTAAGTATAACCATTGGGCTATACTGCAGGTACCTCAAAACCAAGTGTAGCAACAAGGTGAGATAATAATCAAAGTGTACAAGAGTAGATTGACTAGATTGTAAAATGTTAGTCACAAGAAATTCCATAAGATTCTACATCACATGGAGTGATTCTACTAGCAAAGTGTTAGATATATGTATAGATCAATGCCATCATTATGTATGAACTAGGTCCATTTTTGCTTTACTTGCTGAAGGGACACATGGTCCATATCAGTATTTGTTTGTTTTCATCATCCATTGACTAGGTAGAATCACTAGAAGAAGGTAAACAATAAAATGAGAGAGGAGAATAAGTTCCTTAGGAACACCATGTACGAGAATGCCTCTAGCTCATCAACCACAATGCTATGCCCCTAAGGCATGACACACAAAAATAAAATAGAGGGGAGGAACAATAGAAGAATGATGATACAAATAGAAGAATGGTCACAATAGAGGTGTTCTCTTGATATCATTGACCTTACAAGAGTATCAAGGGTTATCCTAGGAGGACTAAACAACACATAACACATCACGAGGGAGCACAACACAAAGAGAGAATGTACATGTAAGAGAGCATGGCATGCTATGACAAAGGTGGCCAACAAGGTTTGAATACTTACTTGAAAACACAACCATGCTAGTGGTTGTCAACAAGAAAATCATCCTCCTCCCTGATTACTGAAGGAGAGAGGTACATAGGGGACAAGTGCCAATTTAGATTCCTTATCCTTTACCTTATTAACCTTGGGCTCTTCTTTGTTTGTTTTAGTGTTAGGAGCTTTAATGTTTTCCTGTTGAGGTGATGTGTTGTTTTGAGCCAAGGCTTGTCTTCTCTTTCTTATTACTCTATCTTGTCTATTTATTCTTGTTTTATTGCTGATATCTTCTAAAGGAATTTCATTTTTTTCCATAGGTTTTTGTATCTCAGAGGAAGAGATAGATGCTTGATTAACTCTTGGTGATGTACGATATTGTTTACTACAGTTTTCTGTTGATCCTTGTAGGGATGATAGAGGAGTAACTTCAACATATATCCCTTTTTCCTTTTAGTCTAGGGGGTTCTTCTAATGTCAATTTCTCTTTAGGTTTTGTTTGTTTAATAGGGGACCAACCAATCTAGATAGCAATTGTTCTTTGTAATGTTGATATCCCATGAAGGTTTGGTTTGTTCTAGGTTTAGGTTCTTCCATAGGTTCCAGTCAAATGTAGTCAGGGATGATATTTTTTTGAGTCACCTTAGGTTTGCATAGACTATGGGAAATAGTTTATATGGACCCATGGCAAGGAAATTTTAAGCATTGGTGAAGTGTTGAAGGGACAATTTTTATAGCCTTGAGCCATGAATGGCCTAGTTTTACACAGAAGAGGGAAAATGTCGGGATAGATTCAAATGTTTGTTTTGAGGCTTTATCAAGTACTTGAGTCATTAAAGAAATGCTCCCTATGGTTGGGAAGAAAGTTCCATTATGTGTTTTTATCATCATGTTGGTAGGTTCATAAGTTTCTTGTATATGTTTGTGTGAGTAAAGGAACTCTTCCATAGCAATGTTGGTCATACAATTTGGAACTAGAAGGGCTCCTCTTACTAGAGTCCCCATAATGTTAACGGGCATTTAGAGAGGACCTTCAATATCTTTTCATGTTCTAATGGTTGGTGCAAATGTTATTTTAGGGTTAGGGATCTTCCTTTTCCTATCAGGGTGAGGAGGGATCATAGAATTATTTTTATGATGATTGGTATAATAAATGTAATAAATCTATGTGTAGTGTGTGAGTGTGTGAAGATGAAAAGATGAAGGTGTTTGTGGTGTAAGAAAGCAAAGGTGATATGTATTGTGCTTCAATGGAACTAAGCTCAAGCATGTTGTAGATTCTATCAAATCAGTTTATGGCAGTGAGCCACCCCTCCTAGTAGTGAGCCACCCCTTGGCAGTGAGCTTTTTTGTAGCGAGCATTTGTGGAGAGTGAGTACTTAAGGGTAGTGAGCCCTGGGCATTGAGCCCTAAGGCAGTGAGCCTATTTTGTTATTTAGTATTGTTACTACATTATATTGTGAGATAACACTCACCACGGTTTTTCCCTTTTAGCGTTTTCCATGTAAAGAATCTGGTGTTCATGTGTGTATGGTGTTGATGTATTTAAGTTTTGATTCTGAATTTCATCTTTAATCTTCATAATAGTTAAATGGGTTAAAGTAAGTGAATTTGAATGTGATCTTGTTCAAGAGAATTTAAGTTTTTGATACAACTGATTCACCCCCCCTCTCAATTGTCTTGTGTCTTCAACACTTCTTATCCTTTTTTATCATACCCACTATTTCATCATAATCCAATTAGTCATCTTCCACTTCTATTGTATTCTTCTCTATCATGTTGTTATCAGTATGTTTAGGAAATGCATTAGTAAAGATCTATAAATTTTGATTCACAAGGGTGACCAATTTATTTCCATTATCATTCACACCAATTACCTATATAACATTCGAGTCAATGAGGTCTTGAATTTCATGTTTATGACACATACATCATTCTATATCATGCCCTTTTTGCCGATGGTAATGACAAAAAGAATTAGCATCAAAGTGAGGTCCTTGCATTCTATTAGTATCTAATGGTTTGATTGGAGGAAGCTTCAAGAGATTATTACTCACTGCTTGATTCATGATAGAATGTAAGGAGTCAGATATTGGAGTGAATTGTCTGTTATTGTTGATACTCAAACGGTGCCCTCTTTGGATTAGTCATAGTGGACAGTTGTGAAAAATTGTTTGAATTCTATCCATTAACCTTGGTGAAACTCTTATTATTCCTCTAAAATTTGTTTTGTGAAGGTCTACCCATTGATTGACCAACTTGAGCCGATGAGTTTTGGTTTTCATACTGACTAGACAAAAGTTGATAATCACGAAGGGTTGTGCATAAATGTTAAAAAGAGTTATACGTCATCAAGAGGATCTTATCATGGATGTTAGGCTGTAGATTTGAAATAAATACCTTTTGAACATCTTCATCATTCATCTAGTATTGAATATGTGCATAAAGAGCTTTATACCGACTAATAAACTCAGTTAACTTCTCTTTCAAACCTTTCTTGCAATGAATGAAATCAATCAACGAGACTTGAGGTCCAATGTTTGCTTGAAATATTGTAAGAATTGATCAACTAACTGAGAGAAAGAGTGTATTGAAATTAGAGGTAAAGAGAAAAACCACTCCAAAGTAGTATCTTTGAGAGATCTTGGGAAACCTTTTGCTAACAAGTCCTCTTCAAAGTAGAAATCACTACACATAGCCATGAATGCTGCCACATGCATAGTAGGATCACCTTTTCCACCATATTTTTTAAGGCAAGGAGTTTCAAACTTATTAGGCACAAGATTTTGAAAGATTGCATAAGAGAAAGGATTACATGCATGATAAGTTGGTATATTAGGTCATGAAGAATTTGTCAAGCTTGTCACCTTTTGTTGTAAAGAAGTCATGCCTTGCAAGAGTTGGTTTAGGAGGTCATCATTAGGAGATGCGGTTTGAGAATTTGAAGCTGTGGTCATGAAATTTTGAGGAGATTGATTGTGAGTGGTATTGAAAGGTGGTTGAGAGTAATTGTGAGTGGAGGGTGGTTGAGAATAGTTGTAGGTAAAAGGTGGATGAGAATACATGATATTGAGTGGTTGTTGAGAGTGATTATTGATAAAAGAAGTCACCCTAGGTGGTTGGTTTTGATAGCTGAATCCCATGGCTTTGTAATTTTCTAAATTAGTGCCATTAGATACTCCAATACTAGTGGTAGAATTACTACAATCATGTGCATTAGTAGTGAGAATTGTTGATGTAAAAGTAGACATTCCAGTAGTCGATATAGGTGCAGATACTTGTGTAAGAAATGTTGATGACATGTTATTAATAACATTCACACATTCAGTCATCAACATAAAATTATGATGCACTATATGCACTAATCCTCAAAGCATGTTAACATCATCTTGTCCTTTTAACAATTCTCTTATATTATGAAGCATAGGTACAACTTCTTCTACTATCCTTTCCTTTTGCATTAATGCTTGAAAATCAGCTAGTTCTTTATCAATTTTGTTTATTTGTTCATTAGGTACATGTGTTATCACATCAATAGGGTCCTCAAAATCATGAAATACATGTTCTTCAATTCTAGTTGTAGGAGGTATAATATCCTACAAAGTTTGTGTCTCTCCTTTCGTAAAGTAGGTGTTTAATGGATTTTCAGGTGTAGGAACACTGTTAGTTTCAGGAGTAGTAGAACCCATTAACTTAAGACTTCTCCTTATAGGTATATCTTTATTAGGGTAGTGGGTTACAAGACTCATGCAAAAGCATACAACACTCAATACATAAACTAATAGAACAAACCCTAGGATGAAGGTATATTTGTTGAAATACACAATGTGTAAATGCAAAGATTGGAATGCAAATACAAAAACACACTACGATGAAACACTAAATATAAAATCAGATTTAAAAGAGTGTTTAAAAGAGTAGTAAAATCTGAAACAAGATTATAACCACCAACCCTAGCTATTGCAAAGACTAGGTTATATGAAGAAAAGCACAATTTCAAGCAAATTCTAACAAATGAAGCATGAAAATGCAATGAAAATAATTATGTAATGGTGTACTACTATAATTTATATCAGATTTGATGTAAAATCTTAGATTAGATGAAATGCATTGAAATTGATGCAAACTATGCTCTAATGCAAGCTTATGATGCAAATTTGTTTTTCAAAATTTTCAATTTTTTTTAAGCTTCCAAATGCAATATGATGACAATGAAATGAATGAATGCAAATCTAGAGTACAACACTCAACAAGGTGCAAAATGTAATAAAATATGGGTTCACCAAAATGTAATCTAGAAAAAAGGGATAAGGGTTTGATTTGATGTATAATTTAGATCCTCCTTTCACTACAGACATTCAAGGATAGTTAACCGAGTTGAATCTCAACTTTTAAAAGAGGATTCACCTAAAGGTTGGTTTTCACTTGTAATGATAGGGAGATTTGGAAATTAATGATTATTGTGTTAATTTAATCCCAATTATGCTCAAAACCCTAATTATTGCAAAATCATAAATAAACAAATGAATTCTAACAAATGCTCACACATAGAGATACTAGATGAAGATTAGATTCATACTAGATTTCAAAGTTCAAGATTCAAAAATTTTGAGGATGGAGGAACTCCCACTGAAGTCCAAGGTAGTGCTTTTATCAAGGTTTTCTGGACCTTTTCTCATGCTAATTATCATTGTTCCATTAATTTATAGCTCTACAAACTTGAAGGACACAAGGACTAGCACTCAAGTCCTAATAGTGTTCCTTTCTGCATTTTCCTTCAAATCTGGGATCCTTACACTCTACAACACTCCTTTGCAACTCTACTCTACAGAATTCTACAACTATCACCTGCAATCACAAGAGATGGGTTGGGGGTTGTGGTGTTTAGGAGCTTGCCTTAGTCAAGCCCCGAAATGATATTCTAACCTTCCAACACTATTTGTGGATAGAGAGTGCATATCCTTGTAGGATAGAGGCAAAAACAAATGATAAATGATTGATTGAAAGCACAAATAGATATTACCTTGGAGGTGTAGCTCTCACATAGATGAATATCCTTCACAACATGAAAAGATGATGTCAAATCTGTAATAACAAACACAACAATATTCTTGTCTTGTAACATAATGAATGCCTTGAATGCTCTAAAATCATAACTTTGTCAAAATTTCATAATCATCTTCTAGTTTAAAAATGAAACCCTAAACATGCTTACATATGTATTCTCACTACAAATTTTGTAATTCAAACATACGATGTTGGCAAGGGACACCTTTAACAGTCACTTTCCTAACATTCAAATTTGGGAGCCTACCCTTATCCCAAGACCTATTTTGGGTCAAGGTTTAGGCTCTGCAATGTCCCTCAAGCCCCATTTGACATGGGTTTCAGGCCATTTTGTCTCGAGAGTTAATTCTAACATGCATGATGAAAAACAAGGGACCTGGGAGCTAATCTTAGGAGGTAAAAGTCTTAGGCAGACATTTTACGACATAACACTAGTTCATATTTACTTTGTTCTTTGCCTTCATCTAGACACCATTCTTTTCTAGTTTCTTCTTTCTTCTTTTTTGGTGTCACTTTCTTGGTTGCCTCTTTCTTCTTTTCTCTCATGTGATTGACCAATCTTTATTTTTCTTCCTCAAGGTCTTCTCCACTATCAAATTTTACAATCTATGTTTTACTTCTCTTGACACTTGCTTCAGTTTGTGAAGCCTCACCTTTTCTTTTCTAGACTAGCAATGGTCTTCTTCTCCTTCTTCATCACTTATTTCTCCATATTTCTTCTTGGTATCCTTGGTCTTGACTCTCGTCTTCATAGGGCTAGCAGATTGTATTTCTAGAGCAGGCTTTTATATCTCAATTTTTCTCTTTTGTCTTGCTAGAGGGCATTTCTCCATCACTAGAGCACTAGTTTTCTCTGTAGGGCCATTGGTTTCCTTTTTATTTGTTCCTATGGATGCAGACATTGTCCTACAAGGATTTTATGTACTAGGAGGGGTAGTATCTATCATACTGGATCTTCTTGAACCTGTTGAACTCTCTACAACACAAGATTCACCTTTAGGTTTTTCTCTGGCTTGTTACACTTACTCCTTTGATATGCCTATACTTTCAACATATTGATCAACTAGTTTTGTACCTTCTTCATTATTTGGGGCTTGCACTACTCCAAATTTACTTCTATAGATTTCTCTTCATAGGTACCAAATCTTGCTTTGGTGGTGACCTTAGGGCTTTTCAATAGCACATCAGCTAAACCATCAATATCTTGCTCATATACTTCATATCCCATAGTAGAGATCCACATAGTCTAAATAGCTCAACAACTTCCATCACACATTCATCAGTAGAAACAAAAAAGGTAATATCATTCTAATATTTTTCAACCATTTCCCTTGGTATTCTCTCTCTTGTATGCATCTTTTCCTAAAACACTACAAAGAATGTAGTAAGGGAATCATTGTGAGCCTTAACATTACTAAGACTTCTTATGAAGTCATCAATCTGATGCGCCACAAGAATTCCTTGTATCCATCTCATGTTTTTAGTTCTAGGAAACTCTTGGAGAAAATAGAAGAGTGTGCAAATAATAAGAGTTCCAAACTTGAATGGATAATTATTTTCTTTAGTTTTCTTCAAATTTTCTAGCAGTTGTTGCCTTAACAACTCACATAGATCATAGTCAACATCTTTCTCAACCATCTCATATGCCACATTGATGGTAGTGGTAGACACTGAGTTTTCCCTGTTAGTAAAGTAAATCTTGTAACCTATCACCATTGCAGCATATTTCACAACTAGATTTTGAATAGGAATAACTATGAGGGATCTCTTGTTAAAGGTTGCACCATTCAACTCCATTAGAACCTCATTCTTGATGAACTTTAGAATTGGAATAGGTCTAGTGGAGCAAAGACCTATCACGTCTCTAATCACTTCCTTCGTGATCATCCCCAACATGTCCATCCATACAAACTTGTCATGGTGGTGTAGTCACGATAGGAGGGTTCACAAAATCAACTGTCCAGACCATGCAACAAGAGTAAACACAATGAAAACAACTCAAGGATATAGAACAAATACAAATTTAGTCATTTAGTATATCATAGAATTTAAATACAATCTGCCCACCATCATGTGGGCTTATAATTAGGGGTCACATGCCTAATTACAGAATATCAGAATATGGACAAGATATAGCTTTGAAGCTCCTTAGCAAAAAATCAAAACTATGAACTATCTCTCTATGAATCACTACTTCCTAGGGATCTATTACATCAATATATATAATCTCCAGAACAATAAATTCCTCTGCGTTAGCCAAGGAAGATCATAAACTCCAATGAAGAGTTGTAACATGTGTACATGGACAGGTCAAACCTAATCATGTAGAACACCTCCGCATATGTATGAAATGATGTGCAGATCTTGGGGAAGGTTGACCATGAAGCAAAGATCATTAAATGATGTGTCATTAGACTCCATAAGTCAAGGAGTGCTCCATGAGCCTTCTCCTTTAGCTGGTTGTCTGAAGCTATCAGGATGCTCTGTTCTAAGAAAATAATTGATCTTTTGATAGCAATAATGTTCTAGTACTTGATCCAAATGCTCTAAATTCTAGATATGACATAGATGAATCTTTGAATGATGTGTCATTTCCACCAAAAATGATATCATCAACAAATACCTCAACAATTAGAATATTCTCATGATCAATCTTGAAGTAAAGATTACTATCAGCAGTGCCTTTGCTATAACCTAGCTTTAGCAAATACTTATCTAATCATACATACCAGACTCTTGGGGCTTGTTTAAGTCCATATAATTCTTTCCTCAACCTACAAACCATATCTCTCTGATCAGGCAACTGAAATCCTTCTGGTTACTCAATGTAGACTTCTTCTAACTCTCCATTTAAAAATGCTGACTTGACATCCATATGATAGATTTTGAAATCTTTATAAGAAGAAAAAGAAAGAAATAATCTGATTGCCTCTATTCTTTCCACTGGAGAAAAAGTTTCTTCAAAATTAATTCCTTCTACTTGATAATATCCTTTGCATACCAACCTTTCTTTGTTTCTTACAACTTCACAATCTTCATTTAGTTTATTCTGGAAGACCCATTTTGTTCCAATCACATTTTTATCCTTAGGTCTAGAAACAAGATCCCAAGTGTGATTCTTTTCAATTTGCATTAATTCTTCTTCCATTGCTTTTATCCAATTTTCATCTTTGCAGGCTTCATTAACTAATTGTGGTTCAATCTTTGAAATCAAAAAAATCTCTTCTTGATCTTTAGTAATTCTTGTCCTAGTCTAAACACCTTTATTTCTATCTCCTATGATATGATCTTTAGGATGATTCATTCTTACATACTTGAGAGTTTTGCGATTTGCTTGAACTTCTATTTCTTGAGCTTGTTTCTCAACTTCTCCACTATCCTCTTGAGTCACTAAATTTTTTGGATCAATATGGATCTAAATCTGGGTTTAAACTCGCCTTCCTTGACTTTGATTTTCATTTTGATCATCTGAATCATATTTACAAGACCTGGAATGTCCTTCTTTACTCTCATCAACTCTAACATTTGCAATTTCAACAATCTTTTTAAATCTTTTGTTAAAGCACTAATATGCCTTGCTTTGAGTAGAGTAACCTAGAAATATCCCTTCATCAATTCTTTCTTTAAACTTGCCTAGATCCTCATCTCTTTTGATTTATCACTTACTACCAAAAAAATTGAAATACTTCATAGTAGGAGGATGACCAAACCATAGTTCATAAGGAATCTTACCACAATTGCCTTTGATCTGTGCCCGGTTAAGAGTGTAGACAATAGTACTCATAGCTTCTCTCCAATAAACTTGTGGAACATTTGTTTCCATCATCATGGTCCTAACAGCTTCTTGAATGGTCTAATTCTTTCTTGCCACAACTCTATTTTGTTGAGGAGTCCTAGGAGCAGATAATTGTCTTTTTATTCCTTGCTTCTCACAGAATGTATCAAACTCACCCGAGGTAAACTCTCCACCTCTATTGGATCTCAAACACTTTATCTTCATAGTAATTTCATTCTCCACCATGACCTTGAACACTTTGAATTTGTCAAGGGCTTCTGATTTCTCTTTCAAGAAGGTTACCCACATCATCCAAGAGTAATCATCAATCAGCAACATAAAATATATGTCTCCTTACACACTCCTAATTCTAGCAGGACCACAAAGATTAGCATGCACAAGTTCCAACAATCCACTTGGTGACTGTTCTTTACTCTTGAATGAAATTCTGTTCTATTTACCCAATTAACATTCTCTGCACATGATATTAGGTTTCACAAGTTTTGGAAGATCTCTTACAGCCTAAGTAGAACTTATCTTGACAATATTATCAAAATTCACATGACACATTCTTCTATGCCACAACCAACTTTGATCTATTTGAGCAATGAAATAACTTTTACCAGAACTACTTAAATGAAAGATTTTACCTCTTGTTTGAGTACCAGATGCAATTTTAGTTCTGGAGCTTTCCAAGATTCTACATTTTCCATCCTTAAATTGGAGCTCATAAGCCTTGTCAACCAACTGTCTAACACTAAGAAGATTATGCTTTAGTCCTTCCATATACAAAACATCATTGGTGTTATTCTCACCATCAAGAAAGATGGACCCTCTGCCATGGATTCTACCAGCTAAATTGTCCTCAAATTTCACAATTCCACCTTCATATTTTTCAATGCTTATAAACTTACTTTTATCACCAGTCATATGATGAGAACATCCACTATCAATCACCCATTCATCCTTTTCAACAACCTGAGCAGCCAAGGCACTTTCCACATTTGCACAGCTACAAGATTTAGTAGACACTAGATCTTCTTCTTTGATAGCAATGAACACCCAATCACCTTCAGTGGAACCTCCATTATCAGATTTATCATCTGTGACTCCTTCTTCTCTAGCTTCTTGCACATAGTAACATTTCTTCTACCCTTTATATCTGTTAGGGTTTGGTTTTGAAAAAAATTTTTAGACATCTTGACACAAAATGACCAATCTTATTACAAGAAAAACATTTGAATGGTAACTTTCCTTCATACTTACCGGATCCTCTTGGCATTCTTTTGGCAATAAGGGCTTTAAGTTCTATAGACTCAATTTCATCATCTTCAAGATCCGTCCTTGCCTTAGAAAATTTGTTTGATCTTCCTGAAGAACTTTCACCCAGATCATATCTTTGTTTTTCATACACACTAGCCTTAAATGCAAATTTAGACTTGGGAAGAGAATCACCAAACTCACTCATTTCAAATGCTGAAAGCTTACTATAATAAGTGAAATCTGAATGAAGATTAAACTAGTCTAATGCAAACTAGAATGATTATACCTTCACGAGACCTCACGAATCCATGCGGGAAGGAGATGTGCCATGTAGCTCCTCAAGATTGTTCCCTTGATTAGAATGACTGAATGAGTATATGTGGGTTGCTCAGTGTTCACAACACAATGTAGATGAGTGATTAGGGATTTGATGCCTGATTTGGATGGAGATTGGGAATGGTTGGAGTGATTTTGATAGAGGTTTGGTAAGATGAGGGGATTGAGATAGGATTTTGGTAGAGTTCTAATGCATGAACTGGCCTCTCAAATGGCTTAGAGAGGGGTCCTATTTATAGGATTTTGGAGATGAGGATGGAGAGTAAGGATTCATCTGATCAAATCAAGGGCTAGGAATAAAAGTGAATCTTTTATTCCTAGGGATTGAATTAAATATTCCCATTTTGGGAAGAGTGGAGATGAGTGGGGGACAAATGAATTTTAAATTCATGTGAGCGGAGGTGAGTGGGAGACATCTAAATTTTATATTCAGCGATTGGGAGTGAGTGGGAAACATCTGAATATTATATTCAGGTTAGTGGATGAGTGGGGGACAAGGTTAATTAAGTGTTTTCTTAATTAACTTAAGCATGATTAATCAGATAATCAGGATTAATAGAGATTTAGGGAAATGGATAAATCAATTAAATGAATATTAAGAATATTCATTCAATTGATAGGGATTAGGGTTGTAAGATTAAATGGGCTAATTAGGTGAATTAATTGATCACCAGGGATATGCAGATTGGGGGAATGGATTAGTGCGAGATAGAGAAAATCAGTCTACAGAGCAGTCCAATTTTAGGTGTCTACATTTGCCCCTCTTTGAGATGGTGTTGCAGCTAAGCAACATCATTTCAAAGAAGTTAAAAAATAGAGATGGATTGGATAGAAAAAAGATTTTGGTTTAGAAGAATAAGGTTAGGTTTTGGGATAATTGGTAAGGGTGATGCCCCCTCGAGAGGATAGGTGGGTTGCAAGAACACGGTTGTGCTCTCGAAATGGATGGGATAGATTGGTAGATGTGGGCAGAGGATAAGTGGTGGGATGAAAGGATGATGATGTTGGGAGATGATTGGTGGATGATCATTATGCTAAAACTGAATTTGAGCAATCCTAGGTTTGATATAGCAAAGTGGATATGTTCACCAAGGTATAGAAGACCAGGGTGATGATGTTTATCCAACATTTGCATGGACTAGACACGCAGACAAAGGGATGATCTCATGCATGCCCAAGATAGTACAACCTTGTCAAGACGAGGGAAGGGGACTCATAGCATAAGTCCTTAGTACAAAAAAGGTATGATGAACCTTAGATGCATAAGGAGACCAATATGCTAGAACCAACCCTATGATCAATCAAGATATGAATACTAGCTTGGAGTAATGAAACCAACCCACAAGCATAGCATACAAAAGCAAGACTATGCCCCATTCTAGATGTTTTCGCCACATACCATGATATAGTAAGATCAAGGTAGCTTTGATGTGATCTTTGAATAGGACAAAAGATAAAAATTGACAACCAAAAGACCAACGAACCAAACAAGTAACCATTGTATCTTTTGCTAAAATGGATGATGATGTGATAGATTCTGCCTATCGTAGGAAAGACATAGCCTAAGACAGGGATTGATAAATGGTTGGATGATGTTGTAAAAGTGGCTCAAGATATGATGGTGACAAGTTGTGATTGATGCTGATTTGATAAGTGATGATTGTGATTAAGGACAATGCTTTGAAAGGTGATGCGATGCTTGGATCTAGTGTAATCTTATTGATGATAGATGTGATGATGAGGAGAGTGTGATGGAGTTAGTTTTATTTGTGTGATGGATGGATTATTTTTGGAGTTTTGTGTGTTTTTGATTGTTTTGGGATTTGTTGATTTTGTGATGTTTTTGTGTTTTTGGATTTGTGATGTTTTTGGATTTTTTGATTTGTGATGTTTTTGGATTTTTTGATTTTGTGATGTTTTTGGATTTTTTGATTTGTGATGTTTTTGGATTTTTTGAGTTTTGGAAAAGGAATGATTTATTATGATGGTTGCATTGGATTTCGTGAGGATAGCCTTTGCACTAGATACCAATAACAAGGGAACACCAAGTCTAGAAGTGAAGGCGATGGGGTTGGATAGGGGATTGGATAGCTGATTCATGATAAATAGATTGCAAGGTAGATGGATGGGATATGGGGATAAGAATTTTCTCCAAGGGCTAGGTTGCAAGGAATCATATGCCCCAATGCTTAGGATTTTGCATGATGGGTTGAAGTTTGAATGGATGGACTTTGCAGTAGATGAAGGGAGGATATGCTTGGAAAGGAAGTATGCCAAGAGGTCTCCAAAGCATGTTGTTGATATTTTGCCCCTTGTCTTTATCAAGATCTAAGGTGGCAGATGGAAAAAAGAAGAGATAATCGATGGGGAATGATAGGATACATAGCAGATGTTTGATAGGAATATGGTAGGATAACGATAAGATAGTGGCTAAGATGTGCAAGGAGACTATGGATGTGGATGAGGGATACAGTTTTGCCCCCAAGTGTCAGGATGTAAAATGGATGGAGAAGGGATTACACATGATGCCCACAAGGGGTTTTCATCAAGGTACTTGCCCAAGATGCCACAAGGAGTGGTTTTCACCATTGGATGGATTGTTCTCTTTACTATTTTCTTAATTTTTTTATTTTTTTGCTTTTTTGACCTTTTTTAATTTTTTGACTTTTTGACTTTTTTGATGGAAGGGGGACTCTAGCGTTTGTTTCCAGAGCAAGGAGAAGATGGTCCCATGTTGGATAGCATTTTGGATGATGATTGCAGGGATGTTGGTGGATAGGTGAAGATGGAATGGATGGTGGATAATGGATTATGTGGATTATGTGGAATATGATGTGGACTATGCAAAAGCATGGACTAGAGGAATGTGATGGGGAAGATATGTAGGATAGGGAATGAAAGATGGAGAGATGGAGGTGTGTGTGAATTGCAAGTGGTGGAGGGGAACCAAGACCAATGGCTACACACACCGTGATGTATTTGGAAGCTTGTATTTTGGATGTGGAGTTGGGAGTAACGGGGATCGGGATGGGAGATTTTTGGATGGTCGATTTGGGGTTTTAGGGGCCCAAATAGACTTAGACTTTGGGGGATTTTTAGATGAGGAATGTGATGTTTGGGATTGTGGAGTGGATTGAGATGTATATGCCTCATTTGTTTTGATTGATCTTTGCTTAGGGACCCACACCATTTTTGTTTTTGCTTTGTCTTTTGATGGTGTGGGCTTTGATAGCCTGTTTGGTGTTTCAGGTTGATTGGAAGGGATAATATCCTTAGGCTTTTGTGCTTTATGAGTTGAGGCATTCAAATATTTGAATCCTATGGATTTGCAGGAAGCTTCATGTTTGAAAGTTGTGTGCTTTTGTTGGTCTTGATCCGGGATTTTAGTGGAGTTATGGATGGATGGATGAGGAGATTTGAGGATGGGGATATTAGGAGTTGGGAGGATAGGAGGTAAAGTGGATTTGTGGATAGGGATGTTGTGAGTTGGTAGGATAGGAGGTAGAGTGGATTTGATAGGGATTTTGGGAGTTGGTAGGATAGGAGGTAAATTTGATGGGGGGAGATGGATAGTCACATGCTTTTGCAAATGGTAGGATGATGGAATGTTTTGGGAGTGCGATGAGATGCACCATGTTTGGGATTGGATGAATGGATTTTGGAAGATGGGTGGATGGTATCAAATTGTGTAGATTGTTTTTCTTGGGCTGCATAGCCAAGGCCATGTGAGGATGGATGGAATGTGGTGTGGATGGGCTCCAAGATGCCTTGTTCGTGAAGGCCTAAGCCTTTGCCTTGATAGTTCATAAGTTGGAGCATGTGACATGCAATGGGATGTTTGGTGCTTTGGAAACAAGACGCGAGTCCATTATTTGTTGGAGATAGATAGGGGGTGGAAGGATGTTGTTCACCTCCTACAAGGAAATCATCACGAAGGAAAGTGTTTGTGCTAAGTGGATAAGGGGATGGATTTGGGATGGGATTGGTAGATGGGGGTAAAGGATTCATGGGGGATGGTAAGGGGGTGGTAGAAGAAGGTGTGGGATCACCAAGTTGATCAATAGATGGGAGGGAATCGGGGATGGGATTAGATGGGATGGGTAGATCTTGATTAGGAGAAGGGGTTGATGTTTCAGCATGCTTTGGATTTGTTTCTTGGCATAGCTCATGTGGTTGGGTAGAAGTGGGATTGACTTGGATAGATGTGGGGGGTGCTTGGATGGATGTGATAGGTGCTTGACTTATGTGTGCTTGAACATGGCTATGTGATGGTTCTTGAGTTGTGATAGGAGAGTGTTCAAGCGGTTCGGTGGGTGTTGGATTGCATGAGAGTGTTTGATTCCTTGCTATTAGCCAATGGATGGCATCCTTCATGAGTGAATGGGTTGAAGAGCAATATAATGGATGGATAATGATGGCGGTTGGTGTGGGATTAGGATTGGGATTGGATATGGGGGTGATGGGATTAGGTTGTGAGGGTTTTTGGATGGGTTCAAGGATAGGTATTGGACTGGATGATGGTGTTGGAGGGGTGGGAGACTCTAGATTGGTATCTCCCTTTCAAACGTGATTGGATCTTGCCTAGGATAACTTGGACTCATTTGATTTATGTACAAGGGACCACTTGGACTTACAGGTGCTTCTTGTTGCAAAGATGGATTTGGGCTCACTAGTGCTTGTTGTGATGACACTTGTTTGTCTCGTGGATGGGCTTGGTGGTATGTTGGAATATTAGGATGAGAAGTTGGATAATGTTGGGGTGAAGGTTGAGTTGTTGATGTGGCATGGACATGATAGGTGGATGAACTAGGTTGGTATGAAGGAAGTTGATATGAGGTTGAAGGTTGATATGAGGATGATGGAGGTTGATAGGAGGATGATGGAAGTTGATAGGAGGTTGAAGGTTGATATGAGGATGATGGAGGTTGATATGATGGAAGTTGAGATGAGATTGAAGAGGGTGTTTGGACTTTTTGTTGTGATATGATTTGTTGTTGATGTTGGCAAAGGTGTTGATGTGATGATGATGGAGGGGTTGCATAGGATAGTGATTGTTGTGAGATGGATTGATATAGATAGGGGTTGTGATGGGTGGATAACAGGTTGATATGACATGTGGATGAATTTGATGGATATGAAGGGCGATAAGTTGATGCAGAATTGGTTTGATGTGTAGATGGATATGATGTGATAGGTGCTAGATATGATGGTTGGTGGACTTTGCAAGTGGCCAAGAGGTGTTGGATTTGATTCGAGAGGTATTGTATGTGTGAGGATTGGCTTGTTTGACCTATGTGAATCAAATATTAAATTCTTTGAAAGGTTCGATGCTCTAGAGGGGATTGGGTTGCATGTATTTGGTAAAGCATATGAAGGAGCTATTTGAAGTCCTCTAAAGTTGCCATGATGTCACACACATGGTTGAATACTAAGTCCTTTTGGCAAGTGCTTGGTTATGCTTTGACGATGATGTGGATTGTTTGGATGAAGTGGACTAAGATGAAGGTGACTAGGATGTGTTTAGGGATGATTGGGATGGATGTTGATTTGAGAAGGATGGATAGAATGATGTTGTGAAATGATTTGAATGATGTTGTTTGGATAATGATTTAGATAGACTGGTGATGATTTGATGTAGTTTGACCAGGATGTGAGTAGGATTGATTATGGATGATTTGGATGTGACTAGGACTGAGGTGGTTAAGAATGGCTGATTAGGATGATTAGGATAGATGAGTGATGGGGTTTGAATGTGTTGGAAGGACGTGTCTTATGTGTTTGATCTTTAGTTTGATTTGGCAAATGTTTAGCAAATGATCACATATAAAAACAAGAATCACTCACACAAGACACAAGAAAATTTGAATTTTGAATTGGAAGAATATGGTGATGATTAAACAAGCACATGTGTAAGATAAATCAACAGGCCCTATTGTCTAGTTTGAACAAGTATGGCCAATTAAGTTTGGTCAATGTTTAAATGAGGTTGACTAAGGATTTGAAATTGAAATCCTGTCACATAGCCGGGAGAAGGGGGTAACCCACCCTTCACGTTCACTTCCCAAAGGTAGAAAGTTCTTTTGGGCTTAGCCAAGAGTGACAGGATTCTGGTTTCAAAGAGGGTGTCTTTCGATTCAACCTCAAATGAGGTCATCCATAGGGGTGATGAAATCCCCTAGCAGGCCTCCTAGGATAGGGGTTTGACAAAAGCGAATCAAGTGAGGTGTTTTTGATCTCCAAGATCACCTTGCGGTGCGAGGAGAGAGCATACACATACCCACTAGATTCACACTCGCAGTTGATTAATTGACCCTTAGAAATTGAAATGTGATGAAAAACATGTCAAACAATGGTTCTTTTTAGCCCAATTTTAGGATGTGATTGAAGACAATGATTTGTTTTAAGCTTGATTTCAATGTGATTGAAGATAATGTTCATTTTTAAAGGCCCCAAATTGAAATGTGTGATGAAAGCAAGATTATGAGATAAAGGATGAAATGAAGGCACCTAATTAAATTCACTATCCAAGTTGATGTGTTTGCTACTCCTGCTATTGCTCCAGTTCCGTATGATCTCCTGCAAGTCACGAAACCAAAAACAGAGCAAGTAGACTAGCCAAATAGATTGTGATGCAAAAAAGGAGAATCTGAGAAAATTTGATGAAAGATGAATGGATATGAGAAAAATAAGTGCATAAATAGATTAGTCAGGAGATTCTATGTGATTTGAAAAAAAAATTCACCGAAAACTAATAAAAAACGCAAAAGATATGATGATTTTAAGTTTGCAATGAAGTTTGAATTGGACTGAGGAAAAAGGTGGGAAAAAGGTACCGTCACCTAAAAAAAACCTCACAACCATGAAGTGCACCTCATCAGCTTTCCAACATGACTAAGTTTGTGAAAATCCACCTCCGTATGGCCAAGTTATGAAAGTTTGAAAAAATCAGCCTCCTTTGGCATGTAGGAGGCACAAAAGGTGAAGTATGACCGTTAACTGTTGGCGGTTTAAAAATCCATGGTCACATGCTATTGTTAGTTGTTTTCACCAGCAGTTAGCTATTTAGTAGTTAATTGAAGTTGGTGGTTAAGGTTTGGTGTTGCCATTTAGGCCTGACTGCCCCTTAAAGACTAGGGTTTTGATATTGGAAAAAAAAAAGCTACCGCCCATTCTCAAGTTTTTGGTTAGGGTTTCGGAGTGAGTTGAAGGGGTATCAAAAGTAACAAGCAGATCTAAGGAGGGAAGATGGGTGATTTGAATTGACGTGATAGGGTAGGAGTCTAGTGGTGGATGTCTGCAGAGGTCGAAAGGGAGGCAAGTGTTGTTTGTGTTCAGGCGGGGGAATGGACAGGGGATAGCGGAGGGCCGAAGGTTGGAAGGCGGCGGGAGGAATAACGGAGACCAGGGGAGGCGGAGGGAGATGGGAATGTGGGTGGCAATAGGGGGAAGTGGGGTCAATAGAGGTAGAGGGAGCTGGTGGTTGGTAGGTGGTTGGCAGAGAACAGGGAGTGCGGAGAGGAGAGTGTAGGTGGCTCGGCAGATGGTAGGGTGGTGACAGACAGTGGATGGTGGTGACTGTGCTGTGGGAGGTATAAGGTGGTTTTGACCTAGTGTGTGGGAGTGGCGATGGTGGTGTTGATGGGTGGTGGGAGTTTTTTAACCAGGCGGCAGGGGTGGATGAGCGGTGATTGAAGCGGTGGCCTGGCGGTTGAAAAAAAGAACCTGCAAAACAAACCATGAATCCTATGAAATTTTTGTTTTTTTAATCCTCTGCAAACAAACAAAAAATCCATGATCAGTGCATAGGGGGCCACGGGTTCCGTACAGTACGGATCCATACTGTATATATCCGTATGGTACAGATTCGTATGGTATGGCCGGTGGCCCTAAAAAATTTTCAAAAAATATATCGAAGTTTATAGTCAAAATTCATGGAATCGATGTCCTGAGTGTGAAAATGATGTCCGTTTTGCCCAAGACAAAACCTGCAACACTTGACCTCCAAAACTTGACAAAAACTGTTAGAAAAAGGGTTAGAAAACGAAGATTCTGACAATGAAACCTTCAAAAAATGATGAGTAGATTCGTGACCGGGTGTGCCAATGTAATAAGTGAAATCTAAATGAAGATTAAACTAGTCTAATGCAAACTAGAATGATTATACCTTCACGAGACCTCACAAATCCATGTGGGAAGGAGATGCACCATGTAGCTCCTCAAGATTGTTCCCTTGATTAGAATGACTGAATGAGTATATGTGGGTTGCTCAGTGTTCACAACACAATGTAGATGAGTGATTAGGGATTTGATGCCTGATTTGGATGGAGATTGGGAATGGTTGGAGTGATTTTGACAGAGGTTTGGTAAGATGATGGGATTGAGACAGGATTTTGGCAGAGTTCTGATGCATGAACTGGCCTCTCAAATGGCTTAGAGAGGGGTCCTATTTATAGGATTTTGGAGATGAGGATGGAGGGTCAGGATTCATCTGATCAGATCAAGGGCCTGGAATAAAAGTGAATCTTTTATTCCTAGGGATTGAATTAAATATTCCCATTTTGGGAAGAGTGGAGATGAGTGGGGGACAAATGAATTTTAAATTCATGTGAGTGGAGGTGAGTGGGAGACATCTGAATTTGATATTCAGTGATTGGGAGTGAGTGGGAAACATCTAAATATTATATTCAAGTTAGTGGATGAGTGGGGGACAAGGTTAATTAAGTGTTTTCTTAATTAACTTAAGCATGATTAATCAGATAATTAAGATTAATAGAGATTTAGGGAAATAGATAAATGAATTAAATGAATATTAAGAATATTCATTCAATTGATAGGGATTAGGGTTGTAAGGTTAAATTTGCTAATTAGGTGAATTAATTGATCACTAGGGATATGCAGATTAGGGGAATGGATTAGTGCGAGATAGAGAAAATTAGTCTGCAGAGCAGTCTAATTTTAGGTGTCTACACTTACCAACTAAATAATCCCTTGTAACAGTTGTCATAGTCCTAATTTCTTCAATGGTAACACCTTTATGCTTATAAGCTACAGGTAAGAATCTAAGCACTTTGACAACAATCTCTGATTCTTCCAATACTCCACCAGCATTCCTGATATCGATTACAAGTTCATTTACTTTCTACATGTAGGAAGTAACATTTTCATCTTCACTCATTAGCAACCTTTCATACGTACCCTTAAGGCTATGTAGCTTGACACATTTTACATATTTGTCACCTTCATACAAATTTTCTGGTATTTTCTAGATTTCATGGGCAGTATTTAATTCTAGGACATTAGCTAATTTTGTATTAGTTAGGGCACTCAACAATGCTTCTTTGGCTCAAATATTGGATTTAGCTTCCCTAATTTCATCTAGAATAGTAGGGCCATTCTTCAGAATCTTATACACATTCTTTGTTATTGACCAAAAGTCATTACCAAAACATTCCAAATGACACTGCATGCATACGTTCCAAAGGGAGTAATTTGTTCCATCAAATCTCGGACATTCCTTCTTATAAGTTGACATCTTGGATCTCCTCAAGTGGTCAAGCTTCTTTTAGAGGATTTGGCTCTGATACCAATTGTTGGAATTAGGGCTGACAACTGAGAGGGGGTGGGTGAATTAGTTGTCTCACAAATTTAACCTTTTCTTCTTATGACCTTTATCAACTTGCAATTAGAGTAATGATGTAAAAATTAAAGCATGAATCAACAATACATGAGCAGAAACAAATTGAACACACATAGCACCAAGATTTTTACGTGAAAACATGGTTAAGGGAAAACCATAGTGGGGGTTGACCCACAAGATTTGTACCCTATTAAAAGAATTTAAATGAAATGAAAAGGTACTTGGCTTAGGGCTCACTACCTAGAGCTCATTGCTCAAAGAGGCTCACTGCCTACAAGAATTTATGTTTAATACAAAAATAATGAAATGACGAATAGCATCTTCTTTATGCCTAGTTCAGTCCCATTAAAAGCTTACTAAACTTCTATTGTGCCCTCAAATTCTTCTTTATTATCTCTTCATCATTTACTGCCCTTATTCTTTTTCTCCTCCTCTTCTCTGCTCTGCTTCTGAACCTTCCTTAGGATTTGATCATTTTTGCACAAGGATAATTTTCCACAATTCAACTACGTGACTTTATATGCTTCATCATCCTTGGAATACACATCAAGGTCAGCATTACAAACATCTGAATTAATGCAAATCACTATGCTATTAGCCAAACATAACTGGGACTCAATTCTTCTTTAATCAGTATGCTATTCTTCATAAAATTTCTCTTAGATGATCCGCAACACGCTTGAATCATCCAGTTGGCCAAGACTTGGAAGAATAGAAACATCAAGGAAGAAACCTTCAATAAAAATCTCAAACTTCAATGTGGACATTCAATGCCTTAGTCACATGACCCAGAGTTCTCCACAAGCACATTGATTTCAACAAGAACATCCACACTCCTCCAAATCATCAGAATCACTTGCATATTCATCCAGAACCTCAAGAACACTGTCTACCATGACTATCACACTAGAAAGATTGCTTGTGAACCTCCAAACCATGAACAACTAGAGTTGATGATACACACTAACTTCCTAATGATGCCTCTAGATTTGTAGATTGTAATATTTCAATGCAGAGCAATCTATACCAATTTACTTGTCATTCTGTCTCTTCTATTCACAGTAAAACTTGGTTCTACTCAGATGGCCATAGCTTCTTCAAATCTTCATGCAGACCTCTCAAATCTTAAGTAGAGCTACATAAGACAATCCTTTACATAGCCATATGGTCTGCATCCATTGATCTTCATTAATTTTCTCAATACCCTCAACATTTCAGTCTTCTAAGAAGGAAATAAAATAGGATATAGTTGACACTAAATGAATCAAGAATATGTTGACATCAATGACCACACCGATTAGGCACATATTTGCAACATCACCATTGTCCTTCATCTTTATTTCCCAAGCAATCGATTGTTATCTTACTACATCCTTCCATGTCATACATGGAGTTCCCATGGCTCGTTTTGTTCATCTTAGAAGAACTAGGTCCTTCAAGGTAAGGATAACAACCCAACTGTGTAACCATTCTAACCCCTTCCTCTGCCAAAAAATTCTACATTGTAACTAAATAATTCCCTTCAAATTAGCTAACAAGGAATGACCAAAAGTTGAAATTGATTGTCGGAAGTAACTCTCTCCATCTCTTTACAGCCATGACTATTAGGAATTTAGAAAATCATTACCTATGCATCAATACATCTTACTAACCCTACAAATAAATCTCCAAATGCCAAAATTTCACTTCATATCATGCTCTAAGAGCATTCGGGCATCCAATTCCATAAATCCTCATATGGACTTGTCATCTTACTCATATGGACTTGACATATTGCATTGAAAAGAACCGTGGCTCCCTTTACAAAGCTTGAATTTTGCATCCACTTGATCACCTTGGGTGACTGATGTGACCACCAAAATGTCAGCCATCAGAGAAAATTGTTCCACTTGTAAATTGTTCCACCATTTGATGAACAAATGATCAATGGTTGTAGTTTAATTTTGGAAGGTAGATCTCCAATGCTAGACATTGCCTACAAAATTCTCTAGAATCAAACAAGAGCCATTAGATATTATTAGATCAATGGTTGAGATATATATAAAATATATAATATATTTATTGTGATTATTGTAAACTATACTGTATATAATATCAATTATTTAATATAAAATAAGGGTCAAGGTGGTGGCAGGGTGCAAGCCCTCAACTGTGAAGATGGGCCCATTTCTTAATTTTGCAATGTACATGAAATATTATGATACAATCATGATAAGCCACATAGGATACAACATAATCCACTTGTCTTTATTTCAGAGCCTTTATATATAAATTCGAGTTGTCAATACTTTGGCCCGAAATAGAACTTATGTCATTGATCTTCGATCATCTAATAATAAAAACTTATTAGAATATTATAAGTACATTGATGTAAATTGTATGCTTACATTTGTTAAATTTTGAGGCACCAAGTTTCCATTTATTGACATGTGCAGTGGAAGTGACATTTGTCCTTTCATAATAAATAAGGAATGTCATGAGAAGCACAATTACACATTTTTCATAAGGGATTTATGAATCGTATAGAAGTACATGTTGCTGAAATCAATAACATTTATGGAAAAATTGTTGAATGCACAAGAGAACTAAGAGGGGGGTGAATCAGTTGTAACAAAACTTCAAACCATTACAAACATTTAGATCCACATTAACCATTAAATGTGTTATGATGATTAAGCATGAAAAGAAAATGATTGAAACTAAATCATAACAACACCACACACAAGAGAACACTAGATTTTACGTGGAAAAAAATAAAAGGGAAAAACAACAGTGAGGATTAGCTCACAATATAATCTAGTAACAATACTAAATTACAAATGGCTCACTGCCAGAGGGCTCACTTCCCAAAAGAGAGAATGCTCACTTTAGGTGGACACACTGTCCAAGTGAACTCATTGCCCACTAAGAAAGAAAGAGAGAAGAGAAGAATGGCTCACTACCAGGCTTTGAACTAATATAATTGCATCTAACCTATGCATGGAGTTCAATTCCAATGAAGCTCAATATCCATCACAACACAAAATCTTTGTAGAAAAAACTAAAAATAGTAGACACCTTCTGCTCACTACATCCAATAGCCTAACACATGAAATCTCTCATTGCATTGATCAAATTCAAATCATAAACATCATATCCCCATGCGCATCCCTACATCCATGACTCGTTGACACTTATTTATACAATAATCAATCATGAAAACATTCTCCAAGGTTGGGAATACAACTTAACCCATAAAATTCAAATTAGGTCTAGACCTAAACATTATCATGGAGGAAAGGAATGAATTCAATACATATCATGCCTTAGAATGGACCTAAATTCACTCTTACATGCTTCAACATGCTTTCACAATGAACGAAGCACAATCACAATTAGTGTAAACAACCAAGTCAGCCAAACTTGTGATAACACTATGAACATTTAAGTGCATGTTTCCTCAAGAACAAAAGAGAACATGAAGACCATGCACCAAGATTGAGCATGATCTAGAAGCATCCACAAGCACCTAAAAACAATCAAATTCCTTTTCAACATCTTTCACCTAAAAAATCTTCACATCAGAGTACTTAACCAGCTCTGTCATGCTCTGTCATCATCTACAACTTAAGAAATGTACTTGTGGAGCACTAAACCATGAAAAACTTGAAATGAAGCAAGATATAGACTTTGTAAGCATACTTCCAGAACCACAACACCTAAAACCATTCTGCGGAGAAATGCAGAGAAAAATACGTTCTCCCAGACACACTATAAACACTATCAAACATTATTCTCAAACTAGTGCACACAACTTCCACTACATAATGATCTAGAGCACCAAATTTTACTTTTGGCATCTTCAAACACTTATAAACAACACATCCAAATCACATACTTAGATCTCCAACACAAAAGAAATGTGGAGCGAAAACTCAAACAACACTCTATAAGATTAAAGACTTCTTCGACACATTGTTCCCATAATTATTCAAATTTTCTCAAAAGCACTTGAAAACCCAACAATAGAAGCATATCCTCAACATCTTCACCACCTCTACAAAGAAACCAAATCACTTTTAGTAGACAAATTAATTAAACAACAACAACCTCATCAAAAGAAATAGTTTCAACACCAATGACAACACATCCTTGTTAACATCAATGATGACACCGATTAGCACATACTTGCAACAATCTCTACCTTTGTCAACGTCAATGTGAAAAACCATTAAGACACAACTCTACACCAATCTTATTTACTTACTTACTATAACCCTTCCTTTTATGCATCTTACTCTCGCTCTCTGATTATTGATTCTTTCCTTTTTCACATTGGTCTTTCTCCCCCTTTGTTTTTCACATGAACTCTCTCCCTGTTTGACATCAATGGCAAAGGGTGACACAACTTTCACTTTTCATGATAGTGCATATACTTGTAATATTCACTACTCCTCTACAACACCTTTTTCTTTCACTTCTCTGAATACTCCCCCTAACAACAATAATCATCATAACCACCACCTACTCCCCTTAAGCGGTAGCATCCAATCATCTGTCCAGAAAAGAATGAATCTTAAAATCCATTGGACTGATGAATCTTCTTATGGATCTAGTTTAGGAAGTGAGGAACAATAACCCCTAACTTCTCCCAGAGATACTCAAATGTATCCTTAGGAAGAGCCTTAATGAAAATGTCGGCAACTTGATCCTTTGTAGACCCATGCTCAAGCTTTACCTCATTATCTATAACCTTCTTTCTTAGAAAGTGATACCTAACTGAAATATGCTTTGTCCTTGAATGCATCACTCTTTTAGGTTCAACTTTATAGAGTAAACATAGATTTACATATTTTTTAGTAGCTCTACTTCTTGTTACTACACCTTTTCTCTTATCACCAATGATCTGGTCTTCAGTGTGATACCTCTGTACATACTTGGGAGTTTCATGGATTCTTTTCAAAGTTTCTTGTTCTTCAACCTACACTTATTTTTCTCTAGTTTCTTCTTCTCCAATCTGTACTTCCTTTTCAACAACATTTTCTTCTTCTCTACAAGAGGATTCATCTGAGTCTAGTACATATTCATTAACTTCTGAAATCTCCTGTCTGTCTTCATCAACCTTGACATTCACACTCCCAAATATATTTCTTAGCCTTTTGTTATAGTATCGGTAAGCTTCACTCTTAGTAGAATACACAAGGAAAATACCTTCATCATACCTTGCATCAAACATTCCTAGTACTTCATCTCTTCTGATCTAACATTTGCTTCCAAAAACTTCAAAATATTTAACAATAGGAATCCTTCCATACCACAACTCATAGGGAGTGTTTGTGTCATTTGCTTTTACTTGTACTTTGTTCTATATGTAGATAGTAGAATTAATTGCTTCTCTCCAATAGACTTCTAGTAGGTTTGCTTCTTTTATCAATGTCCATGCAACTTGAACAATTATGTTCTTCTTTTCAACTACTGCATTCTGCTAAGGAATCCTATGGGTGTATAAGTACCTCTTTATCCCATGATTAACACAAAACATGTTAAACTCATTAGAAATAAGTTCTCCACCTCCGTTAGACCTTAAACATTTAATTTTCATATCCATTTCATTCTCAACCATACCTCAAACTTAGATAGGGCTTCTGATTTTTCTTTAAGAAAGAGGACCCAAGACGTTCTAGAGTAATCATCAATAAATAACATGAAATACTTGACACATTGAAAGCTCCTTACTCTAGTAGGAACACAAAGATATGTATGCACCAATTCCAACAATCTAGTAAAAGATTGGTCTTTAACTTTGATACTTCCTCTCACTTGCTCTCCAACTTGACATTCCTTGTAGACAACATTAGCAGGTTTGATAATCTTTGGTAGGTCTCTCACAACTTGAATTGAACTTATCTTCACCAGGATATCAAAAGTAATGTGACACATCCTTCTATGTCATGGCTAACTTTCATTGATTTCAGTCATAAAGAAATAACCATCACGTTTCTTGCGATGATAAATATTTCCATATGTCTTGTTTCCAATAGTTATCACAGTTTGAGACTCCTTTATGATCTCAAAGCCATCATCATAAAACATAAGATTGTATCCTTTGCAATGTAATCGTCTAATACTCAAGAGAATTTGCTTTAAACCTTTAATATAAACAACATCATCAGTGTTATGATTTCCATCAAGACTGATTAAGTCTCTTCCACATATGTCTGTAGTACAATCATCACCAAATATAACTAATCCTTCATCATATTTCTCAGATTTAACAAACTTGTATTTATCACCAATCATATGATTTGAGAAACTACAGTCAGTAACCCAATAATTCTTTTCTTGTTTGGTATGAAAAGTGTCTTGATTATTGAAAAACACCTATAGAGTATTTTCTTCCACACATCCTTCAGGGTAAGAAGCACTAATGTAGAGTGGCACAAGAGAAGCACAACACAAAGGTTTACTCTACTGTCCTTTGCCCACTCACCCACTTCAAACAGCCTTCAACCAAGCAACCAAAGGCACATTCAAGGGTGTATGAAGGATTTGGTATCCTAGTGATGGCTCCACCTTCTAGGCTTCTCCAACACCTCTAGATAGATCAACAAACACCTTCTATGCAGTTGGTTTGATCTCCAACTTCCCAAAACTCTTCAACCTGTACCTTGACTAGTAAGGCTACTAGCCCTCCAAACTAGGTTTTCTCAACAAAAATTGACAAAATCCCAAATGACCAGGCAATAAAATGATGGTTTTAGACACCCTCTATGGAACCCTATCAAACTCCCAAATCTCTTGTTCCAACTCTACTCCAGCAATCCAGAACACTCGTTAGGTCTCTTAGGCCTGATTGATCAATTTAGGCTAGGTTACAAAGCAAGTGCTCAAAATTGGGTGCATAGGTCAGGGGTAGGAATTTGCAATGCTTCTACCATGTCTCTACAATATAAATCCATCTTTTATTTGCTCACCCTATCAGGATTCTATCATCTACAACCTCAAATAGCATGAATTTGGTCAAATACAATGAAATACTTGACCTAGGGCATCACCTTAAAAATTGAAAATAGCATCTCCCAGAAAAATGCTTTTGGAATCTTATAGAGTACATCCCTAGCCTCCATTTCACCAGTTTTTATGAATTTTCACTAGTGGAAATGCATTCTAGGGCCGGATTTCTATGGCTGCCCTAGAAAACAAGGTTTCTAGACCTATTTTGAAAGAAAAATCAATAACGTTTGATCCCGACCACTTCAGGACCTCAAACTAGTTGCATATGAACCCTGACTCCAAGCACTTTTAGAAAAATGTCATTTTCACATGCAAAAAGTCCATACAATCTATACACAGTGAGAAAAGTAGGAACATTTACTGTTTTCTATAGTTTCAAAGCCCCAAAACTCCGTACCAGATGTCCTCTACCGTACAGGAGTGAAATACAAATGTTTCCAACTGATCCAAGTCAGTTTCTAACCTCTACATCAGCATTCAACCACCCAAAGTGGGTTTTGAACTGTCCAATGTGTCATTGACACTATTGGCAACAATAGACATTATGGAGTTTTTCCATTTTCCAAAGGATGGTGATTTGTTTTGCTTGTCCAATGGAATCAAAACATCCTCCATACTCCCAAAACATGATAAAACACACAAACAATCACAAAACTCAAAAACCAATCCTTTAGACCTTCTAGGCCTGATTGGCACAATAAGGATCCAAGTGGACTAAGCATGATTGAGGTTTATATGGTCACCTCAATCATCTTGACCACACAAATAGGACCATACAAACATGGCTAAAGCCTTATTATAGAGCACATTAAAAAAAAATCACAACCTTTAAAAAAAATGCAAACAAAGTGACTTTAGGAACCAAGGTGCTCCTAGGTGCCCTGCACCATACACCCACTGTGAAACAGAACTCAAGTCTCTTGAGTTGAAATGGTGTCAAATGTGAAACCTGCCTTCTCAATGTCTGCTCTACTCATCCAAGTGGCATCCTCCTGAGGTTTGTTTAGCCACTTCACCAAATAGTCATGATAGGTGTGCCTTCTAGTTTGTTTTGCAATCCTCTTATCCAAAATGCACTCAATCTAATTTGGAGAGGAAGGAATGAGTTCCTAAAGTGTCTGATTAGTTTGATCTTTTTCAACAGTAGTTTGACAATCAGATCCTTTATAGGGATAAAGGTCTGAAACATTAAAAATTGGAGACAAAGCAATGCCATCCGAAATCTAATTTTATATGCATTTTCTCCACATTTCTTGAGCACTTCAGAAGGCCCAATCTTCTTCATGAGTAGCTTGGTATGTTTACCTACAAGGAGCCTCTCCTTCTTCAGATGGACCATTACCAAATCACCTTCCTTGAACTACAAATCCCTTATTTTCCTGTCAGCAAACTATTTGTACTTCTATGAAGTGGACAACAATTTCTGTTGTACTTGTTCATGGACATCTTTCATGACTTGAATGAAGTCTTTAGCCAAGTCACTGCTATTTTCTAGTCCTTTAACCTCCCTAAGTTCCAAAATGCCCCTTGGGTGAGTGCCATAAACAATTTAGAAAGGAGACAGGCCGGTGCTTCTATTGACAGTGTCATTGTATAAGAACTCTGCCTAAGCCAAAAGTGAATCCCAACTAGCACCCTGCTCTTTTGTTAGGCATCTTAGGACATTGCCAAGTGACCTATTAATCACCTCTGTTTGTCCATTAGACTGAGGGTGATAGGTAGATGATAAGGACAAATTTGTACCTAGTCTCTTCCACAGTGTCCTCCATAAGTGTCTTATGAACTTGGGGTCTCTGTCTAAGATGATTGACAAAGGTAAACCATGTAACCTAACTATTTCTTTGAAGAAAAGACCTACTATGTGTGAGCCATCATGTGTGGTTCTACATGGGATGAAGTGAGCCATTTTTTAGAACCTATCTACAACCACAAAAATGTTGTCATGTCCATTCTTTGTCCTAGGCAAACCAAGTACAAAGTCCATGCTTATGGAATCCCAAGGCTTTGAAGGAATAGGTAGAGGAGTGTATAAACCTACATTTGATGTATGCCCCTTTGCTCTTTGGCAAATTTGACAAGTTTCAACAAACTTCCTTACATCGGTTGGCAATTTGGGCCAAAAATAGTACCTCCTAACCAATTCTAGGGTCTTGTAAATACCAAAGTGACCTGACATGCTGCCATAGTGCTTTTCCCTGATTATATTCTCTCTAACAGACCCTCTTGGGATACACAACATCCTACCCTTGAAAAGATATCCATCTTGCAACAAAAAATTAGAAAAATTAGTATTATACCTTCTTGTCATTGCCTTGCAAGAGAGGTATGGTTCTTTGAAGTCCTCATCTGCTGCATATTGATCTTTGATGGCTTGAATACCTATACTTTCCAACTGTATGGTCTACACACCAAGATTTTTCCTACTTAAGGCATCGGCTACCTTATTGGCCACTCCTTTCTTATGTTTTATGGAGAAGGTGTATGCTTGGATGTACTCCATCCACTTGACATGTCTGTGATTCAACTTTTGCTGCCTGTTCAAAAAGCTTAATGCATGGTTATCAGTAAAAACTATAAATTCCTTTGGCAATAAGTAGTGTCTCCATTTCCTTAATGACTGAACCATGGCATATAATTCTAGATCATAGGTGGAGTAGTTTTGTTTTGCCTCATTTAAATTCTCACTAAAGAATGCTACAGGCCTCCCATCTTGACTTAAGACTCCTATAGCCCTCTTACTTGCATCACATTCTACCACAAAGACCTTGTCAAAATTAGGTAGCACTAGGACTAGTTTTTCTAAAAAATTTTTCTTTGACAGTTAAAAGGCTTTGTTGGCCTCATTTGTCCATACAAACACACATTTCTTGCCTCCTTTTATAGTGTCAACAAGTGGAGTACAAATACCACTAAACCCCTTAATGAACTTTCTATAAAAGCTACACAAACCATGGAAACTTCTTACCTTCAAGGCTGTTGTAGGTGTTGGCCAATTAAGAATGGCTTCAACCTTACTTGGATCCATTATTAGGCTACCCTTGGAGATGACAAACCCCAAAAATATTAACTCTTCTTGTAGGAAGACACATTTGTCAAGATTGATTCTCAACTTCTCCTCTTGAAGCCTCCTAAGCACTTGATGGATATGCCTTATGTGGTCTTCCTTGCTGTCACTAAAAATTAGTATATCATCCAAATATACAACAATAAACTTGTTAAGGAAAGGTTTTAGCACTTCATTCATCAATCTCATGAAGGTGCTTGGTGCATTTGACAAGCCAAAAGGCATGACAACCCATTCAAAGAGTCCTTCATTAGTTTTGAAGGCAATTTTCCACTCATCCCCGTCCCTTATCCTGATTTGGTGATAACCACTTTTTAGATCTATCTTGGTAAAATACTTAGCCCTACCCAAGAAATCCATTAAATCTTCAATTCTAGGCATTGGAAATCTATACCTAATAGTGATCTTGTTGATGGCCCTAGAATCAGTGCATAGTCTCCATGTTCCTTTCTTCTTGGGTGCAAGCACTGCAGGTACTGCACAAGGACTAATACTCCTCCTGATAAGTCCTCTATCCAACAGTTCTTGGATTTGTCTTGCCACTTCAGCATTTTTCTCTGGGGTCAACTTGTAGGCTACTTGGTTTGGTAGGGTGGATCTAGGGATGAGATCAATGCAATGACTAATCTCCCTCTTTGGTGGAAGGGCATCCTTGCCTTCATCGGTTATCACATCCTGAAACCTCTCCAATAGTTCTTCCACTTCCTTTGGTCCAATCCTCCTAAGAGGTTTCTGCACTTTGACCTTCTTGGGATTCACATCCTTGGGCTTGATGACTACTGCAAAACATGGCACTTTCTCTTCCTTAAGGTTAGCCAAAAATGCTTTTTCACCTACCAACATAACTGAACTAGAAATGACTTTCTCTTTGCAATAATCAATCAAAGGAGTCATTGTAAACTTTTCACCATTCTTGGACAAATGAATTACATTGTTCTTACCATCATGTTGGGCACTTGTGTCATGTTTCCAAGGCCTTCCAAGAAGAAGGTGGCATTCATCCATATCCACTATCTCACAAACAACCTTATCATGATATTCACCTATCTTGAATTCAACCCAACATTGCTCTTTCACCACAATTTGTTGTTTCTTGGTTAGCCAAAAGACTCTATAGGGGTTAGGATGAGGCATTCTTTCCAATCCTAACTTAGTCACCATTTCATTAGAAGCCAAATTTTTAGAAGAACCTAAATCTACTATTACCTTGTACACTTTTCCTTTCACCTTGCAAGTGGTTCTAAACAAGTTGTTCCTTTGGGGCTGCTCCTTGGTGGCTGGCATGATGAGTGATCTATTAAACATGTTGCATTCTCCACTCTTAGGTGCTGTAGACTTGGAAGAGGTTGTTTGGTAACTGTTGATGATTGCAATATACAGCCTTCTGGCCCTCCTTCTAGCACCAAAAAACTGTTGATGATTGCAATATACAGCCTTCTGGCCTTCCTTCTAGCGCCAGAAAACTGTTGATGACTGGTTTGATGCAATCATAACAATAAGTTAAAATTCACATATAATGAACTGAAACTATACTTGAAAGATAAGAAGGAATCATTTGAGATTCAACTAATCCCAAGTCTACAATGGTTCGGTTGGTCAAGTTCAGTTGGTCAATGTGAAGCTGTAATGTTCAAGGGGCCTTACGTAGTTTAGGTTTGTTTGATGTTTTAATGGACTAAGAATATGCAAAGAGGTCATAGATTTCAACAAGTATTCTGTTCATTTGCATACAAGTGTTACTGGGCTGCAAGTTTTAGAGGGTTTTCTTGGATTTTTTGCAGCTTTCTTCTTTATCTATTTATGAAAACTGTCTACTTATAGCTCTGTTATACATGCTTCTTCAAATTTGAGACAATTTCCTTTGGATTTCTACGTTTTCAGCTAAATATTTCAGATGGGTTGGGAAAAGTTAGAAAGATCTAATCTACACCTCATTTAATCTACCGAAGGATCTAATTGTTTCTGTTATGCACTATGTAAATACCACAGTAATTTGATCAAATCCACAGTAAAAACCCTAAATGTAAGTTCTGAGCATTTTCACAAACATACATTTAAAATTGCAAGCTCTCAAAGCAGATATTTCAAAACACAAAGAAGAGCAGGAGAACACTCAGAAGATAGATGCAGAACTCTAGATTCTATTGTATTAGAAACGAATAGTCATACATGATTTACAATGTAGGAATGACTCTTAGTTTCATTGATCATACTACAGAGAACTTACAAGCTTTACAGATACAGTAAGGCAGCCAGACATTCCACGCGCACCTTACTGCAGACAAACAGGTGACCTCCTTCTTCTACTTCTAAACTATGCTAAGCTAACTTGCTGTGTTTTCCTAGAATCCCTGTTGTAGGCCCTAAAAATCCCTGTTGTAGCCCCTGTTGTAAAGTATTACAGTGTAGAGAGGCACAATATATAACATTCTGATTGTCCTCACTACAGCAAAAAACCTAACTGAAGCCCTGGTTCAAACCCCTGGTTACAGCAATAAATACAGGTGAACCAGTTCTCAAAAAATATCTCTGAGCAGTGTCAAATCTGGGCGAAATATTGCCCCTTCTGAGAAGTTCCGGCAGCTGGGCAATAACTTCTGTTTGTCTGTTGTAGTAATACCTCTAGCTGCAACTCTGTCTTTCACTTGAATGGCCTTGACTTTTCGCACTTTATCCTTATCTTCTTGCTCCTGAGATCAGATCTTCTGCCTCTATGAGGTCACTGTGTTGACTTTCCAGCTGCTTCCTCAACTACAAGCCTGCAAGACAAGACAAGCAATAAGTTTCACATTTATCACATAAATAGCAGGAAATTAAAATAAGCGCTTAAATTCAGGTGACTGCGCAAGATTGTGGAAATCGGATCCAAAATACTCTCAAACGCGCCCAAAATGCGTTCAGACCGCTCAAAATTCACTGGGTCAACCATCGCTGACCGGGAAAATGCCAAAGGCGCCAAAAAAAACACTTTAAAACTCCACCGCTTCATTTCCCGCCCATCGGCATGATCATCGCTGTCGGTGCATCAAAAAACATGTTGGTCGATATACTTCATCATCATGATATTCTGCTTCTGCATATTGGAGAAAAGAACAACATCATCATCATCATCATGTTGAAGAAGAATAGGAGGATATGAATATGATCATACTGCCGAGGAAAGGAAAATGATGGTGACATCATCATGATATTCGGGCTTCATTGAAATGCTAAGGATGACGTCATCATCATGTTCAGTTAAGATCAGGGGATAATTGTGATATCGGGTCACCTAAGGAGCATGATCAGGATGATGATGATCATCATCATTTTTTGGGGCTTTTGTCGAACTTGGAATAAGACGTCATCATCATATTTCGCGAACCAGATCGTGCTTGAAAATATCCTTTTGAAGGAAAAATGTGATGATGATGATCATCAGGATATTTGCTTCTTCGTTTATCAGATCGGGATGACGTCATCATGATATTCGGAGCCGGATCATGTTTGGGAAATATCCTGCCGAAGGGAAAATGTGATGATGATGATGATCACGATATTTGCAAAAGGTCTTACTTCATCGGCAGGAGGACTTTACGAAATATCGGGTGAACAAACAAGATCATGATGATCTTGATAACAGGACAGGATAAAACAATATGATGATGACCCTCCTCATCGAATTATCATGATGATGTCATCATGATATTTTGTCTTCGAAGCACAAGGATGAGTTGAGGTCATCATGATATTTGTGCCAGGGTGATATTGTAAAATATGATCACGCTGTTGAGGAATGCAATATCGACCTCTTCTTAATAAATAGGGTGATCATCATAATATTCGCTAACCGGAGATCAGGAGGATATGAAGATGATGATCCTCTTCGTCGAATTATGATGATGATGTCTTGATCACTTAGAGAATTTCAGCGAATGACCCTCGTGAAAGATCAGGATGATGATCATGATGTTGCAAAAGGAGACCAGGAGGATATGAAGTCGTCATCATCATATTTTGAACTTTAGTAGATATCATGATGATGACCCTGTGATAGGATTATAATACGCGCATGCAAATATGCCAATGATGAATTTTCTAAGTCAGGGTGATCAGCATGATATGATAAGATTTAGTAATGTTGAAATATCATGATGATGCTCGCGATACAAAGACTGCCCGACGGGGAACTTACCTTGACTTAAAGTTGATGTCATCATGATATTCGAACCTCAGGATATTATTGGGGGGGGTTCAAATATGATGATGATGTCCCTTATACGGCAAAACCGAGTTATAAAATATGACCCTCCTAAAAGAAATCATGATGCTGACGATGCGCCTAAGGCCATTTGACGGGTAAAGGGCACTACCACCTAAGATTGACGTCCGGATATTGCGACTGCATGATTTTTATCGGGTGATAGACCAAGATCATGATGATGTTGCCAACATGACTTAGGATATAAAAATATGATGATCCTCCTGCGAATATCAGGTTTGACCAAAACTTTGACCGTGCATAACTTTCACATATGGACGAATTTTCAAGTGAAGTAAAAGGCAAACCTGCATGGAATTTCAAGCTCTTTCTAAATATGAGGTCACAGAAACAAAATATGAACTTTGACAAACTGACCTCATGATGATGACCTACCTCATCATATATCATGATGATGATGCACCTGACCTTCATTTTTACCAGACCGCCAGAAAGCAGAAAAAACACAAGCAGAAGCAAAAAGCAAAAACATCAGCAGGGGTCCCCATTTTGCTAAGGAGCATAATGGGGCGTGTTGTGAACATCACAACAACTAGCAACCAAAACAAAACAATTAAATTCAGAGTGTTCAAGGAAACTAGATGAAATGAACTCATAACTTCCAACTATCTTTCTTGCAAATTACTATTCAGCTTGAGACTCAAAGTATTCAATAAAGATGCATGAATTTCCATTTTTAGTTTAGTTGTGTGCATGTGATTAATTATCCTCATCTTGAAGATCGGTTGAACAAACCAGTGACTGACATTAGCCTACGTAGGTGAGGATATTCCCTCATAGCCGACCGGATAGAGCCTTGCTGCCAGCGAGCGTCTATAGCCCCGGCAAGGTTATCGTTACAATTCTCCTAAGTAGAGCCCCACTGCCAGCGAGTGTCCATAGCCCCGGTAGAGTTACTTAGATGGCTTAATCTAGATTTTTAGTATAATCCGCTTTATTCATTTATTTTTTTTTTGTTTTCTAATTTTGAAAGATTTCATAAGATATAGCAATTTGTAACTTCATGATGCAAGGAGTGGACACTTGCTGAAATTAAGCTGAGAATTGTAATGGTAGCAAGGGTGACCTCTGATTTTTCACCTAATATCTACACTGGTATGTTCAACAAACCCAAGGATTTTAGGTGTGTCATCGTGAGAAACCTGCTTCGAATTCTCAATCACATTTATTGAATACAAAACTTCAGAAGATGAACAACTCTCTACATTCATGACAGTGACAAGTTATGTGTAAATTGCAAATGGTTAACCTGAATATCCTAAAATATATACTGTTTTGAATGGTTGCTAGTTTTGCTCCTTAATACTCTAAAGTAAAATAAAGATCCCTGCTGAGGAGACAACAAACAAACCAAACAAACAGGCTGTACAAACAACACATCAAAAGAAAAAAAACTGTACAAACAGAAAGAAAACAGCAACAAACAAACAAAAAGGAACTATACAAACAACTAACTTAAAAAGAAAACAGCAAAAGAAGAACACAAAAACAAAAACAACTACCCTAGCAGACTATATACAAGCCTCTACAAGGCAAACTGAAACCCAGGAAAAAGACCCAAGAACACCCCTACTTGCATATTTCTTTAGATTGTGCAGGAGTAATAGGGTACTGGTTATGGTTCTCATTCTAGCAGATTTATCTTTGAATTCTAAAAAAAATTCTGATATTCTAGATTCATTTTGTTTATCAGAATAGCTCTTAATAACTAGTAACTGAGGCAACTCATCGGGTTTATGATTAATCCATATGCATGTCCTATCTCTTGAATTTCCATAATCAAAATAGCATCTATCATTGTTTACTAAGGAAAGGAAAGAGACAACCTGATGTGCCTTTAGCTCTGTGGAACACACTTGTTTATTAATAGCTGGCTTTTCATTTAGCTCTGCATTTTCATTGCCCAGCTCTATGTCTAGTCCTTTTTCAAGTTGAAAGATGAATGACTCTAGATGTATCATTTCTTCATCTTCATCCAGCTTTATTCCTTCATTCTGGATGTTCAGTTTATCCTCGAATTCAGCAAACCTCTCAATGTTCTCATTAGTTTCCTGCACATCAGCACTTAAGTAAGTATCTTCATCATCATAATCTAACATATAGAAATTAATCATTTCTAAATCACTTGAGAGCAAAGGTGGGACGACATCCTTAGATTGACAAGAATACTCTCCTGTTTTATTTTCAACATGGTGCTGGGGTGATGTCTGATTGTGCACAGCAGCTACATGATCCTCTGTATCCTCTCTTTTCAAGAATTGTTCATCAGATGACTCATATTTATCATTTAGTGAAGAGTCTAATCTTATTGACCTGCAACAATCTTGATTTTGATCATTTAATTCAAAGAAGTCAGTCGTAACACTAGGATTTACTTTCTTTTCTATGACTTCATTAGTTGCTGTAGTGGGAACTTCATCAGTTTTAATGCATTTTAATTTTGCCAATGCTTGTTTACACTTCTTTGCCAAATCATGTTCGTTAAAACTATTCAGGTCAGACCCAGAGGTTTCTTCTTGACAAATATTCCTTAGTAATTCCATATATTTATCAAATGTATCAAGATGAATCTCACTTTCCTTTTCCTTTTCATTAAATCCTTTTTGCTTATTATCTAGAAAAGAGACATGAGCTGTGATTTCTTCTCTGCATTTTTTAGGATATTTATACTTTTCACTAACTTTAATCACAGCCGGATCCTGACGAAAAGACAGATTTTTTTTCTTACCATCACATGATTCCTGGAAAGAGATCTTATTATCCTTTATTCCTAGCATTGGTTCCATCTTTGTATCCTCTGCACATTTAACGACCGTTGATGCTGCATCCTCCTGTCGCTCAATAATCTCCTCACTTCCCTGCCAACTTTCAGCCTTATACACATCTGAGAGAGAGATTAGTCCTTTCAAATATAAATCTAATCTTGTGAGAAAAGATAGACAATTAAGCTCACCATGCTTTGCGGACTTATGTATCCTACACCTTCCAAATAAACCATAGCTATATAGATTTTTAGGATAAAGCTGGTTATTCAAAGCTTTCTGAAATGAAGGAATGTCAACTTGAAAACTGTCCCTATATGAGTCCATTGAAAATGGGACCTTCTTTCAACTCTCTTTTTTTTGTTATGAGATCTAACATATCTCAGAATATAGCATTTGAACTCAGAAAATTAACCCTAAACCAAATCAGGCCCTCCTTCTAGCGCCAAAAAACTATTGATGATTGCAATATACAGCCTTCTGGCCCTCCTTCTAGCGCCAAAAAACTGTTGATGATTGCAATATACAGCCTTCTGGCCCTCCTTCTAGCGCCAGAAAACTGTTGATGACTGGTTTGATGCAATCATAAAAATAAGTTAAAATTCACATATAATGAACTGAAACTATACTTGAAAGATAAGAAGGAATCATTTGAGATTCAACTAATCCCAAGTCTACAATGGTTCGGTTGGTCAAGTTCAGTTGGTCAATGTGAAGTTGTAATGTTCAAGGGGCCTTACGTAGTTTAGGTTTGTTTGATGTTTTAATGGACTAAGAATATGCAAAGAGGTCATAGATTTCAACAAGTATTCTGTTCATTTGCATACAAGTGTTACTGGGCTGCAAGTTTTAGAGGGTTTTCTTGGATTTTTTGCAGCTTTCTTCTTTATCTATTTATGAAAACTGTCTACTTATAGCTCTGTTATACATGCTTCTTCAAATTTGAGACAATTTCCTTTGGATTTCTACGTTTTCAGCTAAATATTTCAGATGGGTTGGGAAAAGTTAGAAAGATCTAATCTACACCTCATTTAATCTACCGAAGGATCTAATTGTTTTTGTTATGCACTATGTAAATACCACAGTAATTTGATCAAATCCACAGTAAAAACCCTAAATGTAAGTTCTGAGCATTTTCACAAACATACATTTAAAATTGCAAGCTCTCAAAGAAGATATTTCAAAACACAAAGAAGAGCAGGAGAACACTCAGAAGATAGATGCAGAACTCCATATTCTATTGTATTAAAAACGAATAGTCATACATGATTTACAATGTAGGAATGACTCTTAGTTTCATTGATCATACTACAGAGAACTTACAAGCTTTACAGATACAGTAAGGCAGCCAGACATTCCACGCGCACCTTACTGCAGACAAACAGGTGACCTCCTTCTTCTACTTCTAAACTATGCTAAGCTAACTTGCTGTGTTTTCCTAGAATCCCTGTTGTAGGCCCTAAAAATCCCTGTTGTAGCCCCTGTTGTAGCCCCTGTTGTAAAGTATTACAGTGTAGAGAGGCACAATATATAACATTCTGATTGTCCTCACTACAGCAAAAACCTAACTGAACCCCTGGTTCAAACCCCTGGTTACAGCAATAAATACAAGTGAACTAGTTCTCAAAAAATATCTCTAAGCAGTGTCAAATCTGGGTGAAATATTGCCCCTTCTGAGAAGTTCTGGCAGCTGGGCAATAACTTCTGTTTGTCTGTTGTAGTAATACCTCTAGCTGCAACTCTGTCTTTCACTTGAATGGCCTTGACTTTTCGCACATTATCCTTATCTTCTTGCTCTTGAGATCAGATCTTCTGCCTCCATGAGGTCACTGTGTTGACTTTCCAGCTGCTTCCTCAACTGCAAGCCTGCAAGACAAGACAAGCAATAAGTTTCACATTTATCACATAAACAGCAGGAAATTAAAATAAGCGCTTAAATTCAGGTGACTGCGTAAGATTGTGGAAATCGGATCCAAAATACTCTCAAACGCGCCCAAAATGCGTTCAGACCACTCAAAATTCACTGGGTCAACCATCGCTGACCGGGAAAATGCCAGAGGCGCCAAAAAAACACTTTAAAACTCCACCGCTTCATTTCCCGCCCATCGGCATGATCATCGCTGTCGGTGCGTCAAAAAACATGTTGGTCGATATACTTCATCATCATGATATTCTGCTTCTGCATATTGGAGAAAAGAACAACATCATCATCATCATCATGCTGAAGAAGAATAGGAGGATATGAATATGATCATACTGCCGAGGAAAGGAAAATGATGGTGATGTCATCATGATATTCAGGCTTCATTGAAATGCTAAGGATGACGTCATCATCATGTTCAGTTAAGATCAGGGGATAATTGTGATATCAGGTCACCTAAGGAGCATGATCAGGATGATGATGATCATCATCATTTTTTGGGGCTTTTGTCGAACTTGGAATAAGACGTTATCATCATATTTCGCGAACCAGATCATGCTTGAAAATATCCTTTTGAAGGAAAAATGTGATGATGATGATCATCGGGATATTTGCTTCTTCGTTTATCAGATCGGGATGACGTCATCATGATATTCGGAGCCGGATCATGTTTGGGAAATATCCTGCCGAAGGGAAAATGTGATGATGATGATCATCAGGATATTTGCAAAAGGTCTTACTTCATCGGCAGGAGGACTTTATGAAATATCGGGTGAACAAACAAGATCATGATGATCTTGATAACAGGACAGGATAAAACAATATGATGATGACCCTCCTCATCGAATTATCATGATGACGTCATCATGATATTTTGTCTTCGAAGCACAAGGATGAGTTGAGGTCATCATGATATTTGCGCCAGGGTGATATTGTAAAATATGATCACGCTGTTGAGGAATGCAATATCGACCTCTTCTTAATAAATAGGGTGATCATCATAATATTCGCTAACCGGAGATCAGGAGGATATGAAGATGATGATCCTCTTCGTCGAATTATGATGATGATGTCTCGATCACTTAGAGAATTTCAGCAAATGACCCTCGTGAAAGATCAGGATGATGATCATGATGTTGCAAAAGGAGACCAGGAGGATATGAAGTCGTCATCATCATATTTCGAACTTCAGCAGATATCATGATGATGACCCTGCGATAGGATTATAATACGCGCATGCAAATATGCCGATGATGAATTTTCTAAGTCAGGGTGATCAGCATGATATGATAAGATTTGGTAATGTTGAAATATCATGATGATGCTCGCGATACAAAGACTGCCCGACGGGGAACTTACCTTGACTTAAAGTTGATGTCATCATGATATTCGAACCTCAGGATATTATCGGGGGGGGTTCAAATATGATGATGATGTCCCTTATACGGCAAAACCGAGTTATAAAATATGACCCTCCTAAAAGAAATCATGATGCTGACGATGCGCCTAAGGCCATTTGACGGGTAAAGGGCACTACCACCTAAGATTGACGTCCGGATATTGTGACTGCATGATTTTTATCAGGTGATAGACCAAGATCATGATGATGTTGCCAACATGACTTAGGATATAAAAATATGATGATCCTCCTGCGAATATCAGGTTTGACCAAAACTTTGACCGTGCATAACTTTCACATATGGACGAATTTTCAAGTGAAGTAAAAGGCAAACCTGCATGGAATTTCAAGCTCTTTCTAAATATGAGGTCACAGAAACAAAATATGAACTTTGACAAACTGACCTCATGATGATGACCTACCTCATCATATATCATGATGATGATGCACCTGACCTTCATTTTTACCAGACCGCCAGAAAGCAGAAAAAACACAAGCAGAAGCAAAAAGCAAAAACATCAGCAGGGGTCCCCATTTTGCTAAGGAGCATAATGGGGCGTGTTGTGAACATCACAACAGTAACTTGTGCTACTTTGATAGTCCTCTTCTTGAAGGAGTTGTACTCTTCTTTCTTTCTGATTTGCAGTAGTGTTTCACATCTTCTCCGGGCATCTAAAGGACTGATGTCCAATCTGATTGCAAGAGAAACACATTGGGATCTCTGCCCCCACTTCTTCCTCTACCATTTCCTCTGCCCCTAAATTGACCCTTATCAGCACTGTTTTTATCAGCCTGCCCTTGGTTGCCTTCTTGTGATCTGCCACCTTGGAGTCTAGAGAAATTATCTCTATTTTGAAATCTACCCCTACCCCTAAAGTTCTAATTTCCTCTGCCTCTACTGTTGCTGCCAAAATTCCCTTTTCTTCTCTACTTATCCTCAATCCTCAGTGCCATTTGAAAGTACTTATGGACTGTCTCTAGGTTAAAGAGAGTTAATTCATCTTGAATGGAGAACTTAAGGCCATTGAGATACCTTGCAAGCTTTCATTTTTCATTCTCAGGCATCTTGGCTTTCAATGTAATCTTGTGAAATTCCTCTGTGTAGGTGCTCATGTCCATGTCCTTCTGTCTCAAGTTGTACAACTTCTTGTTCAAGTTGACTTCATAATCCTCAAGGACAAATTGCTTCTTGATTTCAAGTACCATCTTACTCCATGTAGAGATAGGATTCCTATCTTCTTCTATCCTCTCATTTTGAATAAAATTCCACCAACTCAAAGCTGGCCCTTTCATTCTTGATTTGGCAATCTTCACTTTCTAATTTTCTACCACTTCTTCACATTCAAAATAGTTCTCGACTGCCTCAATCCAATCAAGGCACTCCTCTGGATTCAGCTTACCAAGAAACATAGGTAAGTTTGCCTTAGTGTCCTTCCTACTCAACTTTCCAAGTGCATCTAGGAATTGTCTCTCTGACATGCCTCCTTGTGGCTCTTCCATAGGAACTTCTTCTTCCTCATCTTGATCCTCTTCATCTAAATCCAAGATGACCTCTAGCTTCTTCTTCTTGTCTTTGTCTTTCTTCAACTTTTCTATCTTAGCCTCCATCCTTTTGTTCTTGGTTACTTGCTCTCTCACTATCTTTGCCAACTTGGCATTAGTCACTCTTGAAGGGACTTCCTCCTCTTCTTCTCTATCTTCCATCTCTTTGATGGCTCTAATACCACCTGATGTAGAGTGGTACAAGGGAAGCACAACACAAACGTTTACTCTACTGTCCTTTGCCCACTCACCCACTTCAAACAGCCTTCAACCAAGCAACCAAAGGCACATTCAAGGGTGTATGAAGGATTTGGTATCCTAGTGATGGCTCCACCTTCTAGGCTTCTCCAACACCTCAAGATAGATCAACAAACACCTTCTATGTAGTTGGTTTGATCTCCAACTTCGCAAAACTCTTCAACCTATACCTTGACTAGTAAGGCTACTAGCCCTCCAAACTAGGTTTTCTCAACAAAACTTGACAAAATCCCAAATGACTAGGCAAGAAAATGATGGTTTTAGATACCCTCTATGGAACCCTATCAAACTCCCAAGTCTCCTATTCCAACTCTACTCCAGCAATCCAGAACACTCGTTAGGTCTCTTAGGCCTAATTGATCAATTTAGGCTAGGTTACAAAGCAAGTGCTCAAAATTGGGTGCATAGGTCAGGGGCAGGAATTTGGAATGCTTATACCATGTCCCTACAACACAAATCCATCATTTATTTGCTCAACCTATCAGGTTCTATAATCTACAACCTCAAATAGCATGAATTTGGTCAAATACAATGAAATACTTGACCTAGGGCATCACCTTAAAAATCGAAAACAACATCTCCCAGAAAAATACTTTTGGAATCTTATAGAGTACATCCCTACCCTTCATTTCACTAGTTTTTATGAATTTTCACAAGTGGAAATGCATTCTAGGGCCAAATTTCTATGGCTGCCCTAGAAAATAGGGTTTCTAGACCTGTTTTGAAAGAAAAATCAATAACTTTTGATCCCGACCACTTCAGGACCTCAAACTACTTGCATATGAACCTTGACTCCAAGTACTTTCAGAAAAATATCATTTACACATGTGAAAAGTCCATACAGTCCATACACAGTGAGAAAAATAGGAGAATTTGTTGTTTTATGTAGTTTCAAAGCCCCAAAACTCCGTACCAGATGTCCTCTGTCGTACAGGAGTGAAATACAAATGTTTCGAACTGATCCAAGTCAGTTTCTAACCTCTACAACAGCATTCAACTACCGAAAGTGGGTTTTGAACCATCCAATGTGTCATTGACACTATTGGCAACAATAAACATTATGGAGTTTTTCCATTTTCCAAAGGATGGCAATTTGTTTTGCTTGTCCAATGGAATCAAAACATCATCCATACTTCCAAAACATGATAAAACACACAAACAATCACAAAACTCAAAAACCAATCCTTTTGAACTTCTAGGCCTGATTGGCACAACAAGGATCCAAGTGGACTAAGCATGATTGAGGTTTATATGGTCACCTCAATCATCTTAACCACACAAATAGGACCATACAAACATGGCTAAAGCCTTATTATAGAGCACATTAAACAAAAATCACAACCTTTAAAAAAAATGCAAACAAAGTGACTTTAGGAACCAAGGTGCTCCTAGGTGCCCTGCACCAAGCACCAGTATCATATTTTAAATCAATGAACAAGCACTCCTTATCCTTATCATCTTCATCATTAGATATACTTGCATCTTCTTTCACATAGTATAGTTTCTTAGGAATTCTACTTTTGTTTTCCCTATTTCTACTTCTCAAAATTCTTTTTAGACATCTTAATGTATAATGACCAATCTTGCCACAACTGAAACACTTGAAATGTAATTTATCACTGTGTTTACCAGTACCCAATTTTATTCTTCTCACAGAGTCATCTTCAATATTATCTGCATTGTTTTGATTTGTTTCCATAGTCTTCTTAGATTTGTTAGTCCCGATGATAGCTACAACTAAGGTCCAGATTTCATATCCAAGAGAAAACAAATAACTTACTATTCTTATTTTGAAGAATGCATACATAGGAACATCCTTCTTGTGTGCCATTCTGGATCTACCTCAAGCTATTAAAATTTCTTCAAATGAACTTCGCTCTGATACAAATTGTTGAATGCACAAGTCAACTGAGAAGGGGATGAATCAGTTGTAACAAAACTTCAAACCCTTACAAACATTCAGATCCACATTAACATGTGAACATGTTATGATAATTATGCAAGAAATGCAAATGACTAAAAGTGAAGCATAACAACACCACACACAAGAGAACACCAGATTTTATGTGGAAAACCCTAAAAGGGAGTGAGGATTACCTCACAATATAATGTTGTAGCAATATTGAATTACAGAAGGCTCACTGTCCTAAAGAGACAATGCTCACTGTAGGTGGACTCACTTTCAAAGTGGACACATTGCCCACTGAGAAAGAAAGAGAGAGGAGAAGAATGGCTCACTGCCAAGCTTTGAACTAATATAATTGCATCTAACCTATGCATGGAGTTTAGTTTAAATGAAGTTCAATATCCATCACAACACAAACATCTTTGCACCAACACTAAAAATAGTAGACACCTTCTCACTACATCTAGTAGCCTAACACATGAAATCTCTCACTCCACTGATCAAATTTGCATCATAAACATCATATCCCCTTGCACATCCCTACATCCATGACTCCTTGACACTTAGTTATACCATATTCAATCATGAAAACATTATCCAAGGTCAGCAATACATCTTAACCCATAAAATTCAAATTAGGTATAGACCTAAACATTCTCGTGGAGGAAAGGAATGAATGCAGACCATATCATGCCTTAGCATGGACCTAAATCCACTCTTACATGCTTCAACACCCTTTCAAAATTTTCAAAGCACAACCGCAATTAGTGTAAACAACCAAGTCGGCCAAAATTGTGATAACACTATGAACTTTAAAGTGCACACTTCCTCAAGACCAAAAGTCAACATACGGACAATGAACCAAGCTCAAACATGGTTTAAAAACATCTAGAAGCACCAAAAACCCAACAAATTCCTTTGTAACATCTTTTACTTGAAGAAACTTCACATCTGAGTATTTAACCAGCTATATTATGCTCTGTCATCATCTGCACCTTAAGAAATGTACTTGCAAACCACCAAACCATGAACCACATGAGATGAAGGAAGATATAGATTTTATAAGCATACGTCCAAAAATGCAACACTTGAAACCATTTTGTGGAGAAATATAAAGCAAAATACTTTCTCCCGGACACACTGCAAACACCATCAAGCACTATTCTCAAACTGGTGAACACAACTTCCACTGTACAATGATTTGGAGCACCAAATTCTAGTTTTAGCATCTTCAAACACTTATTAACAACATATCCAAACTACATACTCCAATCTCCAACACAAAATAAATGTGGAGTAAAAACTTGAACAACACTCTATAAGCTCGAAGACTTCTTCAACACATTATTTCCATAATTAATCAAATTTTCTCAAAAGCACTTGAAAACCCAACAACATAAGTATATCCTCAATATCTTCAGCACCTCTATAAAGAAACTAAATCACTTTTAGAAAGACAACTTAATCAAACAACAAAAACCTCATTAGAAGACATAGTTGACACCAATGACAACACATGCTTGTTGACATCAAGGACAACACTGATTAGCACATACTTGCAACAAATATTTTATTAGGTTTGCAACCCTTATAGATACCTTATTCTATATTTTCACTACTGTACTTTGGGAGAGCTTTGGACTGCATTTTCTATAGGTGTTGAACATGTGCTTTCACAACTAGGTTAGTTAATTGGTGCCCTTTATTGCCCATTTCTTATAGTGCTAAATTTGAATTCTTTAAGTTAGTTGGGTGTGAAGAACAATTTATTTTCATGAGTATGGACTATTTGTTTACCAGAAATTTTCTAGAGATTTATTCGTCACCCATAGCAATTATAGAATCTTTTGTTTACTAGTTTCTCAAACAAGTAAAGATGAAGCACAAATATCAAGGTTCCCTTGTGGCTTCAATTATTGATAATGATTTAGCTAAGGTGTAGGATACCGAGCTAAGACATATAGATTTGGAGGATTTATGTGCTCGATTAGAGTGTAACCCCAAGTCACCTATAGTTGAGAAAATCATAACAAGTGGGTTAGCTTGTGTTGGGGGTTTCCCACCTATTTTGCCATGTCAAGACCTAGTTGTTGCATGTGCAAAGAAGTATTATCCTGATATTAAGGTTTGTTCATCCTTTATTTGGAGAAGACTAAGAGGTGGCTTAAGGGGAAATTTTGAGAGCATGCTTCTTCTTCTATGCATAAAGAAACATGAACAAGAGAGCAAGGAACCTCCCATACCTTTAGAATTCAGAAAACTTCAACTGGTTTGGAGACAACTCATCACATAGTTGATTCACAATCTGGTGGGGATGGAGAGTAGCTTGAAGATAATAGGAAACTAAAAGGTGTATGTGAACAACATGGTTAGCTTGAATTTGTGAAACCATAAGTAGAGATGAATTTGGATGCTTTACAGTAATTGCAAGAAGATCACATGACTTCTTCTATGTCTCCTTCACCTAGTAATGATTCTTCCATTTTTCAATAGATTGCTAATGATAGTACTTTTTTTTCCTTGTTTTGAGATTCTAGCCTCCCCTATATCAAATGTAATTCATGTACAAGATACTCCTAATTAGCTAGATAGAGTTGTCTTGGGTACAAGTAAGAGTGGTATAGTTTTGTCTTCCTCTTCTTAGCTAAAGAAAGTTGTTGAGAAAAAGAGGAGATATGCCCCAATGACAGACATAATTGTTGACACTATAGCGAAATTACTACAGACTACACCTAAGCCTAAGAAGGCTAAGAGGATGTCTCGGGTGGTAATGGATTCTTCCTCAGGGCATAGAATTTTGGAGATTACAAACCTCATTAGGGATAAAATTGTAAATGAAGTCATAGAAGGAGATTTTAATATGAGCAAGATTGACATGGCTCCTTCTACCATGAAAGGTGATATATATCATGCAAAATTCTCTGTAGGCATGCTAGAAAAGAGAGTTAGAGCTAAGCAACAGGAGAATGCAAAGTTGCAAGCCCAAGTGAATTCTCTAAAATCTTTCATTCAATCTATTTTGAATATTACTTCTCAATCCTCTAATGCAACTCTAAGTGTTTTTGTTGATGGAATGGATCCTAGCATGTTGCAACAAATCAATGGATATCAAACTCTAGCTGAGGCCACTAAGAAATGGGTAGAGCAAGTCACCATTGAAGGTTTTTTATACATTGAGGAAGTCATGAAACTATATACCCTCACTCCTGATAAATGGAAAGGGTTAGTTGCAAAGTTACAAAATGTAAAGAGGGAAGACAGTAATCTTCTCATGGTGTATACAAAGATAAAAGATATGATGGAAATTGAGATAAAAATGATTATGTGTCTTGGCTAGATGGTCTATAGTGGAAGAGGTCTGTGCTAGGGGATTTTAGTGGAGAAATAAGAAGAATTTTGACTCAATATTACACTGATATGGTTGATCTTAAAAACAATTGTACCATATCAGATGTAGAGATTTCAAATGAAAGTGGATACAACTTCCTTGATGTCAAGAAAGTAAAGAAAAGATTTAAGAAGATGCTTATTGAAGAGCTTGTTGGTTCTGACATAGTTAATGGTGAGTCACTATTGAATCTTGGACATATAACAAAGTATCTCAAAACTTTTAGGCATGAAATTGATGATGTCTATAATAGACCAACAGATGTAGATAGAATGATATTAAAGTGGAAACTTCAGGCAATCATTACTTGAAGACCAATTTTCAAGATTTTAACTCTCATGATTACTAGGTACATGATTTACAAGGAGAAACTGAGAGCATAGGTGGACTCGACTACTGCTGGTGAACAAGACAAGGAAAGAAAAGCAACTCAGGAAAAAGACCAAACTTCTGCCACATGATGGCATTTCTTATTTTTATGTTATTTCTTTAAACATCCTCTAGATACTCTTGTGGCAAAAGACTTATTATTATTTTATGTTTTCAATTGATTGTCCCGAAGAAGTTATTATTTCAAAGATAGTTATTTTATGACAAGGCTATATATACTAAGCTTGCCCATGGATTTAGGATCTTTTGGCAAACTTTGTGTTGTTGATAGGTCAATTTTTTGTTACTCTAAATTTTAGTTATTTTCAATATATGAATGGAAGCTTGAGGAGATGATTTCTAAAGTCGTAAACTTTGTGTTATGGTGGATGAATCTATATTCTTCTTATGTGGCCTTTTGAATTTTATTTTATTAAATTATTATCTATTCATTTTCATTAATCTAGAGACTTTATGTAGAAAAATGGGTTTGTCAGAATTGTAACGGAGAATAGAACTCCTATCATTCATCTCTGATACTAAATATCCATCCATCTAAATGTAAATATTTTTTAATCTATAAAATTGCATAGTAAATTAGTCATTATAATTTAGCATTTGATATTTTTACTAGCCACATTATGATTTTTTAAAAAATTGTCAGCACATTTGCCAAATAATATATTTTACATTTTTTAATATCTATATAATTCGCCACTTAATTTATTTTATTTTTTGGAATACATCTATAATTTACCAATGAAATTGATTTTCTTTCTCAAATTTATATAAAATTCACCATTAAAAAAACCAATGTTGACAAATTTGAAAAAAATCACCAATGATTTTTTTTTTTTAAATAGACATAGATTCACCAACATTTTTTTGGCCTCGGGCTAAGATTTGCTAGGATTTTATAGGTTTTTTTAGGGGCTAGTTCTTTAAAGTTATCCCTAATTTAAAGACCTCGAAATTGCATAGGATTTAATTATAGGATATGAAATGCAGTAGCTAACTCGTGAATATGTGCATGCTCATTAGTGGTAGGGTTTACTGAGCCTACACCAATACTACTCTAGTCCTACATATATGTACATGTATGTATGTGTGTGTGTGTGTATATATATAAATTTTGAAACTCAAGATGAATTTAAAATTAAAAAATTATACTTCAAGTCAAATTAATGTAAAAAAAGTATAATAAATTAAGGTACACACTAGGTAATTTGACTCAGGCATAGCAGTTGATGATGGGGGATGAATTGTTACGACATCTTCTAGTCAGTTTGACACAAAAATTTTAGGACCTCCCATATGCTATTAAAAGGAATCACATTTTCAAATTATTATATAATTATTAAAATCTATCTAATTTTAATCTAGACTAATTTTTAAACACACATTGTATTTAATGAATGAGCTAGATGGTTAAGAGAAATTTATTCTAGCCTACCATATAAGATGTGCTGATCCATATGGTCATTGACAACAATTGGTCTAATTGAGATGTAGTGGCCAAGCCAGACATCTGCACCAAACAACACAATATATAAAATTTATTAAATAAATTGATATTTGATATTTTAAAATAGATAGATACATATTTAAATTATATTTAAATTTATTAAATTTGGCATGTGCACCTCTATAAGAGTGAATAATGTTTCTAGGAAAGACTTCTCCTCTGGTGTTACAACCCTCAAAGTAGATACAACAATAGGACCAAAACATGCAGCATCACAATTTTGATAAAAATGTCATGTAGACCATAATGGTGTTGATGATCATGAGGTTCTAGGACCACCACCATCTCCTCCAAGCTCACAATAATTGAATTCATCTATCAAGTGGGTAGCTCAGTCAGTTATGTTCCATGAGAGTGCAAAGAAGTCTCCTAGTGTTGATACCACTATGCACTAGTGAATGTGCATAGGAATAGAAGACGAAGAAGGAACAATAGGTAGAAAGGGAAAACATTGATTTGGATTGACACCTATGTTGTGGCATGTTGCCACCCACACCCTAGAACGATGATCTCATGTCAAAATAATTGTGTTTAAAGCTCATTTAAAAATCAGCCCATAATATTTTCAAAAAATACAAAGGAACCTCAAAATTGGCATATAGTGAATGGTCAAAGACTGTCCACCATTGCTCCCAAATGTTTGCCACTATCTGAGGATATGTGTACCATTTTATTCAAATTATTTTTTTAGTTGGATCTATTGACTAGTTTTTCAAGGGATCAATAAACTATGGGGCTATAGTAGTTTTCATAATATGCAAATCATTGATCTATTTTAAAGAGAGACCATCCACATAGAATTAATTCCACTCCTCCCATTATGAATAGAATGTGTCTAGAGCTATATCAGTTGATCTAATAGAATCAATAATGGTTTGCATTGTAGATGAAAACCATGCTACATGGGGGGAGTATGTATCTAATTTCGGATAGACAATTTTTTTCTTGCAAAGTATTTATGTATTCATTAATGGTTGCTCGCAAGTGAGCTTCACCAAATGGAGGGGGTGGGGGTTTGAGGGGTCTTGGCATGGGGGGATTTTGTGAAAGGGTTTTGAGGTGGGGATTCATTTTGGATGGCATGTTCTATCAACAAGTCATAATCTAGTAAGTCAACCATATATAAATGCTAGAACTATCAGCTGCAATTACAAAAAATAATTAATTGAATTAGGAATTGGAAATTTATATATTAAATGCATGTATGTAACATGTTTAGAGACATATATCAAATTTGGGAATATATAAATTTATATGGTTTACTAGTGTAAATTAAGCTTACTTAGGTGTGCACATTCATCTATGTTTAGCCACGAGTTATTCTTAGCATACCTAGATTAGCTTTGTCTAAGTTAAGTAGTTTCTTTTCCTATTTTTGGAGCACCACTATTCCTAGTGAGCTTTTTATATTATTGGATCGACTATTCTTAGTCAATTATACCCTATATGTGCTACCTCTTGGAAGCTAATAGATCATCTGGTTTGCTTTGGATATTACTTGTGTCTTTGATAGCATTGATTGTGCAATAGTTCATCTTTCATGACTTGTGTTAGTGTTTGCAAACTTCCACAAATGTTCATGATTTTTACATGGTATAAGAGTGTGAATGGTAAGGTTGTAAATCTATTCTTCTATCAATTTCATTATGCATAACATGTTCAACAAAGAGGGATGATTCATTGGTTTTGGTAGAGTTTTGCAACTCTAGAGCTAATCAAAGGAATTTTTTCTCTGATGAAGGTATTTTTTGGATATCTTGTTGTGTGAGCTCTCTAGAGGGTGTGGAAAGAATTTTTTCAATCTAAGGCACGTTTTCCCTAGTTTTGGAAGTCTTTCTTGCTGGGAGGCATCTCAAACTACAATAGGGTCATCTTTTTTAAAGAAACAAAGGTTTTTTTGTGTTGGCGTGTATTTTCCAAACAGAGGAAGGCATTTTTTTGTCAGGGGAAGGTGTTTTTTTTTAAGGCATTTTTTGATTTCGAGGGGGCATTTTGTCTTTATGAAGTAGTCTTTTTAGTAGGCCCACCCCCATTTGGGTTCCTACAACCTGTTTATAATAGGCACGTAGGCCTTTTGGAGGCCATGACCTACCTAAATAGGCTTGCTAGGCCTCTTTTTAGCCTCCTAGCATGTTAAATGCCCTCTATAGTAGTACAAGAACCCACCATAGAAGCAATTCAACCCTCCACATCATAAAAATGCCCTGTATCAAGAACTCTTTTGCTAGTCTAAGCACAAATTTTCCCAACACATTTCCAAATAACAAGATTTCATTGTTTTTTAGAAATTTCACACAAATAGATATATTTTTCCTTAATTATTTGAGTATTTTTTTTTCAAGAAAATTGCCCTATTTTATCTTTTTTTAAGAAATAATGGGTTTTTCTAATAAAAAGCTATATTTAAATATGTTTTAAAAATATTTTTTTATAAAAATGCAAGTTTTTTTAGAAAAACTCTTTTTAGACTTATTTTTAAAAGATTTTTTACAAAAAAAAAAAGCCAAATTGCTCCTCCTTGTAAAGTTTTTTTGTGCAAATATTCTTTGGCAAATTAAACTCAAAGAGCATTTAAAATTGTGTAATAGGCAGTTTTGTCCACGTATTATTTATAAAGTGCCAAAATTAGGGGGGATCACATTATAATCATAGGGATTTATCTTAGTGTTGTGTCTTTTCTCTCCACATTTGATTAACTTCCAATATGGATTCTACTTAGGCTATTTCACCATTAACCCCCTCAAAAAATCATGATTGGAAATCTAAAATCCAGGTTATGTTAAAAAATAAAGGGTTACACAGGGTTACAATGGGCATTGAAAAAGAACCCACTGTTGATACAGAGAAGGATAAATGGTTTAACAAGTGTGACAAGGCCTTTGGTTGTTTATGTCTCAACATCTCTCTAGAATTACTCTTTCATGTAGAATCTTTGTCAACCTCCAACGAGGTATGGCTCACTCTTGAGAAGCTCTTTGGTAAGGCAGATGAGATGAGAGCTCATGAACTAGAGAATGAGTTAATCAATTTGAGTCTGAGCACATTTAACACATTAGAAGACTTTTTTACCAAGTTAAGATCTACCAAGTTGCAATTAAAAGAATGTGGAATTGATAAAAAAAGATGACTAACTTGTGCTTTCAATTCTCTCCAAGTTAGGACCTAAGTATTCTATATTTGTATCTACATTCTGCTCCACTAAAAGAGCTCTTCGAGCCACATGGAAAATTCCATCCTTAGATGACTTCATTGAAGACTTAATTAGGGAGTAAGATAAGTTAATGCACATGAGTACCCTGAAGGCATCAAAACCTCAAGATCTCTTTGCTAGGAATGGGGAACATAATGCTTCAAACAACAAAGGGGAGAAGAATAAAGAAGACAAGGAGACAAAGAGAGAATAGAAACCTAAGACATTTAAAAGTCACACAAAAACTTTATTCAAACAAGGGCAACCTAAAAGGGACAAAGTTTAGTGTGCCTACTGTAAGAAGATAGGGCATCATGAGCACAAGTGCATGAACAGACAGATAGACCACCTCACTCATCTTCTTAATAATCATAACATTGGGGTACCTAAATCTATCAAAGAGTCTGCATCAACCCAACAAACTTTTAAGACAAAGGAAAAAGGAAAAGGAAAATTTAAGGGCAAGGCACTAGTTGTAGTAGCATCTTCATCATCTCCATCTTGGAATATTAACTCAGGTTCTTGCACCATATGGCTTCTTCACAGGTTGATTTTTCTTCCATAGAGATTTATAACTTGTCTAGCACCACCTTGGGTAATAACACACCAGTAGTAGTTGCAAGGAGAGGGTCTACTGAAATTGAGGGGAGGACATTCACTAATATTCTTAGTCTACCTTCACTTTCAACTAATCTCCTATTAGTGTATCAAATTTATCACATAGGCAAGGGCTTGCAACTTGAGTTTACTCTAGATTTTATTGAGATCAGAGAGTTGCATAGAAACAACTTAGTGGCTTTGGGAAGGGCAGATCACCATGCTAGGTTATACACCTTCTAACACTTTTCACATGATATTTCTCCTTCTGACCATCCATGGTAGATTCCTAAGGCATTTTTTTCTTCTTCTTCTAGTTCCAATAGCAAGAATAGTGATTGGATGCCATCTCCATCCATCTCAAGGCTCATTTTGGAGGATGAGGATTCATCATTCGACTCACCCACATTCATCTCTCTAGGCTAGATAGCCATTTCAAAGTGCAAGTAATAGTGTATACAATCAAGTTGGTAGCTGACTTCCATTGTCATATTATCAAGCTCATGCTTTTTATTCCTCTACTTTTAAGTTTAGTGTTTCTCCTTTGAGAGTTTCCAAAAATTCATTACAATAGAGTCATATTTAGGATTCACTTCATTGGGACACACTTCTACCAGATATCTCTTGGTTGTTTGAAGAGTCTTACATATTGGATCTTGATGACACCTTGGACAATCTTATCTTACTATTTGATGAAAGTAGACATACACCTACTACTACTTCAGAGTTCAGATAGGCTTCACCAATGGCTTCCAGTGATTCCTCACATGACATCTCGTGGGATTTACTTTGTAGTCACATAGCATGCATTGACATTCCAAAACCATACATCAATTCTTTGGATCTTGTTCTTCATTAGTCTTCACATGTTTTCAAGAGGTCACTTGTTTTAGTTGGCTCTATGCCTTCTAATTTCATTGTGAGTCATTTTGACATCAGTATGATGGCATTTGAGTAGTATTCTCTAATAGGGTAGATTATGAGACTTACCACCTATTGGTGTTCCCAGCTGAATGTCTGAGTTCCCCTAAAAAGTTGCCATCTTCTATCCACTGGGACCTTAGGTTAGTGGCCAATGAATAGGAGACTAACTCTCTATCTCCTCTACACTTTAGGCTCTACAAGACCTAGGGGTATTCCCTTACTTAATGCCCATATGGTGAATCTTGGTTATAACTAGGTATTGACACAAAAGCAGATAAATACTCTATTATGTAGGCTAAAATTGTGAGATAAATACAAAGGGGCTATCTTTGGACTATATTTTAGGTGTGGACCATAGGATTTGAAACCTAAATCCTACTCCTATAATCCTAAAGTTTTCAAATGTTGCATTAATTTTGTTCTTTATATTTTGGTTGCAAGATTAGGCTTTGAACCATGAAATTTTTCTAACTATTGACTGGTGCCTATCTCAGGGTGCAGAGTCAAATTTTAACATGCAAAATATTTCAAATAGTAGTATAGACATATAACTTCAAAGGGTTTACTTGTCTCTGCCTTCCCGATACACCCAAGAATAAGTATTCATATCAACTATTCTTATGATTATCCTTGTTACCTAACATATTTTCACACATTTGATTTAAAGCATTTTAATCTATTCCTTAAACATAAGAAAAAAACCAAACATGAAATACAACAAATGAGTATTTAAGAACTATGAAACCCTTAGCTTCTTTGTCCAAAAGAAAAATATAGATAACAAAGGAGACAGTTAACACAAATACATGTGTACAACATTACTCATATGACTTAATTTAAAACTGATAGATTTCTTATGAAAATACATTTAACATATAAAACTAAAACCTGAAACATAGAGATGGGGCAACCTGCTAAAGCTTGTATTTCACTCCAGAGATCAAAATATCCAATCTTCAACCCCCCTAAAATGATAGCCCAACATTCTTATAGACTTTTTTCAAAAAAAAGGGGTAAAAACTTTATTGAAATTTAGAAAAGAGAATTAAAAAACATCAAAGGGCCAAGGCCCTAGGAATCCATAAGAAGCAGCCAAACAAAGCATAAAACAACATCATCCTTCACCAATACCATTCCCATCCTTGGCAAGAATCCTCTCCAAGTCATGTCAAAGCTCATAAGGAACTTGCTCCCACTCATCAATCTTCCAGCCATCTAAATGCTTAGAAGCCCACTTAGCCAAACAATATGCTGCCCTATTCCACTCCCTCAGAGTATGGACAAAAGACACTATCTCCATCAAAGAACTTATTTGCAGAATCTGTTGTACCATAATAACCAGCTACCAACTAACATCAGATACCTTATGTTCATTCAACAAATTAATCAAAACCTATGAATCAAACTCACAGATAACCTTGTGCAATCCTTGTTGATAAGCCCTCTCCAAAGTGTAGAGGATCACCAAACCTTCCATAAGGTTGATAGTCTGCAATCCTTCATGAACAAAAAAGAAAGAAACCCTAATCCTAAAAAATCCCTGCCAGCCCCACCAATCCCAGCAGGCCTAGGATTGGCCCTTGAAGAACCATCAGTATTGAGTTTCAAAATGCCATCAGGAGGGGGAAGCTATCCCCCCACCCTTTGAACTTTCTTTTTCACCTGCCTTCCTCTCCTAACACAAGAAAAAGCTGAAGATAGTCCCTAAATACTTAATCTATCGACTATCTCAGCATCCCCTTTCACCAAAGGGAACACCACATCACACTTATCTTCCACCATCTCCCGAATCATACCCATAATTTTGTGCCAAACTTTTTGAATCAACAACTTCTCACCTCAAAATATTCTTCAATTCCATTCCAACCAAATATGCCATAGTATGAAGGAAGGCCCAACATACCACACATCCTGCAAGAAAGAGGCCATAGAAGGAGGTCTACCCAGACTACTCTAAAAATCCACCAGGTAGGAAGCATGAACATAGGGGTTTTTCCAAACTCTCCACCAAAAATACCAAAGCTGCAAAGCCAAGGGACAACAAAAAAAATAAGTGAGAAGAGTCCTCTCCACATCCACACAAAACACACATAGATCCGCACTTTAAGCCATTTTTTCAACCTATCAGCAATCAATTTAGAGATAATTTTAGAAATCACACTCGAAAGAGAGATAGGACAAAATTGACTTAACCTATCCACCCCATCACACTTTGGGATGAGACCAAGGAAGGTAGAATTCAAAGCCCGTAACATCAGTTTATTCTTCTAAGACTCCTAAACAACCACCAACAAGTCCAACTTGATAATCTCCTAGAATTCTTGAAAGAACTCAATCAGGAAACCATCAGGGCCAGGAGCTTTCCGCCTCTTCATCTAAAACACAGTCCCCTGTAGCTTCTCAATCAAAATATTACACATAAGATTCTCATTCATCTCCCTGGATACCAAAGAAGGGATACAAGAAAGGACCTAAGCTTCCTCATCAGAACCCCCCTATGAGTCCTCCCTGAATAAGGTAGCAAAATATTGCATAGCTTCACACATGATTTCATGAAAAGGAGTCTCACCCCTATCATTGAGTAGAGTAGAAATAGAATTCTCATGTCTCCTGGCTTTCACCAAGTTGAAGAAAAAAGTAGTAGTTTTTATCCACTTCTTGAAGCCACTCAATCTAGGCCTTTTGTTTCCAAAAAACTTCCTCTTGTAGCTCACACTCTTCCAGTGCTTTCAAAGCCCTAGTCTCTTCCTGTAGTAGGTCTTTAGTCACTCCATCCTCCCTGATCAACCTTGTAATACCATCCAACTCAGCCTGGGCAATAGTCTTAGCATGAAAAATGTTTCCAAAGCATTGGCAATTCCAACGTTTAAGCTAATACTTGACAAATTGAAGTGACTTAGCAAAAGTATACATTGATGTACCGTAAGTAGGTCTACCATAGCTCCACCACTCAGCAACATGGTCATGGAGAAAGGAGTCATGTAATCACATAAGCTAGAACTTGAAAGGAGACTAAGGCACATGAACTGAAGAAATAGCCAGCTTGATAGGCCAATGATCTGAGCCCCTCCAATCCAAAATTTTAGAGCTAGAAGACCACAACCCACCAACCCAGTAGCAAGAAACCATAAAGCAGTCAAGTCATTCTGCAATGTAATTATTCCTGACCCTCTGATTGTTCCAAGTAAATTAGCCATTAATGGGCTTGGTATTAACAAGATTTAAAGCTGAGATGTTATCCTGAAGTAGCAACGCAGAAGGCTCCAGCCTCACAATACAACCCCGCTTCTCAACCAACTTAAAAATAGCATTGATGTCTCTAGCCCTAATCTACAAATGGAAAGGAACTATGCTTTGGACAAATGGGTAAGTGCACAAAGATGAGGGACCAAAATGGGGTCTTAATTTGCCACTATTTTTTTTTGAAATCGGGAAACATTGACGGTGGATGAGAAATTGAAGATAGCTACACTCAAAATTTGAAGATGGAACGAAAATAAGAGTTGTAGTGCTCTAAATCTAGTTTCTAAACTACTAATTTTTTCCAAAAATGGTTGAGATTAAGGGGTTTAAAATGGGGGAACACACAAATTGGTCCTATTTTTCTCAAAATAAATAACATAGCATCTGGTGTGCTCCCCCTAAAATGTTAATTTTTTTTAATATTTCAATAATCACTCCAGTGAGAAATTATGTAACGCCATGTATTTTATCCCTGATTTTTCTGATAATTTTTAATGAATAATTGATTTTTTAGTAATTTTTAAAGTGGACACATCCTGAAAAATAGAAATTTGAGCATGATACCCCCTAAAATGTTTGAAAACTAATAAAAAATCAACTTTTTTTGAATTCGTGTAGAATGGAGTCTAGTTTCTTAAAATATAACTTATTTCAATTTTTTATGAACGGTTAAAAAAAAAGTCAAAAATACTAGATACTAATTTTTGACAAAAACTAGACACAATTAGAAAATAAATTCAAGAGGAAACAATAAACGTATGCAAACTGTGAAAAAAATTATATGGTTAGATAGCTAACAGAGAGCTTAAGATTATGGTGGTATTTTTTTGGGAGTTTTCATTGAAAAAAGTGCCATCCTAATGGGGAGCACGCTCAAGATTTTGCTAAAAAATGATAAAAACATTAACGCGAGCATATTATAACATGCTCGTGTTATGATGAGCATTCCATTATAGAACATCTCTTTGAGGTGTTACATCATACAATTGGCATGCCTTGTCTATGCTTCCACACTTTACATACATGTCTACAAGAGCAGTTACACTTCTTATCATCTCTCTCACTCTATTTCTCTCCCCTCTCTACGTCCTACCCTTTCTCTGAGTCTTTGCTTCCCTCCCCTCTCTACCGCCCACCTTCTCTCTCACTCTCTCCCTCCCTCCCCTATCTACCTTCTACCCTCTCTCTCACTCTCTACTTCCCTCCCCTATCTATCATTTACCCTCTTTTTGAGTCTTTTCTTCCCTCATCTCTCTACCGCATACCTTCTCTCTCACTCTCTTCTCCACCCTCCCTCTCTACCTCTTACCCTCTCTCTCACTTTCTACTTCCCTCCCCTATCTACCTCCTACCCTCTCTCTCAGTCTCTGCTTCCCTCCCCTGTCTACCTCCTACGCTCTCTCTCTTCTTCATTCCCTTGTCTACCTCCTACGGTCCTCTCCCACTCCCTACTTGCCTCCTATCTCTACCTCCTATCCTCTCTTTATTTGGAGAGATAGAGAGAGGGTGGGTTGGGTTTATAAGTTGAGGGTTGCTTATATTTAGGGTTTAGGGGAATTATTTAGGGTTTAGGGGTTTAGGTCTAGTCAAGTTTATTGTTTATGGTTTAAGCGTTAGGATTTAGGGGCATTATTTAGGGTTTAGGGGTTTTGGGAGAGAGAGAGAGGTTTAGAGTTGCTTAGGTTTAGGGTCATTATTTAGGGTTTATGAGCTTAGGGTTTCTTAGACCTTTAGGGGCATTATTTATGCTTTATGAGTTTAGGATTTAAGGTTGCTCGGGTTTAGGTATTAGGGGTTAGGGTTTAGAGAAAGAGAGAGTGAGGGGATTGATAGATATTGGGAGAGATAGGAAGATAGAGGTTTATCATTTCTTCCAAGGTTTATGGTTTAGAGGTTTGGGATTTAGGGAATTGCTCAATTTTAGGGTTTAGGGGGCATTATTTAGGGTAACTTAAGGTTTATGTTTTAGGGGTTAGGGGTTAAAGCTTAGAGGTTTAGGTTAGGGTTTATAGAGAGAGGACTGATAGGGAGATATAGAGGAGACCAAGGGCAGACATAGGGAGATAGCGGGTGAGGGACATGGCCAAAGACATAGGCAGAGAGATTGAGAGGTAGAGAGATGATAGAGAAAAGGAGATAGGGTTTAGGGTTGATTAGATTTAGGGTTGATCAGGTTTAGGGTTTATCCCAGTTTGGAGTTTAGAGAGGGATAGATATGGAGATAGAGGGAGAGGGACATGGCTAGAGCCATAGCCAGAGAGATTGATAGGTAGAGAGATGATAGAGACAAGGAGATAGGGGTTTAGGCTTGATCAAGTTTAGAGTTTAGGGGTTAGGAGTTTAGACAGGGAGACATAGGGAGATAGAGGGTGATGGACATGGCCAAAGACAGGTAGAGAGATTGAGAAGTATAGAGATGATAGAGACAAGGAGATAAGGTGTAAGGTTGATCAAGTTTAGGGTTGATTGGGTTCAGGGTTTATGGTTGTTATATATGATGTATAGAATGGTTTAAACAACTAACATATTGGCACTTATGATGTTCTGATGGCTCCTGTGGCTGGCAAAGGGTAGAATGACACCTGTGACTAGCTAGGTGTATAATGATGTTTGTGATTGATAGGTAGGTGCTACGAAGGAGCATATTGGCACATACGATATACAAAATGATGCAAATGACTAATAGATTGGCACTATGATCTTCTAATGGCTCTTGGTGAGGTATTTGTTTGATTTTGATTATTTTTGGGATCGTTTGAGATGGATCTTAGATTGATTTTTGATGGAGTTGGGATGAAATGGATTTGTTTAGGGATGATGAGAGGTGAAAAGGACTAGATTAGGAACAATGTGGGAATGATTAGAATGGTTTTAGGGATGGTTTGATGTGGTTTAGTGTTGATTAGGGAATGATTAGAATGATTTAGGAATAGTTTAGGGATGACCTATTTGAGATGAAATCTAGGTTGATTTGAAAATGATTAGGGATGAAGTTAAATTGATTTGGATATGATTTGGGATGGTGTGAAGTGGTTTAGGGATGATTACATGTGTTTTAGGGATGATTAGAGATGAAATTGAATGGATTAGTGATGATTTGTGATTGATTAGGAATGAACTTGGTTAGAATGAAAGTTTAATGTTTTCATGAACATTCACATTATAGAGATTGGGAGAGATAGGGAGATAGGGTTGCTTCCAGGTTTTATGGTTTTAGGGGTTAGGGGTTTAGTGGTTTATCCCATTGAACATTTTTAGGGTTTAGGGGTTAGGGGTTAGGGTTTAGGGGCATTATTTATGGTTTAGGGTTTATGGTTTAAGGGTTAGGGGTTAAGGTTTAGAGGTTTAGGTTTATGGTTTAGGTAGAGAGGTGAATAGGGAGATACAAAGGAGACTGAGCCTGGAATAGATATCTATGTCTCCTCTATCCCTCTCTCTAACTATATCTACCTCTTTCTCTCTATCTTGCTAGATTGCTTTCAATCTCCTCTCTCTAACTCTACCTTTGTATCTCTCCCTCCCTCACTATTTTAGGTTTACATGAGTTTAGGGTTGCTCAAGTAAATAGGGTTTAGGGTTTTGGGTAAGGGTTTAGGGGAATTATTTAGGCTTTAGGGGTTTAGGGTCTAGGAGTTAGGGTTTAGGGTTTACAAGTTAGGGGTTTAGAGTTGCTTGAGTTTAGGGTTTAGGGATTTAGGGGTTTAGGTTTTCTCAATTTTAGGGTTTAGGGTTTAGGGGTTAGGGTTTAAGGTTATTATTTAGGGTTTAGGGTTTATGGTTTAGATGTTTAGGTTTATGGTTTAGGTAGAGGGGAGAATATGGATCCCTATCTCTATCTAGACCTATGGATCCCTATCTCTTAATCTATCCCTCGCTACCTCTCTCTCCTCTTTATCTCTCTCCCCTTCTCTCTACCTCTTGAAATCTCTCTCCCTGTCTCTAGACATCTCTTGATCTCTTTCTCTATCAAGATATCTATCCTCATAAGCCCATCTCTTAATATACCCCTCTCTATCTCTTTCTCTCTATATTTCCCTATCTATCACTCCCTTGCTAGATCTATCTCCCTATATCTCCCCTGTCTATATATATGTATCTCTATCTTTCTCCCTCTATAGACCCCTTTCTCTATCTCAACCCCAATCTCTCCCTCTCCACATATCTATCTCACCTATCCTCTCTAGCTCTCCATGTCTCCCGATCCCTCTCTATCTATAGGATAGAGAAATGAAGAGAGAGAGAGACAGAATTTCCCATGTAGATACAATGTTACTTATCATGCTTCCCAGAACACGATCACATTTTGGGAAGCATGGAAAATGGTAAAAAATCATGTGGGATCCCTGTTTTAGACCCCACATGACTGTTATTCCCACTTTTCACCAGTATATTAGACAAAAGAATAATTTTCATGTTGTTTAACTAATTGAGAATTATTTTTATATGAATCCACCACATTTTTTGTTTTATCAACATAGAAGATGTGATTTTTCATGTTATTGGAGAAAAATTGATTATTTAAACTAAAAGTTTCATGTTTCATGTGTGATTTTGTGTCAAAGCTAATGACCATTGATATATAGATTGAATTTGATGATATATGTTTATCTTTTCCATAAATTTTACTAATCCTATTCTAGAATTATATAAAATTCATAATCAAACTTGCAAAAAACAAGAATTTGAGGATTTTGGAGCCATCTTTTGGAGAACTGGTCAACTGCAATATCAAATTCTAAGGTATGTTCAATTTAAATGTCCATTTTAATTCACATATATATGTTCTTATGTTCTTTATGTCTTTAAATGTCTTTATGTCCTATAGTCCCCTTCAATGGCATTCATTTTGTCATCCTTCAAAATCACTTGGACATTCAACTAATATATGTAAAAAATTAACCATACAATTCATGATTTCCAAACCTAAAATAGTGATTTAATACTCATATAAGAGTCCAAACAATGTCCTTCAAGGGGTAAGACAGTCAAGAGTAGACAAGGTGATGTTCTTAAGAGTTGATAGGATCAAAGGGAGGCTTAGCAATAGAGATATAACTTTACATAGCATGATCTCTCAACACCTTATGGTCTCCACAAACTCTCGCAACAAAAAAATTTCACAAACAACTTGATTTGTACAAATTTTCACAAAATTGTGTTCTAGATTGGCTTCACAAACTCTCACAATGACCCTTCAATGAATTAGGTCTCCAAGGTCTACAACTTGCACTCAAGGATTTAGACCTTCACATAGGCTTAATAAGGCATCTAACATGATTAAGTTCACGAACCAAAACCCAAAACTTAATCAATGTTTTGAACACCCATTATCAAGTTACATCACATATCTCAAACTCAACCTTGACTTCTTTGGATTGTGTGCCTCAAAAAATGACCTATTTTCCCTTTCCTAAAAGGGCTAATTAGGTGTATATTACAAAAGATCTAGCCTTTAAATTTTCCACAAACCCCTAAACTTGTTGGGGCAGCATTCTTCATGTGTCCAAACCCTCAAAAACATAACTTGTTTTAGGAGAAACATTCACCTACATACCAAACCACAATACCCTTAGTTTAGGCAAAATTGAGGAGGGTTTATTGAAAATAATGGTTCCTGACACTTTCTCCTCATACCACTACTTCAAACACCTTAGAATACATCTGCACATGCTCACAAAACCATCAGACAAACATTTTCTTTTGATATTTTATCAAATACCCTCTTTGGTTCCTCTTTCCCACATGAAAACACTCTTTAAAACCCTAGGGCATCACACTAAAACCACACTGACTGATCTTCTCTACCTACCAAATCATGAGAACACTTATATTACTCTTTGAAGAGTCATTCCACCAAGATACAAGTTATGATAGTAGGTGGAATGACTAAAACATTATTTAAACCCCAACCAAAGCCCTCACTAGCCTTATACAGATAGTTTCAGAAACTTAGTTAAATTTTCCTCTAAACCTAATGAAACCTCTCAAACTTGATTCAAAAGTAACTTAACATAGACCTAGGTAACACATCAAATGAATTTTATGTATAGACAGTACTGTACAAGGCCATAGTACGGTCTGAAACAAAGAAAATGCAAAGAAAAATGTGGTTATAGTAGAAAAACAGAGTAAATGTTGTTCTTTCTTCATCAAAATTCATGTCTTCTCTCTTGTGTCTTCATTTGGAGACTTATTACATCATTTGTGAACTATTTTCCAACTAATCCAACCACATTTGTGGAGGATATGACTGTTGGATTTGTTTTAAAATGAACAAAACATGTAATTTGCATAAGTAATATTATGACACTTGAGAAAACATAACTACTTGACCCCCCTAAAGGACTCTAAGACATAAAAATGATCTTTTATAGACCTTATTACATCAAAATAGGATTCAACACATGGAAAGAAACATTTGAACTCATTTACATTGCATTTGTCATAATTAACCTTAAGGGACTAGGTGCTCCTGCACCATTTATGACTTTGTATGTTCAAGTGTATACTACATGACTTATATGTGTGTTCAAATGCATAGTCCATGACTTATGTATGTTCACATTATCTTGATATGAGGTGTCATATTCAAAAGTTTGTAAAACCTTGTTATTCATTCTGACTGTGCTATTTATTGTCATTATAAACAATTTAATTATCATTGTCTTATTATTCATGCTTGTAGAAATCATCATCATGCCAAGGAAACAAGCAAAGACTCTAACACCAGAAGAGCATGAAGTTGAGAATGAGAGGAAAAGAGAAAGAATGAGGCAAATTTACGAAAGAAGGAAATTGTCAACCATACAAGAAGACATTCCACCATTGCCAATTGAAGAGTAATATGACATGTCTAATGAAGCTAAGAGAGAGATGGAATTGGTAGCACAAAGGGAATGAATGCAAAACCTCTATGCAATGAAGAAAGTGGTCCTTCAACTTGGAGGTGCTTCATCATCCATAGGTCCAGTTGAAGGAACACCATCATTAGCTTCTCGAATTGGAGACACTCCATCTTTCACAAGTGAAGTAGAAGGCACATGTACATTTTCTTCTCAAGTTGGGGCCAAATGAATTACTCCAACATGTCAGGGTGGGTGGATAAACTCTAGGGGAGGTCTCATTTCATGCACCATGTGTCTCAGTCATTATGGGCTACAAGCTACCGGTAAACTCAAAAAGTGCTAGGTATCGGTGGCTTGCAGGCCATAACGACTGGGACGCTTGGTACATGAAATGAGACCTTCCCTAGCATTTAACCACTCACCTCAACATGTTGGCATAGTCCATTTAGCTCCACGATGAGAAGAACAAAAAATATGGCACTTGACAACCTTTCCATTGCATGAAACTGAAGCATTTTGCAAGAATGTGTTTGATTCTGGCATGGTCAAACAAATGGGACTTGAACAAAACTGAGAGAGGTTATTGTAGAAGGACTCCACATGCACCTATAGGTCCAAAGAGAATGTTCCTAGCTGCCATTAATTCTAAGAACTATCCCCTCAAAGTTTGCCAATTTTTTCATCTTAGGGATCTTAAGGGACTTTACCGGTAGCATTTTTCCTTGAATGACTGCGACTCTTGGCACACAAAATGAGACCTCCCCTAGCATTTACCCACCCACCTGAATGCATTGGTGAAGTCCATTCAGCCCCACGAGCTATGGAATGCAAAATGTCACTCCTAGCACCTTTCCACTGCATGTAACTAAAGCATTTTGCAAGAATGCATTTGATTCTGGCATGGTCAAATGGACAGGAATTGAACAAAACTGAGGGAGGTTATTGTAGATGGACTCCACATGTAAATTTAAGTACAAAAAAAATGTTCCTAGCTGCCACAAATTCTGAGAACTGTCCCATGAAAGTTTGGCAGTTTTTTCATCTTAGGGAGCTTAAGGGACTTTACCGGTAGCCTATTGCCACGAATGACTGTGATGCTTGGCACACAAAAAAAGACCTCCCATGGCATTTAACCACCCACCACAACATGTTGGAGAAGTCTGTTTGGCCCCACTAGCTATGGAATGCAAAATGTCACTCCTAGTGCCTTTCCACTACATGAAACTGAAGCATTTTGCAAGAATATGTTTGATTTTGGCACGATCAAATAGATTGGAGTTGACCAAAAATGAGAGAGGTTATTCTGGATGGACCCCACATGCACCTGTACATCCAAACAAATTATTCCCAAATGCCACAAATTCTAAGAACTGTAGCACTTGGTACACAAAATGAGACCTCACCTAGCATTTATTTGCCCACCCTGATGTGTTAGCAAAGTTTGTTTGGCCCCATGAGCTATGGAATACAAAATGTCACTCCTAGCACCTTTCCACTGTATACATGTTGACAACTTTTGTAAAATGAACTCAAAATGACTCTATTGACCTTGCACATGGTCTATTATGACCTTTTTAGACCAAAACAAATTGAATTAGATGTTAATCAAACAACCTTCAAAGTACCTAGTCTCAACCTTCATACTTTTCATGTTTCAATCAGGCCTAATCTAGTAGGACAGCATACCCTATTTTTGGGGTTTTACTCTCAAAATTTCCGAAGGACCTCCAAAACTAAATATAGATTTAAATACTAATTTCCAAGTTACATAACATATCTTGAAACCAATAGTGACTCCTTTGGACCATTTACCTCAAAAATGACATTTTTCACTTTCTAAAGTAAGTTAATTAGGCCTAGTTTGTGAAGAAACATACCTCTAAATATCCAAAAATCCCCTAGACATGATGGGGAAGCATCTCCCATGTATTGAAACTCTCAAAACCACAATTAGTTTTAGGAGAAACCCTCACTAACATACCGAACCCCAAAAGTCCTCAATCTAGGCCAATTTGAGGAGGGTTTATTGAAACTCTACCTTCCACACACTCTCAGACTTTGCCGACAATTGGAACACTTAACGAATGGTCTACATATGCTTTAGGAACCATATCCTAGTACTTTTCAACCTTCTTTTAACAAACCCTAGCCTAAAACCACCCTTTCTTGCTTGGAAACAAGGCAAAACTTGCCTAGGACAACATCATAGTTTGGTCAAACTCCATCTCCTACTTCCCTGACTTCATAGGCATCTAAAACACATCAAAACCAAACCATTCCACTCAGTTACAGGGTCATATAGCAAGTGGAATGGTCTGAAACATCCCTTTACACACTCAAACCATTGTTTTGAGGGTTACACAGGTAGTTTTAGAAAAACAAATATATCTCAATCAAAACTCAATGATTTCTCCTCAAACCAAGTGCATTTGAAAGTTAAGACATAGCAATACCACTTCTAATAGATTTTAGCATATGGCTAGGTAGTATAGGGTCATGGTACAACCTGGAACAACATTTTTGCAAAAAAAATTAAAAAAAACTAAATTTTTCTTCAAATTTTGTAATCCAAAACTCATCTCCCTTCTCACCTTAGGGTATGTGAGGGATTTAATACATGTTTTAAGTAGTTTCAAATAACCTACAACTGTCACAACCAACCACATGGTCATTTTCCAACTCTCCAATACATGTATACATTGTATTTTGAAAACAACCCTTAGAAACCCTTGCATTACATGACTTTTATTTGACTAAACAAGACTCAACATGACTACAAAACATAGAAAATTGGTCATCTTGACCTTATTACATGTATCATGGTCTACAATGACCTTAATTGATGCAAAAGTGTTGGAAACAATGTAGATAACTGAGAGGGGGGGTGAATCAGTTATCTTATAACTTTTCTATTTTCTTTCTTTTTCTTAACTTATCATTTAATGTTATGCCAATATAAGAGCTTAAAAATAAATTAACACATGACACAAGGATTTTTATGTTGGAAACTGTCAGATTTAGGGTAGACAACTGAGAGGGGGGGTGAATCAATTGTCCAAAACTTTTGTCTAGATCAAATATTTAACTTCACACAAGCATAATAGTAAATCAATCATGAAAGCATAATGCAACAAGTTAAGAGTAGATACACATCAACACAGGAGACACCAGAGATTTTTGACATGGAAAACTGGGTTAAGGGAAAAACCATGGGGTGATTAACCCAAGAATGTATTCTCTGTTAGAAGAATAGAAAGAACAAAATGGCACATGCCAATTAGGGCTCACTGCCCGAGCACACTGCTCACAAGAGGCTCATTGCCTACAAGAGATACACTGTCTACAAAAGAATAAGTATTACATATTTGAATTGGTAAATAGCATCTTCACCATGCTTCAGTCAGTTCCATTTAAGCCCAAACCTTCTGCTCTCCATTTTTCTCTTCTCCTCGCTACCACACACTCATCTACAGAAGTCCACCTTGAAATGACTTTGCAATCCCTTATATATACACAACATCAACTTAGGAACAAACATCTAAGTCAGCAAACATCCGCAAGAACATCCACAAGATGTATAATTCATCCGGTCAACCAGTCACAGAAAGAACACCTTCATCTAGAAGTATTTCTTCAATTCTGGACTCCAACTCTAATGCAGACCATCAACATGAACTGAACATGATCTAAGGACCTTGAAAACTTTCCTGAAACACCAAGAACATCCGTACTTCCTCTACTTACTAAAATCCATCTCTTTTTCATCCGGAACCTCAAGAACATAGTCTGTCATTACTGTCATAAAGGAATAGATAATTGCAGACCTTCAAATCATGAACCAATTGAGTTAACATACCACACAGACTTCCTCAACACTTCCTCAAATCTACAGAACTAGAGAATGCATTTCTGGATCTCACCAGACCTATCTGTATCACTCTGTCATCACTCAACATCTGCCAGAACCAGTTTCACTTGAGCTGCCATAACTTCTTCATATCTTCATGCGAACCTCTGAAATCTCTACTACAACATCTTAAGACACATATCTACAAACCCTTTAATCTGAATCCTCTGATCTTCATCCTATATTAGACTTTTACCTTATGTCATCACTATTCTTCACTATTCCTGATTGAGACTAATTTTCTCAATATCCTCAACACACAACTCATCAAAACCTTGTCATTAATGTAACATGACTATTTTGACATCAATGACAACACCAGTTAGGCCCATACTTGCAACAATCTCCCCCTTTGTCATTGATGGCAACATATGATGTGAAAAACTATTTTGACCATCAAGACAAGAATTTTTCTTTACTATCACAACTTCCCTTATCAATGACCACCATTCACATTTCTTCTCTCCCATTACTGCTCCCCCTTTGATTAGCAACCATTTTTTTTTCACATGTCTTCTCTCCCCCTTTGACATCAATGGCAAAGGGCTCATACTTGCAACTCTACCACCTTAGAATCATATCTGTTGCTCCCCCTGAGTAGCAGCTTCCCATCATCAATCTAGACCATGAGATGTGACTGTGATATGCACCAGACTGATGTACCTTACTGCATCTTAGTTTATCACGAGAGGGGCAGTAACCCCTAACTTCTCCCTTAGATACTCAAAAGAGTCCTTAGGCAGACGTTTTGTAAAGATGTCTACAATCTAATCTTTAGAAGGCACAAACTCCAATCTGACTTCATTCTTGCTCACTTGTTCTCTCAAGAAGTGAAACTTGATGGATATATGTTTAGTCTTTGAATGCAACACCAAATTCTTAGAAATGTTTATTGCACTTGAATTATCACAGAAAATTGTGATAGGCTCCTCACACTCCACTTTGATGTCTCTTAACATTTGTTTCATCCACAAAACTTGAGTACAACTACCTGCTATAGCAATATATTCTGCTTCTGCAGTGGACAGAGATATTGCTTCTTGTTTCTTTCTTAACTAAGAAACCAACCTTTTCCCCAAAAAGAATATTCCACCACTGGTACTCTTCCGGTCATCCACATCTCCTACCCAATCAGCATCTATATATGCATGAAGAGAGAAATCATGATCTCTAGGATAGCACAACCCATACTCAACTGTCCTCTTTAGATATCTAAACATCCTCTTGATTGCCATAACATGAGATTTTCTAGGATCAACTTGGAATCTAGCAACAAGACCAAAAACCTGCATAATGTCTAGTCTAGTTTGAGTGAGATACAGTAGTCCTCCAATCATTGACCTATATTTTGTCTAATCAACCTTGGGAGAGTCATAATCTTTGCTTAACTTGCATCCAGTTGCCATTGGAGTGTTCATTGGCTTGAAGTCTTCCATGCCAAATTTCCTCAACAATTCTTTCACATATTTTGACTGAGAAGTGAAGATTCCTTCCTTTGTTTGAGTAATTTGTAGACCCAAAAAGAAATTCATTTCTCCAAGCATGGACATCTCAAACTCAATTTTTATTTGACTTGCAAAAGTTTTACACATACTATCTCTTCCTCCAAAAATGATATCATCAACAAATACTTCAACAATTAAGATATTGTCATGATCAATTTTGAAATACAAATTGCTGTCAGCAGTACCTTTGGTGAAGCCAATCTTTAGGAGATACTTATCCAATGTTTCATACGAGGCTCTTGGGGCTTGCTTCAGTCCATACAGTGCCTTTTTAAATTTGCAGACCATATCACCATGATCAGACAATTGAAATCCATCCGGTTGCTCAATGTACACTTCTTCTTCCAAATTACCATTTAAGAAGGCTGATTTGACATCCATCTGATACACCTTGAAATCCTTAAAGGCAGCAAATGCAAGAAATAATCTGACTGCTTCAATTCTTGCCACCAAAGCAAAAGTCTCTTCAAAATCTACTCCTCCAATCTTAGAGTAACCTTTGTAGACCAATCTAGCTTTATTTCTGATTACTTCACCAGCTTCATTCAGTTTGTTCTGGAAGACCCATTTGGTTCCAATCACATTCTTGTTTCTAGGTCTAGAACCAAGATCCCAAGTATGATTTTTCTCAATTTGGATTAGTTCTTCCTCCTTTGCTTTTGACCAATTTTCATCATTTCAAGCTTCATTCACTGTCTTAGGTTCAATCTTTGAAATTAGACAATACTCATCTAAATTTGGAGTAATTGTCATCCTTGTTTGCACCCCTTTACTTTTCTCACCTATGATCTGATCTTTAGAGTGGTTTAGAGTTACATAGCTTGGAACTTTGGGAGTTTCTTGCACCTCTAATTCTAGATCAATCTCATTAAGACTTATCTCTTCTTCCTATCTTACCAGATCAACTTGACTTTGTTTCTTAGAAGAGGCTTGGATACTTTGAATCTGAACACCATTCTGATCATCTATATCATACTCATGAATTCTTGAGGGTCTTTCAATTTCTTCATCAACTTTCACATTTACACTTTCTACAATCTTTCTCAGTCTCTTGTTGTAACACCGGTATACTTTGCTTCGAGTAGAGTAACCCAAGAATATTCCTTCATCACTTCTAGCATCAAACTTTCCTAGATCTTCATCCCTTTCAATGTAACATCTACTACTAAAAACTCTAAAATATCTCACAGTGGGAGTAATGCCAAACTAAAGTTCATAAGGAGTCTTACCAGTATTATTTCTAATTTGAACTCGATTTGGAGTGTAAACTACAGTGCTGACAGCTTCTCTCCAATAGATCTAAGGAACATTTGCTTCCATCATCATGGTCCTGGATGCTTCCTAGATGGTTCGATTCTTTCTGTCAACAACTCGATTCTGCTGTGGAGTTCTAGGGGTAGACAACTATCTTTTTATTCCATGTTTCTCACAAAAGTCTATGAATTCACCAGATGTGAATTCCCCACCTCTATCAGACCTCAAACATTTCAATCTTAATCCAGTTTCATTCTCCACCATGGCCTTGAATATTTTGAATTTCTCAAATGCTTCAAATTTTTCTTTTAGAAAGGTTACCCACATCATCTGGGAATAGTCATAAATTAGCAACATGAAGTATCTATCACCTTGGATACTCCTAACTATTGCCAGACCACAAAGATTAGTATGAACTAAGTCCAACAGTCTAGTAGAAGACAATTCCTTACTTTTGAATGTGACTCTGCTTAGTTTACCCAACTAACATTTTTTGCACAAGCTATTAGTAGCTTTTACTAATTTTGGAAGATCTCTTACAACTTGAGTATTGCTTATCTTGATGATATTATCGAAATTCACATGACACATCCTCCTATGCCATAACTAACTCTGATCAATTTGAGCAAATAAGCAATTTTTACCAGTACCAACCAAGTGGAAGATATTACCTTTAGTTTGAGTACCGGATACAATCTTTGTTCTCGAACTTTCAAAGATCTTGCATTTTCTATTCCTGAATCTGAGATCATAACCTTTGTCCACCAGCTATCCAACACTGAGAAGATTGTGTTTTAATCCTTCAACATACAATACATTACCAGTTTCGTTCTTTCCATCAAGAGAAATAGTTCCTCTACCTCTGATTCTGCCAGCAGAATTATCTCCAAATTTTACAATTCCTCCTTCATACTTTTCCAAATTTAAGAACTTGTTCTTGGCACCTGTCATATGGTGACAGCATCCACTGTCAATGACCCAATCATCCTTTGCTTCAACTTGGGCAGCCAGTGCTCTTTCTTCAACTTTATGATTGACAGATACAGAGGATATTGGTTCCTCTTCTTTGATGGCAATAAACACCCATTCATTTCTGGATTTATTTCCTGTCTCTGATTCATCATCTGTTACTCTTTCATTATCATCTTCTTCATGAACATAGTAACAATTCTTTTGAGACCTTGGTCTGTTAGGATTTGGTCTTGAAAATCTTTCCGAACATCTTGAGGCAAAATGATTAGTTTTATTGTAGTTACAACACTTAAAATGTAATTTCCCTTCATACTTATGAGATCCTCTTGATAGTCTTTTTGCAATAAGAGCTTGAAGATGAGTAGTTTCAGCTTCTTCTTCTTCCAAGTCTTTTCTTGCTTTTTCATACCATGATAGGTTCCTTGAAGAGTTTTCTCTCAGATCAAACCTTTGTTTCCCTTTTACAGAGACACTAGCTTTGAATGTAGATTCAGTCTTTGGAGGATCATCTCCAAACTCAGCCATTTCAAAAGTAGCGAACTTACCAACCAATTGATCTCTTGTGACTATTGTGTGAGCTCTAAATTCTTTGATTGCAAAAGCCTTGATTTTATAAGAAGCAGGAAGGGATCTGAGAACATTGCCAATGATCTCATCTTCACTTAGGGTTCCACCTGCATTTCTAATCTCACAAACCAGGTCATTCACTCTTGGCATAAAAGAGGTAATGTTTTCATCATCTCTCATCTTCAGTTTTTCAAATTTCCCTTTTAGACTCTGTAACCTTGCACGTTTAACATACTGGTCTCCTTCATACAAAAGTTATAGTTTATTCCAAATCTCAAAAGCAGTTGGTAGATCAATAACATTTGAGAGCTCTGAGTCAGATAATGCATTAGAAGAGCTTCTTTGGTCTGCAGATTGTTTTCAGCATCTGTGATTTCATTTAGGGTTGTTAGATCACCCTGTGGAGGTACATAAGCTTTTGTAACCATGGACCAGTATGCAAATCCCATACACTGCAAGTGACATTTCATGCGACCTTTCCAGAGAGAAAAATTAGTTGCATCAAACTTTAGACTATCCTTCTTGTAGGATGACCTCCTAGATCTCCTCAAGCGGTTAAGCTCCTTTCAGAGGAACTTAGCTTTGATACCAATTGTCAGATTTAGGGTAGACAACTAAGAGGGGGGGTGAATCAGTTGTCCAAAACTTTCTTCTAAATCAAATACTTAACTTCACACAAGCATAGAAGTAAATCAATCATGAAAGCATAATGCAACAAGTTAAGAGCAGATACACATCAACACATGAGACACCAAGATTTTTGACGTGGAAAACCCGGTTAAGGGAAAAACCATGGAGTGATTAACCCAAGAATGTATTCTCTGTTAGAATAATAGAGAGAACAAAATGGCACATGCTAATTAGGGCTCACTACCCGAGCACACTGCTCACAAGAGGCTCACCGCCTACAAGAGACACTATCTACAAAAGAATAAGTATTACATAATTGAACTAGTAAATAGCATCTTCACCATGCTTGAGTCAGTTCCAGTTAAGCCCACACCTTCTGCTCTGCCTTTCACTCTTCTCCTCGCTACCACACACTCATCTACACAAGTCCACCTTGAAATGACTTTGTAATCCCTTATTTATACAAGACATCAACTTAGGAACAAACATCTAAGTCGGCAAACATCTGCAAGATGTATAATTCATCCGATTGGCCAGTCATAGAAAGAACACCTTTATCTGGAAGTATTTCTTCAATTCTGGGCTCCAACTCTAATGCGGACCATCAACACGAACTAAACATGATCCAAGGACCTTGAAAAACTTTCCTGAAACACAATGAACATCTACACTTCCTCTACTTACTGAAATCCTTCTCTTCTTAATCTAGAACCTCAAGAACATAGTCTGCCATTACTGTCACAAAGGAATAGATACTTACGGAACTTCAAATCATGAACCAATCGATTTAACATACCACACAGACTTCCTCAACACTTCCTCAAATCTACGGAACCGAAGAATGCATTTCCAGATCTCACCAGACCTATCTCTATCACTCTGTCATCACTGAACATCTGCCAGAACCGGTTTCACTTGAGCTGCCATAACTTCTTTATATCTTCATGTGGACCTCTAAAATCTCTACTACAACATCTTAAGACACATATCTACAAACCCTTTAATCTGCATCATCTGATCCTCACCTATATTTTACTTTTACCTTATGTCATCACTATTCTTCACTATTCCTGATTAAGACTAATTTTCTCAATATCCTCAACACACAACTCATCCAAACATTGTCATTAATGTAATAGAACTATGTTGACATCAATGAAAACATTGGTTAGGCCCATACTTGTAATAGAAACCCTATTAAGGGAAAAAACCATGAGATGGCTAACCCAAGATTATATTCTCTGTTAAAAGAATAAAGAGTACAAATTTGGCACTTGCCAATTAGGGCTCACTGCTTGAGCACATTGCTCACAAGAGGCCCACTTCCTACAATATTCTTATAGTCTACAAATGCTTACAGATGATACCAAGGTGTCTAAATTGATGAACAACATCTATGCATGCAGGATTTCAGTTCTGGTTAGGTACAATATACTGATCTGGCACATTTCATTCTTCCTCTGCTCAATATAACTTTTCTATCATATTTCATGCTTGAATTACTGCCTTCACACTTGCCTCTACTTTTATTCATACTTAAGCATACATATCATCACTATCACACACTTATAGGCTTGAATCCATTGGGTATATATATCCGTATCAAGGATTTCCAACAACTTCTTAGTCAGAAACAAGAACACCTAAGATATTTGTAAGTTATTAATCTATTGGCTAAATCCATGCTTGATTAGTGATGCACATCAAAAACATAGGCATAGAAGTCACAAATCATGTTGGCTTACAATGTTTTAATATCATAGATTGCTTGATCAAGACCTTTTACACATCTGGATTGAAGTTTGATACTCTGCCTGTCAAATCTTCCTCTGTCTGCTCTACCTGATTGGAACCCAACACTCAGATGCTCATATCTTTTTCTTGCTTTATCACCAGAGGATAAATTATTGGAATATAGTAGTCATGATACCCCTCTTGACTTGTCCAAGTCTATAACTTACTGAGTTACACCATCTGAGAGATCCGGACCTGATTGTCAGACCTTGTTACATACTCTGTTATTGTTCTTCAGACAAAAATAATCTTCAATCTAACTTCTAATAGAGGCATACTATGTATTGTGGATGTGTGGGATAGACTTTGTTGCCATCAATGACAACACTTATGAAGCCACACAGTGTCTCTTTCCCACAATCTCCCTGTTTCGCATTGATGGCAACACTTAGTGAAAAATAGCTAAGTGTCCTAGTAAATGTCAGATTTAGGGTAGACAACTAAGAGAGGGGAGGGTGAATCAGTTGTCCAAAACTTTCTTCTTCATCAAATACTTAACTCCACACAAGCATAATAGTAAATCAATCATGAAAGAATAATGCAACAAGTTAAGAGCAGATACACATCAACACATGAGACACCAATATTTTTGACGTGGAAAACCTTGTTAAGGGAAAAACCACGGGGTGATTAAACCAAGAATGTATTCTCTGTTAGAAGAATAGAAAGAACAAAATGGCACATGCCAATTAGGTATCATTGCTCGAGCACACTACTCACAAGAGGCTCACTGCCTACAAGAGACACACTGTCTACAAAAGAATAATTATTACATACTTGAACTAGTAAATAGCATCTTCACCATGCTTGAGTCAGTTCCATTTAAGCCCACACCTTCTGCTCTACCTTTTTCTCTTCTCCTCGCTACCACACATTCATCTCCACAAGTCCACCTTGAAATGACTTTGCAATCCCTTATTTATACATGACATCAACTTAGGAACAAACATCTAAATCAGCAAACATCCGCAAGAACATCCGCAAGAACATCCGCAAGATGTATAATTCATCCAGTTGGCTAGTCACAGAAAGAACACCTTCATCTAGAAGTATTTCTTCAATTCTAGGCTCCAACTCTAATGCAGACTGTCAACACGAACTGAACATGATCCAAGGACCTCGAAAAACTTTCCTGAAACACCAAGAACATCCACACTTCCTCTACTCATTTAAATCCTTCTCTTCTTCATTCGGAACCTCAAGAACATAGTCTGCCATTCTGTCACACATGAATAGATACTTGTGGATCTTCAAATCAAAAACCAATGAAGTTAACATACCACACAGACTTCCTCAACACTTCCTCAAATCTGTAGAACCAGAGAATGCATTTCTGGATCTCACCAGACCTATCTGTATCACTCTGTCATCACTGAACATCTGCTAGAACTAGTTTCACTTGAGCTCCCATAAGTTCTTCATCTCTTCAAGCGAACCTCTAAAATCTCTAATACAACATCTTAAGACACATATCTACAAACCATTTAATCCACATCCTCTAATCCTCATCCTATATTGGACTTTTACCTTATGTCATCACTGTTCTTTACTATTCCTGATTGAGACTAATTTTCTCAATATCCTCAACACACAACTCATCCAAACCTTGCCATTATTGTACTAGGACTATGTTGACATCAATGACAACACCAGTTAGGCCCATACTTGCAACAATCTCTCCCTTTGTCATTGATGGCAGCATATGATGTGAAAAATTATTTTGACCATCAAGACAAGAATTTTTCTTTACTGTCACAACTTCCCTTATCAACAACCACCATTCACATTTCTTCTCTCCCATTACTGCTCCCCCTTTGATTAGCAACCATTTGTTTTTCACATGTCTTCTCTCCCCGTTTGACATCAATGGAAAAGGACTCATACTTGCAACTCTACCACCTCAGAATCATATATGCTGCTCCCCCTGAGTAGCAGCTTCCCATAATTAGTCCAGACCACAAGATGTGACTGTGATATGCACCAGACTGATGCACCTTAGTGCATCTTAGTTTATCACCGGAGGAGTAATAACCCCTAACTTCTCCATTAGATACTCAAAAGAGTCCTTAGGCAGAGGTTTTGTAAAGATGTCTACAATCTGATCCTTGGAAGACATAAACTCCAATCTAACTTCATTCTTGTTCACTTATTCTCTCAGGAAGTGAAACATGATGGATATATGTTTAGTCTATGAATGCAACACTAGATTCTTAGAAATGCTTATTGCACTTGAAATATCACAGAAAATTGTGATAGACTCCTCATACTCCACTCTGATGTCTCTTAACATTTGTTTCATCCACAAAACTTGAGTACAACTACCTACTGCAGCAATATATTCTACTTCTGCAGTGGACAGAGATATTCCTTCTTGTTTCTTGCTTAACCAAGAAACCAACCTCTTCCTCAAAAAGAATGCTCCACCACTGGTACTCTTCCGATCATCCACATCTCTTGCCCAATCAGCATCTATATATGCATGAAGAGAGAAATCATGATCTCTAGGATACCACAACCCATACTCAACTATCCCCTTTAGATATTTAAAAATCCTCTTGATCGCCATAACATGAGATTCTCTAGGATCAGCTTGGAATCTAGCAACAAGACCAATAGCCTACATAATGTCTGGTCTAGTTTGAGTATAGTCCTCCAATCATTGACCTATATTTTCTCTGATCAACATTGGGAGAGTCATCGTCTTTGCTTAACTTGCATCCAGTTGCCATTGGAGTGTTCATTGGCTTAGAGTCTTCCATGCCAAATTTTCTCAACAATTCTTTCACATATTTTGACTGAGAAATGAAGATTCCTTCATTTGTTCGAGTAATTTGTAGACCCAAAAAGAAATTCATTTCTCCAAGCATGCACATCTCAAACTCACTTTTCATTTGACTTGCAAAAGTTTTACACTTACGATCTCTTCCTCCAAAAATGATATCATCAACAAATACTTCAACAATTAAGATATTGTCATGATCAATTTTGAAATACAAATTACTGTCAGTAGTACCTCTGGTGAAGCGAATCTTTAGAAGATGCTTATCTAAACTTTCATACCAGGCTCTTAGGGCTTACTTCAGTCCATACAGTGCCTTTTTCAATTTGTAGACCATGTCACCATGATCAGACAATTGAAATCCATCCGGTTGCTCAATGTACACTTCTGCTTCCAAATTATCATTTAAGAAGGCCAATTTGACATCCATCAGATACACCTTGAAATCCTTAAAGGCAGCAAATGCAATAAATAATCTATCTACTTCAATTCTTTCCACCGGAGCAAAAGTCTCTTCAAAATCAACTCCTTAAATCTGAGAGTAACCCTTGCAGACCAATCTAGCTTTATTTCTGATTACTTCACCGGCTTCATTCAGTTTGTTCTGGAAGACCCATTTGGTTCCAATCACATTCTTGTTTCTAGGTCTGGGAACAAGATCCCAAGTATGATTTTTCTCAATTTGGATTAGTTCTTCCTCCATTTTTTTGACCAATTTTCTTCATTGCAAGCTTCATTCACTGTCTTAGGTTCAATCTTTGAAATTAGACAATACTCATCTGAATTTTGAGCAATTCTCCTCCTTGTTTGCACCCCTTTGCTTTTCTCACCTATGATCTGATCTCCAGAGTGGTTTAGAGTTACATAGCTTGGAACTTTGGGAGTTTCTTGCACCTCTAATTCTAGATCAGTCTCATTGAGACTTATCTCTTCTTCCTGTCTTACCAGATCAACTTGACTTTGTTTCTTAGAAGAGACTTGGATACTTTGAATCTGAACACCATTCTGATCATCTTTATCATACTCATGAATTCTTGAGGGTCTTTCAATTTCTTCATCAACTTTCACATTTACACTTTCTACAATCTTTCTCAGTCTCTTGTTGTAACACCGGTATGCTTTGCTTTGAGTAGAGTAACCCAAGAATATTCCTTCATCACTTCTAGCATCAAACTTTCCTAGATCTTCATCCCTTTTAATATAACATCTGCTACCAAAAACTCTAAAATATCTCATAGTGGGAGTAATGCCAAACCAAAGTTCATAAGGAGTCTTACCGGTATTGTTTCTAATTTGAACTCAATTTAGAGTGTAAACTGCAGTGCTGACAACTTCTCTCCAATAGATCTGAGGAACATTTGCTTCCATCATCATGGTCCTAGATGCTTCCTAGATGGTCCAATTTTTTCTCTCAACAACTCTATTTTGCTGTGGAGTCCTAGGGCCAGACAACTATCTCATTATTCGATGTTTCTCACAGAAGTCTACAAATTCCCCTGATGTGTATTCTGCACCTCTATTACACCTCAAACATTTCAATCTTAATCCGGTTTCATTCTCCACCATGGCCTTGAATATTTTGAATTTGTCAAGTGCTTCAAATTTTTCTTTTAAAAAGGTTACCCACATCATCCGGGAATAGTCATCAATTAGCAACATGAAGTATCTATCACCTTAGATACTCCTAACTCTTGTCAAACCACAAAGATCAATATGAACTAAGTCTAATAGTCTGGTAAAACACAATTCATTACTTTTGAATGTGACTCTGCTCAGTTTACCCAACTGACATTCTTTGCACAAGCTATTAGTAGGTTTCACTAATTTTGGAAGATCTCTGATAGCTTGAGTATTGCTTATCTTGATGATATTATCAATATTCACATGACACATCCTCCTATGCCATAACCAACTCTGATCAATATGAGAAAATAAGCAATTTTTACTAGTACCAACCAAGTGGAAGTTATTACCTTTAGTTTGAGTACCAGATGCAATCTCTGTTCCAAAACTTTCAAAGATCTTGCATTTTCTATTCCTAAATCTAAGATCATAGCCTTTGTCCACCAGCTATCCAACACTGAGAAGATTGTGTTTTAATCCTTCAACATACAGTACATTATCGGTTTTGTTCTTTCCATCAAGAGAAATAGTTCCTCTACCTCTGATTCTACTAGCAGAATTATCTCCAAATTTTACAATTCCTCCTTCATACTTTTCCAAATTTAAGAACTTATTCTTGTCACCTGTCATATGGTGAGAGCATCCACTGTCAATGACAAAATCATGCTTTGCTTCAACTTGGGTAGCCAGAGCTCTTTCTTCAACTTTATGATTGACAGATATAGAGGATATTGGTTCCTCTTCTTTGATGCCAATAAACACCCATTCATTTCTAGATTTGTTTCCTGTCTCTGATTCATCATCTTCTTCATACCATTTTTAGGATTTGGTCTTGAAAATCTTTCTGGACATCTTGAGGCAAAATGACCAATTTTATTGCAGTTAAAACATTTAAAAGGTAATTTGCCTTCATACTTACTGGATCCTCTTGGTAGTCTTTTTGTAATAAGAGATTCAAGATGAGCAGTTTCAGCTTCTTCTTCTTCCAAGTCTTTTCTTGCTTTTTCATACCATGATAGGTTCCTTGAAGAGTTTTCTCCTAGATCAAACCTTTGTTTCCCTTTTACAGAGGCATTGGCTTTGAATGCATATTCAGTCATTGGAGGATCATCTCCAAACTCGGCCATTTCAAAAGTAGCGAACTTACCAACCAATTGATCTCTTGTGACTATTGTGTGAGCTCTGAATTCTTCGATTGCAAAAGACTTGATTTTATAAGAACCAGGAAGGGATCTGAGAACTTTGCCAACGATCTCATCTTCACTATGGGTTCCACCTGCATTTCTAATCCCACAAACCAGCTCATTCACTCTTGGCATAAAAGAGGTAATATTTTCATCATCTCTCATCTTCAGTTTTTAAAACTTCCCTTTTAGACTCTATAACCTTGCACATTTAACATACTGATCTCCTTCATGCAAAAATTTTAGTTTATTCCAAATCTCAAAAGTAGTTGGTAGATCAATAACATGTGAGAGCTCTGAGTCAGATAATGCACTTAGAAGAGCTTCTTTGGTCCACAGATTATTTTCAGCATCTGCGATTTCAGTTAGGGTTGTTGGACTACCCTATGGAGGTACATAAGCTTTTGTAACCATGGACTAGTATGTAAATCCCATACACTGCAATTGACATTTCATGCGACCTTTCTAGAGAGAAAAATTAGTTCCATCAAACTTCAGACTATCCTTCTTGTAGGATGACATCCTAGATCTCCTCAAGCGATTAAGCTCCTTTTAGAGGAACTTGGCTTTGATACCAATTGTTAGATTTATGGTAGACAACTGAGAGGGGGGGTGAATCAGTTGTCCAAAACTTTCTTCTTCATCAAATAGTTAACTCCACACAATCATAATAGTAAATCAATCATGAAAGCATAATGCAACAAGTTAAGAGCAGATACAGATCAACACATGAGACACTAAGATTTTTGATGTGGAAAACCTGGTTAAGGGAAAAACCACGGGGTGATTAACCCAAGAATGTATTCTCTGTTAGAAGAATAGAAAGAACAAAAAGGCACATGCCAATTAGGGCTCACTGCCTGAGGACACTACTCACAAGAGGCTCGATGCCTACAAGAGACACACTGTCTACAAAAGAATAAGTATTACATACTTGAACTGGTAAATAGCATCTTCACCATGCTTGAGTTAGTTCCATTGAAGCCCAAACCTTTTGCTTTGCCTTTCTCTCTTCTCCTCACTACCACACACTCATCTCCACAAGTCCACCTTGAAATGACTTCTCAATCCCTTATTTATACATGACATCAACTTAGGAACAAACATCTAAGTCAGAAAACATCCGCAAGATGTATAATTCATCTAGTCAGCTAGTGATAGAAAGAACACCTTCATCCAGAAGTATTTCTTCAATTCTAGCCTCTAACTCTAATGTAGACCATCAACACAAACTAAAAATTATCCAAAGACCTCAAAAAACTTTCTTGAAACACCAAGAACATCTGCACTTCCTCTACTTATTGAAATCCTTCTCTTCTTCATTCAGAACCTCAAGAACACAGTCTGCCATTACTGTCACAAAGGAATAGATACTTGCAGACCTTCAAATCATGAACCAATCGAGTTAACATACCACACCGACTTCCTCAACACTTCCTCAAATCCACAGAACTGGAGAATGCATTTCCGGATCTCACAGGACCTATCTGTATCACTTTGTCATCACTGAACATCTACCGGAACTAGTTTCACTTGAACTGCCATAACTTCTTCATATCTTCATGCGGACCTTTGAAATCTCTACTGCAACATGTTAAGACACATATCTACAAACTCTTTAATTTGCATCCTCTGATCCTCATCCTAGATTGGACTTTTACCTTATGTCATCACTATTCTTCACTATTCCTAATTGAGACTAATTTTCTCAATATCCTCAACACACAACTCATCCAAACCTTGTCATTAATGTAACAGGACTATGTTGACATCAATGACAACACCGGTTAGGCCCATACTTGCAACAGTAAATCCCCCTTGGATGATGCTCACTATTTTACCAGAGCTCCCCCTTAGCTGGACTCCACATTTTTCACTACTCTTCACTCCCCCTTTTACATCAATGGCAAAGGACAAAATCTGCATACCAAAATTTTGTAAAAATTATTCCATACATGGCTGCATAAGTATATATAAATCATATGTTATACTTACATATACTTAAGTATATCCGCAAAGGTTATCTTCAACTAGATGATTTATGTGGCCCAACTCCTCTTCATTCTGTCCAAAATGGAGATGTGTCCACTTATCAAAAATGCATATGCTTCTGCCCTCTTTAAGTCTATTGGATCTCTGGTCCAGATTGTATTTTGTGCCTCTGTCAAGGCATCATGCATTGTCTCTAACTTAGGGATGATTATCCCTCTAGCTCACCCATTCTATCCATTTTGTTCTTTTTCTCCTTAACCAGTTATTTAATTTCATTTATTATAGCAATAGCTTGACATTCATGATTCACCAGAAAGGTAGTAAGGGGATCAAAATTCTGAGATAAACTTGATAGTTTTCCTTCTTGTTCTTTCACTTTCTTCTCAATGTCCTCTATCACTTTTGGCCAAGATAAACAAAATTTGTATATGTCCCCACCATCTTTAAGAGCATTTTCAATGCTCTTTATGCCAATGCCTAAGGTTCTTCTATCATTAGTAATTAGCCCTTATACATCACTGAACCTTTTTCCCAAGAACTCCTTCTGAACCTTAGTTTCTGCTAATTTCTCTAAGGATTCAAAATGAGTGTTAATAGAATTGACTAAGTTTTTCATATTACCAGATGGAGAGGCAGAAGGATCCTTTTGATAGGTTGGCATAATCTTCTCCAACATCCCAGATGCAATCTCCAATAGCTCACAATCCTCCATATGAGATTTTAGAAGTTTCTCTTTTGCTTTGGCCTGAGAAAAAGATGCTACCTTCATTATCTAGACTGGAGATAGAGAGTCAAATTTTAGTGGCCCTTGAATTTGCTCAGGTTCATCCAGCTCCATTATTTCCTTTTTTAGGGAATTTTGTAATGTCTCTGCAGTGTCTCTTGTAGACTCTACTTCCTTCCTTTTGGGGACATTCAGAGTAATTTACTTATTGATCTTTGTTTCTTCTTCCTATCCTTCCTTTTCCATAGTAGAGGAGTCTAGTGCCTCATATGGCTCTTCATTATTTTTCTTTAATCCTTCGACATCCTTTTCAGAAAATGTTTTTGCTTTCTATCCTTCCTCTTCCAGAATAGAGGAATCTAATGCCTGAGATGACTCTACATCATTTTTCTTTAATCCTTCAACATCCATGTTAGAGGGCTCTTCATTTGTTTCCTCTATAATGGGAAGATTGAATCTCTTCAAGGCATTCTAAAGGATTTCTTTTGTTTCATTGGCTATTTGTTTAGTCTCACCAAGCATGAGTTTGTTCATTCTATATTTGCTCCAGAAATGATCTTTACACTCCTTGAAAATCATGTCCATTTGTTCTAGAGTGATGGAAGGATAAAGCTGAATTGTTATCTGCTCCCAAATCTCTAAGTCTTTTGCCATTGCATTCTCTTTTCTCAGCTCAAGTACCTTTTTTGGGCTCTTAGGAATCAATGATATAATTTCAATGAAATCTTTATTGTAAATGTTCAAGTACCTGAAAGTAGCCCCTTCTAGAATTCTCTTGTCAACATCACTGTATGCATCATAGAACTTAGTCACCAGCTATAGGTTCCCATCCATAGTGACTACCTTGATGATGTTATCAATGTAAAGAGTGGGCTTTTCAACAAATTCCTCTGCCTTCTCTTCCTCATTTCTACTAGCAGAGAACTTCCTGGATGTTTTTCTTCTTCTTCATTTTCTTGATTTTCTCATCAGATTTTGTTTCTTCATCATCTTAATGGCTTGTATATGTCCTTGTGGCTTTGGTCTTCATCCTCTTTTCAACTTTTCTAGATGTCTTGACTTCTAGTTTGGTAGACTTTCAGCTTTTTGAAGTGATAGGAGCAGAGCTTTTCAAGGATCTAGTTCGAGAGGAGGTTTGTACAGGAGCACTTTCTTTCTTTGCTTCTTTTCTTTCTTTCTCTACCCTCTCTATTTCCTCTCTGTTAGCATCTACAACCTCCTTTGATATGCCAAATCTTTTGGCAATTTCTTCAACTTCCTTTCTTACTTTCGTCTTCATCTCCAGCTATCTTAACTGAACATGTATTTTTATACTTAGCTCTTCAAAGGTGCCAAATATTTCTGCTTTAATGTCCTTAGGCTAGCTCAAAAGGTGTTGAATATGTAGCTCCAAGATTTTTTCATCGACCTCATATCCCATAGCATTTATCTATATAGTTCTTGGCTCAACTACATCCATTAGGTATTGATCAGTGTCAACCATGAAGCAAATTGTATCTTTGTATTTGTCAACTATTGTTTGTGGTATTCTTTCTCTGGCTTGCATTATGCTTTGGAAATTCTTAAAGTAACCCCAAAGGGCTGTGTTTTGGGCTTGAGTATCACCAAGTCCATACATGTAATCTCTGATCTAAATTGCAATGGGTTTATCTTTTTACGAGACCCAACCATTTGCTCCAGGTAGCTCATTCATATAATAGAAGAATAGACATAGTTATCCTTTTTGATCTTCTACAAGTTCTCCAACAACTAATTTAAAAGAAGCTCACATAGATCATAATCTATATCTTCCCTCAACATCTGATATCTAGCATAGATTATTGTACCAGATACAAAATTCTTCCCATTCGAATGGTAGATTTTGTAGCCAACTATCATTGAAGAAAACTTGACATCCAGATCTGTGATTTCATCTACAGTCATTGCTCTTTTGTCAAATTTTGATCCAGTGGCTTTAGTTACCATTTGATTCTTCACAGATTTGAGTGCAGGTAACCCACTTAATGAATGCAGTCTGGTCACTGCCCTGATGGAATCTTTAGTTATCTTGAATGGCCTCATTAGCCACATAAAATTAGCATGCATCTTACTTAGAACATACTAGACCCAATCATCTTCTACAAAACATAGAAAATGTATGCAATGTCCAAAGTGTTTGTCTCGAAGGGCCTTGAATTTAGGTTTGCATTCAAAATTCTCATCTATTAGCTATTTTTGATAAATATCCATCAATTTTGAGTCTCCAAATTCTTCAATTTTTGCATGGATGTAAACCCTAACATCTTCTACATGCAAGACTCCATGCGGATTGCTAGAAAATGCACCCAAAGGATCAACTTGTAGATATTTGTGAGGGTGTTTCTTGAATTTAGGTCTTGGCCTATCAAAAAAATTGACTACCATTGGAGTAGCCATTTTGCAAGAGATCTAGAGAGAGTTTTCAAAAGGGAAATACCTTTTCACACTTTAGGGTTTGAAGCAGAAACTAGAATGATTCTCTGGTTGAATTTGATCTTCAGTTGAACTTCAGAGAATTGTAGGATCTTCTTCATAGAGATCTTATTTTCTTCTTCATGAGTGCAAGTGTGTAAATAATGAGTGACATAACACTTTTATCCTTGCGTAAACCCTAATTTCCTTTTGTAATAAATCCACAAGTTTTTAAGTCATCCAATTACCCTGCTTCTCAAATGAGGTTTTCTTGGATTGTCTTGTGAATCTTCACATCTTTTGTTTATGAGGATTGACAACATATTTTCACCTTTTTCAAACATGCCATGAGTCCACATATTGAAATATTTCATTTTGGGATCATACCAAATCTATCTGTGAATTTTTTCTTTATCAGATAGTTGTTGATACAGGATCTCCTCATAACTAGGTCAAATTGGCATGCAGATTTGTCAAATTTGGACTAGATGATCTTCAAGTGAGTCTCCTCAAACATGTTAAACTACAACCTCTTATTTTGACTCAAAGTTTTGAATTTAGGCACTCACTGACTGGCTGGGGGAAAGGGATCATCTTTGTAGCTCCCATTGAACCAAAGCTAGTCTTTTAGTTTCTGGAAGGAATATCAACACCAGATTCTGGTGCAGATCCATCCCCAATATTCATTGTACTCCTTTTTACCCAAATCTTGTTCATTTCTTTTTGAACTTCATCCACATTTACTTTACCTTTGCCTTTATCTTGTTTCTGATCATGTTCCACTAGACGTTTTCTATCCTAATTTCTACTTCTACAGAATTTGGCAATATGACCAGATCTATTGCAATTGTAACACACAACATTTCTTTGCTTTTTGGATGATATCCTCTTGATCTGTACTAATTAGCCATATATCTAATTCTATTGCATACAAAGCATTTAACATTGAAAGAATTTTTCATTTGTATATTTTTGCATTCATGAGATTTGTGACCATACCTTTTGCAACTGAAACATTAACTAGAGAAGGATAGATTGAATTGATTCATCTTTTTTCTACACTAGATTGCTTTGTGACTGAACTTGTTGCAATTGAAGCAGTATCCATTGAAGGATGGATTCTTTGAGTGTTTAGTTACCTTACCAGAGGTCTTCTAGGCTTGTTTCTTTGATTTCTTGATCCAAAGTTCTTCTGACTGGATCCAGAGCTTTCACCTTTCACATAGTCCAAGCCACGCTTATCATCTACCCTCTTTTGGCTTTCAAGAAGAACTTCAAGTTGGGCTGAGCTTATCTTGAATTTTTCTTTGTATTCATTTACAATTTGAAGATCTTGTTTAAGAGTGTCTATCTAATTCTCAAGTTGTTCTTCATTGTCTCTAGCTTCTTCAAGATTAGATTCAAGATGCCTGATTATTCTGTCCATTTTGTGGTAGTCCTCTATTTTCTCCTTGAGGGATTGTTTTAGATTATCTTCAATCTTCATTTTTTCTACAATTTCTTGGGTGAATCTCATAACCCCTTATTCCATTTTATGCCTTACCATAATGACTTCTTTTGATAGCTTCTCACATAGTTTATTTTTCTCATTCACGTCTTCATTAGTATCATTGACTTCACTTCGATTGGCTAATTTTTGAAGCAGTTCCTTTCTCTTTTTCACAAAGATACTAAGTTTTTCTTTTAGGTCATTTATGCAATCATCATCTTGTTTGAGTCATTCTCTCAAATTATTGACTTCAAAATTGTTCAAGATCATCTAGGGCAAACTGAAGTTGTTCCTTCATACCATATGCGTCAATTGAGATTCCCAAATCTTCCTCAAGCTATTAGGCTTTTGTTCAGAGGAACCTTGCTCTGATACCAATTATTGGAAACAATGCAGATAACTAAGAGGGGGCATGAATTAGTTATCTTATAACTTTTCTATTTTCTTTCTTTTTCTTAACTTGTCATTTAATTTTATACCAAAAAAAGACAATCATAAGAGCTGAAAAAAGAAATTAACACATGACAAAAGGATTTTTACATGGAAACCCTATTAAGGGAAAAAGCCACGGAGATTGTATTCTCTATTAAAAGAATAAAGAGTACAAATTTGGCACTTGCCAATTAGGGATCACTGCCTGAGCACACTGCTCACAAGAGACCCATTGCCTATAGGAGACTTATAGTCTACAAATTCTTATAGATGATACCAAGGTGTCTGAACTAATGAACAACATCTATGCATGCAAGATTTCAATTCTAGTTAGGTACAATATACTGATCTGGCACATTTCATTCCTCCTCTACTCAATATAACTTTTCTATCACATTTTAGGCTTGAATTAGTGAATTCACACTTGTCTCTATTTTTCATCATACTTAAGCATACATATCATCACTATCACACATGTACAGGATTAAATCCATCAGGTATATATATTTGCATCAAGGATTTCCAACTACTTCTTAGTTGGCAACAAGAACACCTAATATATTTGTAAGTTATTAATTTGTCCGCTGAATCCATGCTTGATTAGTGATGCACATCAAAAACATAGGCATAGAAGTCATAAATCTTGTCAGCTAACAATTTATAATATCATAGATTGCTTGATCAGGACCTTTTACACATCCGGACTGAAGTCTGATACTCTACCAGTCAGTTCTTCCTCTATTTTCTCTGCCTAATTCGAACCCAACACACAGATGCTCATATATTTTTCTTGCTTTATCACCGGATGCTAAATCTTTTGAATACAGTAGTCATGATACCCCTCTTAACTTCTCCAAGTCCACAACTTACAAAGTTACACCATTTGAGAGATCCAGACTGATTGTCAGACCTTGTTACATACTCTATTCTTGTTCACCAGACCAAAATAATCTTCAATTTGACTTTTGGTACAGGCATACTATGTACTACGGATGTGTGGGATAGACTTTGTTACCATTAATGACAACACTTATGAAGCCACACAGTGTCTCTTTCCAACAAAAAGGACTCAAATTACTTCAAAACATCCTAGATACATAAAACATGACTCCAAACACAAATGACATTGGTCATTTGACCTTATTAGATGCAAAATGATGACACAAGACCATCAACTTGTCCTATGATGTCCTAGGACCTTGTTATGACATGCTCCTAGCCAAGATTGGCTATTGATAAGGTGCTCCTGCAACATGAAATATGTTTCCATGGTGTCGATTTGTCCTCCTTACCTATTGCATCACCCTTGTAGACATGTATGCAAATTTTGGAGGCATAGACAAGGCACGTGAAATGTTTGGCATGATGCCCCAATGAAATGTCACCTCATTAAATGCAATGATTGAAGGATATGAACAAAATGGATTTTTTGATAAGGCATTAGAAACTTTCAAGCAAATACGATTAGCGGGTGTAAAGAAGAATTCCACAACCTTAGCCAGTATCCTCCTTACTTATGACAAAATGGACATCCATCAAAAGGATAAAACATATGGGAATTTTGTTAGATGTTGTAGTTGCAACTACCCCCAAAGACATGTATGCAAAGTGTGGAAGCATAGACGAGGCATGTGAACTGTTTGGCATGATGCCTCAAAGAAATGTTCCCTCATGGAATACTATGGTTGCAATATATGAACAAAATGGATTTACTGATAAGCCTTTACAAAGTTCCAAGAAAATGAAATTGACAAATGTAAATCCAAATTCCAAAACCTTAGAAATGGTATGTTTGGAGCATGGTATAGACATCCATCAAAGCATAAAGGATATAGGAATTTTTTCAAATGTCATAGTTGTAAGTACCCTGCAAGGCATGTATGCAACTTGTGTGGAAGCATATATAACAAACATGAACTATTTGACATGATGCCTCAAAGAAATGTTGTCTCATGGAATGCAATGATTGTAAGATATGTACGAAATGGATTTTTCATAAGGCTTTAAAAACTCTCAAGCAAATACACAAAAGTAAATTTCAACCATTTACACAAATTTTGGCACATCTTAAACTAAATTGCACAACCTTAACCAACTTCCTCCTTGCCTATGCTATAATGGGATCTAGAGAACATGGTGTGGACAACCATCAAAGCATAAATGATATAGGAATTTTATCACATGTATTGTATTTGCAAAGTTGCCCTTGTAGACATGTATGGAAAGTATGGAAGCATAGACAAGGCATGTGAACTATTTGAAATGATACCTTAAAGAAATGCACAGTCCTACAAAATTCAATGATTGCAAGATATGAAAAAAATGGATTATTTGAAAATGATTTATAAACTTTCAACAAAATGCAATTGGCTCTTATAAAACCAAATTCCTGTAACAATAATTGATTATCATATTAAATATTTAATATAAACTATCATATACATAATGTCATGAACATAACATCTAGTTTATATAAAAATCCATATAGGCATGTCCAAACAAAGCCATACAGGCAAATATACAAAAATATACATCAGATTAACATACAAAAGTATGTATACAAAGCCTTCTAGGCATACAAAAAAGTTCCCAAAAACTAGTTTCCTATGGACTTTGAGGAAATAATTGGTGGCCCTTCTTTGACTATGAAGATGGAGAGCCAGTCAGTGACACATCCTTTCTCTATCGTTGAGTAGACCTCTTTGAATAAAGTTCATTCAGTTGCAACTATTAATACAAACAAACAATATGTGCATTAGTCTAGAAAATGTATGAAATATATAACTTCACATATGTAATTGATCACTTACTACCAACTGATGATCACTCTCCATCATCTTGTCTCTCTCTTCATCCGTAGTCAGATGGACTAGAGTTGTGACCTCCAGTGAGAAGCATCAAGAAGCAAAATTGACTAAACATAAATATCATTTATTTACATCAAATGACATGAGATAAAAAAAGAAATACAAAATTATGATATTTTCATGTTATTGGCTCATAACTTAGTCAAAGGATTTGTAGACATCATGGCTGCATCAATGCCTATCCACACTAACTTACAAAGATGAAGAGGAGTCTCTACTATACTCAACATTTGAAAATCAAGTTCAGGATTATTCAAACAAAATAAATACATAACATTATTTTAAAAATGCATAATGATTAGAAATGGTTAAATTTACCTCCATAAAAGTAGTGGTTTGGCATCCAGGGGACCAAGGAAACTGTGGAGGTGCTGGTGACTATTTTTAATAATATAAGGCGGCTAAACAAGGGGCCTAACCCTTACAAAAAGTAGAAAGGCCATAGAGGCAACCAGCACAAAAAGTGCCTCAAACCAGATACATCAAATACTATTTTCCCAGCATAAATAGCAAAACCAGTCGCTAAAAACTAAGATAGTTAATACACAGTAGTAGAGTATCATCAATATAAAAGCAAAAAATAAGGAGGCAAATTTGTTGATAACTGAGAGGGGGGGGCGTGAATCAGTTATCCTAATTATTTCCCTTAATGAACTTTCTTATTAATTGATGCAGCATTGAATCAAACACAAAAACATTACCATGAAATAAGAAACACATGACACAGTATTTTTGACGTGGAAACCCTGTTAAGGGAAAAAACCACGGGGTGATTAACCCAAAAATTATTCTCTGTTAGAAGAATAGGAAATTACAAAATGGCACTTGCCAATTAGGGTTCACTGCCCGAGCACACTGCTCACAAGAGGCCCACTGCCTACAAGAAGACACACTGTCTACAAAGTGATAAGAATCACAGTCTTGAACTGATTGGAAGCATCTGCATATGCTGGAGTTCAGTTCCGGTTAGGCTCAGTACACTGATCTACTGCACTTCATCTTTTCTCTATTCTTTGTTCTGCTATCCTTTCATATAACGGATCTGTCTTGGTACTTCTGCTCTGTTCTGCACTTATTCGCATATCTCTTCACATGTTCACACCCCCTTCACAACTAAATCCATCTTCTATATATATCCGCACAAGTAATTTCATCACCTTTCTAGTCGGCATCCGGAATAGTCTAGTTTCTTACAAACTCTATTCTGTCGGCTGAATCCTTGCTCACCAAGCAATGCGGATTAAGCATATACTTGTAGATATCATTAATCATGTCGGCCAAACATGATTCATGCCTTCACAACCTTTATCATCAACAGTAACACATCCGGAAAGTAGTCTGATACTCTGTTAGTCAGTTCTTCCTCTGTTTTCACTGTCTCTCAGGAATCTAGTACTCAACTATTCATATCTTTTTCCTTGTCCATCACCGGAGGCTAAATCCTTGGAATATACCACTCAAGGTAGTCCTCTTGACTTCCCCAAATCCGCACTGCACCAAGACACTTCCTCTGAGAGATCCGGACCAATCTGTCGGACCTTGCCACATGCTCTGTTCTTGTTCACTGGACCACAACAATCTTTATTCTGACTTCCGGTAGAGACACACCATGACTTGCGGATATGTGGGATGACCTTTGTTTCCATCAATGACAACAACCATGAATCCATATAGTGTCTCTTGCCAACAATCTCCCCCTTTGGCATTGATGGCAACACTTAGTGAAAAATGACTAAGTGTTTACACTATGCTCCCCCTTTGCTGATGCTCTGTCTTTATATACAATTTTCGGAACTCCCCCTTAATTGGATTCCTCATTTTTCACTGCTCCTCACTCCCCCTTTGACATCAATGGCAAAGGGTAGGGTCCGTACACCAAAATTTTCAAAAAAATTTCTATACATAGCCGCATATTTACATACTCACATATACTGAAGAATGTCTGCAAAGGATGTCTGCAATTGGATCATTTCTGTAGCCCAACTTTGCTTCATTCTATCCAAAATTGAAATGTGACCACTCAACAAAAATGCAAAAGCTTCTGCCTGCTTGAGATCTGTCGGATCATTTGTTTGGGCGGTGGTCTGAGCATCACTGATGACCTCATGCATAGTTTCCAACTTAGGGATTATAATCCTTCTAAGTTCTCCCATCCGGTTAGTGATATTCTTCCTTTCCTTCTCAAGATTCTTTATTTCATTCAAGACTGCAATAGTCTGACATTCTTGATTTATTATGGAGGAAGAGAGAGGATCAAAACTTTGAGATAAGCTTTGTAGCTTGTCCTGTTCCTCTTTTATTTTCTTATCAATTGCTGCTGTTGCCTTTGACCAGGATATACAAAATTTGTAAATGTCACCGCCATCCTTAAGAGGATTCTCTAAGCTCTTTATTCCAATACTCACAATCTTCCTATCTTTAGAGATTAATTCTAATACTTCTGAAAATCTTTTATCCAAAAATTCCTTCCGGACCTTTTCTTCAGTAGATTTTTCTAGAGATTAAAAATGTGTACTAACACTGCTGACTAAGGTTTTGAGATTACCGGAAGAGGAGGCTGTGGGATCCTTTTGAAAGGATGGCATGATCTTTTCTAGCACTCCAGATGCTACCTCCATAAGCTCACAGTCTTCCATGTGAGAGTTTAGCAGCTTCTCTTTGACTTTCTCATTTGCAAATGAGGCTATTTTCATTGTTTGCACTGGTGACAAAGAGTCAAAATCTAATGGTCCTTTTAGCAGGTCCAGTTCATCAATTTCTATAGTGGCTTTGCTCAAAAATTGTTGAACAGTTTGTGCAGTGTCTCTTGCCGGAGATAGATGTTTCTTTTCTTCTGCAGTCTTGGAACTGTCAACCTCTTTATCTTTCACCCCTGCTTCCTTCTCCTATAATTTCTCTTCTTCTTTGGATCCGGAGACTGTAGGGGAAACCGGAGGAGAGATGTTTGTCTGTTCAGGGCCCACTTCTTCCGGAACAGATGATTCCAAATCCGCAGTTGTTTCTGCACCTAAGTCCTCTACAACAGGAAGATTGAACCTTTTGAAGGCCTTCCGGAGGATCTCTTCTGTCTCTTGGGCCACTTTGTCAGTCTCACCAAGCATGAGTTGATTCATCCTGGCTTTACTTCTGAACTCATCCTTGCAGTCTTTGAAGATTATGTTCATTGTCTTGGGATCAATTTGAGGATATAGCTGAATAGCTATCTGCTCCCGGATCTCAAGATCTTTTGCATGAGCATTATTCTTTCTTATTTCTAATTCCTTTTCTAGGCTTTTAGGAATAAGAGATATGATCTCAATGAAAGCCTTATTGTATATGTTCAGATATTTGACTGTGGCTTCCTGTAGAATCTTTTGGTCAGCCTCATTGTAGTCATCATAAAATTCAGTCATTGGTTGAAGGTTTCCATCTACCGTAACTGACTTGATTACACTCTCTAGAGACAGAGTGGGCTTTTCAACAGATACCTCTGCCATTTCATCCTTGTCTTGGCCTGTGGAGGGTTTACCGGATCCTTTCTTCTTCTGCTTCTTTATTTCTTTTACTCCCTCATCTGACTCTGTTTCCTCTTCATCCTTTTGGCTTTCATAAGCCCTTGTGGCTTTTGTCTTGGATCTTTTACCGGATGCCTGGACTTCCGGTTTTGAACTTTTGGTTGTGGGAGGTGCAGATCTTTTTGATGATCTGGTCCGGGTGGGAGTTTCAACCGGAACACTTTCTTTACTTTTCTCTTCTTCCTCAGCCTTCCTCCTCTTTTCCCGGCTGGCATCAAGTGCCTCTTTTGAGATGCCTAGGCCTTGAGCAATATGCTCAACTTCTTTTCTTACCTTCCTCTTTATCTCCGGTTCCCTGAGTTCTACATGTATCTTTACACTCAGTTCCTCAAAGGTTCCAAACCTTTCTGCCTTAGGATCTTTGGGCTGACTTAGCATGTGTTGAACATGCAGCTCTACTATCTGTTCATCCACTTCATACCCCATGGGCATGATCCAGACAGTCCTTGGCTCCACTACCTCCATTAGACACTGATCTGTTTCTACCATGAAGCATACTGTGTCTTTGTACTTTTCAACAAGGGATTGGGGTATTCTTTCTCTTGCATGCATCATGCTTTGGAAGTTCTTGAAGTATCCCCATAGAGCTGTATTTCTTGCTTTAGCATCCCCAAGTCCACGCAAATAGTCTCTGATTTGGACGGCAACCGGTCTGTCATTCTGCCATATCCATCCACTGGATCTGGGAAGCTCATTCATGTAGTAAAAGAAGAGACAAAGGATCAGATTGCCATACTTGAAGGAGTTTTTCTTGTCCTTCTTGATCTTCTACAGATTTTCAAAGAGTTGGTTCACAAGAAGCTCACACAAGTCATAGTCTGCATTCTCCTTTAACATTTGATAAGCTGTGTAGATTACAGTTCCCAGTACTGAATTTTCCCTACTGGAGTGATAGATTTTGTAACCAATTATCATAGCTGCAAATTTGACATCCGGTTCAGTGATGTCATCAACTGTCATAGCTCTCTTGTCAAACTTGGATCCAGTTGCATCACTAACTGTTTGATTTTTGACAGACTTGAGAACAGGTAATCCACCGGATGAGTGCAGACCGGTTACAGCCCTAATTGCATCTTTGGTGATCTTGAAGGGCTGGTTCAACCATAGGAAGTTGTCATGTACTCTACTTAGTACATACCAGACCCATTCATCTTCTTCAAAACAGGGGAAATGAATGCACTGTGCAAAGTGTTTGTCCCAGATGGCTTTGTACTGAGGTTTGATCTCAAAGGAGTCATCTATCAATTGTTTGTGATAGATATCCATCAGTTTTGATTCTCCAAAGTCTTCAAGATTCGCATGGATGTAAACCCTAATATCTTCCGTATGCAATACACCATGAGGAACACTAGAGAAGGCTCCTAGTGGATCTACCTCTAATGATTTGTAAGGATGTTTCTTGAATGTGGGGCGAGGTCTATCAGAGATCTTAACTATATTTGGAGTAGCCATTCTTCAAAGATTTGCAGTGAGATAATGAAAAACAGAGAATACCTTATGCGCCTTCGGTTTGCACGGAGTGGTTGGATTGATTTCTTTATGCAATGACTTCGGCAGGAGATCTTTGGTGTGCTTGATGAATCTTGTTGCAGAGCTCCACTTTTCGCTTCTTCTTGAGTGCAGAATGAGCAAATGATTTTTGAGAAATCCCTTATATTGCTCCGCAAACCCTAATATCTGTTTGCAATAAATGCTTCACCTATATTATTCCGGTTTGCCTTGTCCGGATAGCTTGGAGTATCCCAGATCAGTCCTGATCTGTGAACATCATCCGGATCTTTCAATCATGAATAAATCGAGGTGACACATTACAAGAACATCCCAAACACTCTGTCCAATCTGCAGAATAAGATAGTGCACTTCCAGATCTCTCCAGACCTTTTTGTAATCCTCTGTCATACCGGAGCATCTCCCGTAACAGGTCTTACTTGATCAATCACAGCTTCTTCATAACTCCATGCGGACCTCTGAAATCTTATCTGGATCATCTCAAGACTTATATCTTTAAACATTTTACTCCGCATCTTGTGCCACATCAGGCACCACTTGATTGGCTGGGGGAACAAGATTTTCTTTGAGTCTCCCCCTGAGCCAGGGCTAACTTTTTAATTTCTGGAAGAAATATCAGCACCAGAGTCTGGTGCGGATCCAACCTCTACATTCTCTAAACTTTTCTTCACCCAAATCTTGCTCATCTGATTCCTAACTTCATCCACATTCATCTTTTGTTTACCCTTGTCTTGATTCTGATTATACACCGGACCTCTTTTGTCCTGATTCTTGCTTCTGCAGACTTTAGCATTATGACCGGACCTATTACAGATTTGGCAAATAACATTTCTTTGCATATTTGACTGATATCCTCTTGATCTGCATTGATTAGCCATATGACCTACTCTATTGCATGTAAAGCATCTACCTTTGAATGATTTGTTTACTTGCATATTTCTGCATTCATGGGATTTGTGTCCATACCTTTTGCAGTTGAAGCACTATCCGGAGAAGGATGAATTAATCTGATTCATTCTCTTTCTGCACTGATTAGCTTTGTGACCAAAGTGGTTGCAGCTGTGGCAGTATCCATTGAAAGATGAATATCTTTGAGCATTGGGTTGTCTTACCGGAGGTCTTCTAGGCCTGTTTCTTGGATTTTCTGATGCAAAATTCTTTTGACCGGATCCGGAGCTTTCTCCTTTCTCATATCCCAAACCATACTTGTCATCTGTCCTTTTTTGACTTCCAAGAAGAACTTCAAGTTGAGCAGAACTTATCTTGAATTTCTCTTTATATTCATTTGCTGTTTGAAGGTCTCTTTTGAGAGAGGCTATTTGATCCTCAAGTTTTTCTTCATTATCTTTGGCATCTTCAAGATCAGATTCAAGATGTCTGATAATCCTGTCCATCTGGTGGCATTCTTCTGATTTTTCTTTAAGAGATTATTTTAGATTGTCTTCAGCCTTTCTTTTTTCTTCAATCTCTTGAGTAAACTTTATAGTTCCTGATTCCATTTCATGTCTTAACATAATGACTTCTTTTGATAACTTTTCACATAACTTGGTTTGCTCAGTTAATTCTTCATTTGTATTGCTTTCTTCACTTTGTCTTGCCAACTATTGGAGCAGCTCCTTTCTCTTTTTCATAGAGAGACTTAATTTGTCTTTTAATTCTCTCATGAATTCATCAGCCTGTTTGAGTCTTTCCTTTAATTCATTAACTTCAGAATTTGACTGTTCAAGATCCTCAAGGGCAGTCTTGAGTTTCTCCCTTAAACCATATGCATCCATTTGAACTCCCAGATCTTCCTCAAGCTGTTAGGCTCTATTAGGAGGAACCTGGCTCTGATACCAATTGTTGATAACTGAGAGGGGGGGTGAATCAGTTATCCTAATTATTTCCCTTAATGAACTTTCTTATTAATTGATGCAGCATTGAATCAAACACAAAAACATTACCATGAAATAAGAAACACATGACACAGTATTTTTGACATGGAAACCCTGTTAAGGGAAAAAACCACGGGGTGATTAACCCAAAAATTATTCTCTGTTAGAAGAATAGGAAATTACAAAATGGCACTTGCCAATTAGGGCTCACTGCCCGAGCACACTGCTCACAAGAGGCCCACTGCCTACAAGAAGACACACTATCTACAAAGTGATAAGAATCATAGTCTTGAACTGATTGGAAGCATCTGCATATGCTGGAGTTCAGTTCCGGTTAGGCTCAGTACACTGATCTGCTGCACTTCATCTTTTCTCTATTCTTTGTTCTGCTATCCTTTCATATAACGGATCTGTCTTGGTACTTCTGCTCTGTTCTGCACTTATTTGCATATCTCTTCACATGTTCACACCCCCTTCACAACTAAATCCATCCTCTATATATATCCGCACAAGTAATTTCATCACCTTTCTAGTCGGCATCCGGAACAGTCTAGTTTCTTACAAACTCTGTTCTGTCGGCTGAATCCTTGCTTACCAAGCAATGCGGATCAAGCATATACTTGTAGATATCATTAATCATGTCGGCCAAACATGATTCATGCCTTCACAACCTTTATCATCAACAGTAACACATCCGGAAAGTAGTCTGATACTCTGTCAGTCAGTTCTTCCTCTGTTTTCACTGTCTCTCAGGAATCCGGTACTCAACTATTCATATATTTTTCCTTGTCCATCACCGGAGGCTAAATCCTTGGAATATACCACTCAAGGTAGTCCTCTTGACTTCCCCAAATCCGCACTGCACCAAGACACTTCCTCTGAGAGATCCGGACCAATCTGTCAGACCTTGCCACATGCTCTGTTCTTGTTCACCGGACCACAACAATCTTTATTCTGACTTCCGGTAGAGACACACCATGACTTGCGGATATGTGGGATGACCTTTGTTGCCATCAATGACAACAACCATGAATCCATATAGTGTCTCTTGCCAACAAAATTCTCTCCTTATTTAACCATATATTTAATAATGCAATCCAATTTCATAGCAAGATCATCATTGTCATTAGTAACAGTAACCCCTAGGTTCTACAACACATAAATATTAAGGAAAATAGAATTCCTAAGCATAGTGGAAAGATTATGTTCCAGTTTCTCAATGCAAGCCCTTAGAATAGCAATTTCAGCTCCCAGGCCAGCATCAGTGTCCATTTCATCATTGACTTCTTCCACAAACATCTCTCTTGCTTTGCTAGCATTATCAGCAGAATCAGCAGTAGCCCCCATATCTTGAGTCTCCTTCTTGCCATCAGCATCCTCAGAGATTTCTTCAACATCCATATCCTTAGCCTCATCACCCTAGGTGGATTCATTAGAAGCACTCTTAGAATAATCAATAAGTTTTTCTTTTGGAGCAGGTTTGCCAGCAATTCACCCCGACTGCCTAACTCCTAAGGAGAAACACTCCTTAATGGCCTTAGCAAACAAATGAGACTTGCTACCTTGTCCCATAGGAGTCCTATAGGGATTTTTTGGGATCCCTACCGCAGCCCCCCAGTGCCCGCTTCACCAGCATGTGTCTTCCTCTTTTTGCACTTTGTACTCATAGTAGAACCTGTAGTACCAATGGGAATCTCCTCAGGAGTAGAAAAATAAACTTCTTTTGTCTTAGTAGGAACAGGGGAAGGGCAAGGTACTTCAACACTGGGAGTATCATTAGGGTTGGAAGATAGTTCCTCACTATTGGTTTGAATGGCCTTAGATGGCTCTAGGCCAAGATGGAAGTTGTAAAGACACAAGATAAGGCCCTAATGAAGGGGGATGGGTTTCTTAGCAAGTTTCTTAGCCAATTTAGCTCTAACACTAAGGACAGAATGCTCAAGGGAAGAAAGTAGATAAAAAGGAAAGTTAATATGTGTATTGCATCTAAAATGATTTAGAAGGGGAAGATGATAGTTGTAGAACTTGGTGAAGCGCCCCTCTAAGGTGAAATACTTCATGAGGAGAAAACACACACCGTCCCAAGGTTCGGGCAGCTTTCCCTTGTCAAATCTCCCCTGATAGGGGACTAATTCTTTGCCATCTCCAACAAAGAGCTTTTGACTAGAAAGGTCTACAATTTTAGTTTTCCTTTGTAGTTTAATCCCCTGAGTAGACATACCAGTAGCCATAGCAAACACACTTTCTAAAATTTTGAAACTAATTCCCCCCACAGACACGCTAGTTCTGCCAAGACCTAGTGAACTATTCAGATAAGTTTTCATCATACCCGTTGAGCCACTCCAAATAGGGACTAATCCCACCCTCTTTATAATAATGCCAGACCACCAAGTTGTCTTTGAACTCATAGCAAGAAACGGGTTCGGTTCGGATTCTATCACCACCCATGTCAGAATTACAGAGCAAGTCACAAAAACCCCAAATTTCCCAAGTCGTATTTATGGTAACATTACTCCCTTGATCAAGGCTAATGATAATGGTGATAAAACATCACACATTATCATAAATATGGGAAACCTTATAAAGATGATGCTTACTCATCCCATGCTTAATCATAATTACACGGCAAACACCATAATGATCAAGCAGTCCGCTAGCCTTATCAAAGGGGTAGAAAGAAGTGGAAATGATAATTAAGAAGGTATGAAAAAACCTGTACTCCAAGAGGAACGTCAGTACCCTCCAAAAGAACTGACAAAGTGAGCTATCTTTCAAATAAATCTGACTCATCCTTAACACGTCACTTCCTTTAGACTGAGTTCCTTAAGATTTAAAGGGATATGATCAATTTGGCACCAGCAACACCAATTTGATTACTGTTGGCCAAGTTCGGCACAGGCATCTGCAACACCATTACCCTCACAGTAAATATGTGAGATATCCACATTGGGAATCTCTTGTAGGAGAATCTAAATATCTATAATAATATCTTTCAACTTAATGCCAATAGTCGATACATTGTTTACTGCATCAATAACCATTTTAGAGTCCCCCTGAATATTCAAATTCGTGATACCAAGGGAGATAGCCAATTTAATCCCCCATAGAAGAGTAGTTGCTTCAGTGTAGTTATTGCATTGATAGCCTAGACCACCAGCATAGATAGCAACCATCCACCCTTTGTCATCTCTTATGATCCCTCCCCCACTAGCTATACCATCCACCTTAGAAGCCCCATCAAAGTTAAGTTTCAACCAGTTAGGATTCATCATCAAATTGTCACAAAATAATATTACCATTGACATATCTATAATAATTATGAATATGTGATAAATTACATACCTGCTAACTTGACCTCCTCTCATAACCCGCTAATGGATGGCTAACGGAGGCAGGATGAAGACTCTGACCCTAGAATTTCATTGTGTAAACAATTACATACATTATTTTTTACTTATAATATAGATAATCGTATAAAATTAATTACAAATTTCAAATAACAAAATACTAAATCAAGATGAAACTTATAACAAATTACCTAAGAGTCAATACCAAATGTATGTTGTAAGAGATCGTCACTAAGAACAAGATCATCCAATATGTCCCGCCTCTGTGTCGTATCATGCTTCCCCTGTGTCATAGCATGTTGCCCCTGTGTCACAGAGTCTTGTCGTGCCTCCTGCATCCCATTATCACATAGGTTCCCACATGTACTACAAAAATGAGGAGACACATGACACCTACTACTCTCACCCTCATCGCCCTGGGTAAAATCATTTGTATGCTGTGATAGAGTTTGGGTGAGAGTAGTCAGTGAATGTAAAATCTCTAGCTCAACACTCTCCTTCAAAGCCAAAGGGATTGACCTAAATTTTGGCTTCGCTCAGGGTATAAGCACATGCTATTCATCTTGTTGAGCCTCGGGTCTATCTTGGGCAGAGTCACTACCTCTACCCTAGAACTCACGAATGTCAAAATAATTTTGAATCTTGTTGAGGACAAACTTGCAATAGAGTTTCATAAAAAAATATTGTGGTACCTCATCATTATTGCATGGCCACTCATCAAAGACCATGTACTATCTATCCCAAAAGTTTTGGGATATGTCTTCATTCCTACACCAATATATAGGAAACCATTTGCAACATTCCTCTAATGTTTGGCTAGTTTTGGGATTACTAAATTGTGCACATAATTGAGATTTTGTAATTTTTTCCTTCTTGACTTGTTCATATGACAACTTGTTGGCATAATATTGCTGACTCCTCTCCCTATAGTCTTGGAATTTGGTGATTTGTTTCGTCACCAAATCCGTGTGGGAAACAATCTCTTGTAGTGATTTTCCAAGTGCCCTCCTATGCTCAGTGGATCCACTTGGATTGTTTAGGCTTTCAATAATAGTTTCAAGATGTTTCTTGTTTTGTTCTATTATCCCTAAGTAGTGTTCTTGATTATCACTTACATGAAAAGGAGATGAAGGTGGGTTTTGAGGGTATGGAGGGTTTGGAGGGTTTTGGGGGTTGTTTTCACCCTTCTCAACTGGATTTATATTTTTTGCTTCTCCAATAACTGTAAATACAATATAAACTAAAATTAAACATTGCAAAACTAAAAAATTGTTCTAAAACTAACAAAATTAGACAAACCCTACCTTCTTCATTTGCTAGAGCCCCAAATTTGCATGATGATGTCTTTGGTGGTGAGGTGGCATTGTGAATTTATTGTTTTCTCAAATGCACTTGATTGAATCTCCTTTTTTTTCAATGTGATCATGTTTTGCTTCATTTCTTTGCTGTTATCAAGAGAAAAGTCATGCAATGAATTAGCAAAAAATGTTTTTTTTTCTTTTATTAAAAGCAAAATGTGAGCGCATTATAATGTGCTCTCATTTTGTTTTAATTTTGGAGATGGTGGTGACTTTTTGGTCCCCCATGTCCTTGCATTTACCCAAATTGGAAATGGGACCACAAAATTTGCTTACCCTAAAGCTCAGTAGGTGCATAGATATTAGAGAAGAGAACAGACTACCCCATCTCAAAACAAGATGCAATCATAGAGATAGAAGACTGAAAGGACAACCACAAAAGAGGGTGGATCTTCTGAGGATTCCATAAACAAGCCACTCTCCCCAGCAGACCCTTAAGCACCAATGCACTAGTACTCTCCACTCCCCAACAACATAGGCACTAAACCAAACATACACTCCACTGATAACTTAGTGTCCTACAAGAAAAGAACATTAGGAGATGGACTTCTTACCAAATCATGAACAACTTTTTCTTGAGGGCCATTGTTCAAGCCCCTTACATTCCAAGATAAAACAATCTTTTCAAGGTGATCAAAAAATGAGAATCTAGAGTCTTAACAAAGCCTAACTCTAGCAAAGTTTCCCCTATTAATTTAATCTTTTCCAGATCCTTTTTTCTACCAAGATTGGAAGACTTCTCCTAGCCCCTTTTTTTGGATCATTTTAGTGAAGACCCAAATGAGAAGAAGACTTACTATTCTTCACCCCCTTAGTACCTACATTCAAAATAACAGGAGATCCATCCCCACCACCCTTCTTCCCTTCTACAATAGGAACCAATTACACCTGTACTTCTATTTGAACATCCATGTCCATTTGTAAAGCAGTATTATCCAACAAAACCTTAATTGCTTCAAAAAGAAGGCCCTCCTATCTTGTACACAAAGTACCCTGATCCAGATTCACCAAGCCTAGATTCACTTCCTGCTAGCGGAGATCATCTAAAAATTCAAATCTATTGAAAGAATCTTCATCCTACCTTTCCTTCAAAGTCCTTTTTTGACCCCGATTCCTATTATGAGCCTTGACTGGAACAAAACCATAAGCCCCATCCACATCACTAGGAATGTGTTCCTTCCCCTTTTCAACCCTAGGGGGATTGGGGGAGGTTGAGAAGGCTGGGAATCCACAGGCTTGGCCTTTGGGCATCTTTGCTACAAATGTCCATATTCATGATAGAAATGACATCAAAAAGGAAGAGTCTCATAGTCCAACTGCTGTACCCAAGAGTAAGGACTCGCACACATATCCACTGAATCTAGCAAAGGTTTACTTAAATGAATCTCAACACAGATACGAGCAAAAGTCATCACCTTTTTAACTTGAGTCTGTTGTGGAGCACCAACCAGTTTCCCTAGCATTGAAGCTAGCAAGTGCAAAACATCATCCCACCAATATTCCACAGGAAACCTCAGAAGCTGAACCCACACCAAAACCCAGTTTGGAAGCTCTTCAGCAGGATTGAAGCCCACATGCCAAGGTTTAATAAATAACCCAATCTGATTATGAAAATAGGGGCCCCCTTCAAAGGCCTTGTTGCGATCTTCCAAGCAATTGAATGAAACCATAAAATAGTTATTTTCCAAAAGCATAACCTCCATTTCTCCCTCCAACATCCAAGTCTGTTAGGCCCATGATTCAAGAAATTGTAATGAAAGATGCATCCCCATAAACCTGTATAGCAATGCATGCTTCGAATAATAGTCAATATCTTTCGCAATCATCTCTAGTGGGATAACTAATTTTGGCCTCTCCTCACAATGTTCAAGACATCAATTGATCTTCATAATCTATGTACCACTAGACAAACCCAAGCCAACCAACCTCAGATCTGGTGAGAACAAGTTATTATTGAAAACCTTCAAAAAATGCAAAGGAGAATTTGTACCAACCACTATTGAGTATAAATCTAAGTTGGGACTAGCCCCCGAAGACTCCTTGATCGACATTGAATCTAAACAAGACCCAAGGTGGGAATGTAGGCCCCTAGGTTAAAATAAAGAACCACCACTAGGGTTTAACTAACCCACCACCTAGCACCACCTTTGAACTACAAACCCAAACCAACGAGGCACAAAACCCCCACCCGCTGCCTCCAACCAGGCACAAAACCCCCACACACTCAGGGAGAAAGAGACGCTGATGCAAATGAAAAAAAAACTTTGCACTGATAAAAATCACAACCCCAGACCTCCCCAAATCACATGCACTCCCCACACTTCACACGGCCAAGAAAAACTAGAGGATCAGGGTAGGGCATAAATGCCCTAGCTCAACATGCAAAGAAAAAAATCATCATCCTCCAAGATCATATGAACAATAACATTCTCTTATAGACATGAGAATGTGGTGCCAGAAATTAATACAACAGGGTGGTAGGTGAGCTTTTACATTACAAGCTACCACCAAAGAACCTTAGGAGAAATTACAAACTACATATCACAAAGGACAAAACAAAATAATAAAAAATAAAACTTGGAGCCTAATGTTTCATATTTAATTTTTCCCTTTCATTTTTCCACCTTTTACTTTGTAGTTGCTAGAAACCACCAACTTCACACTGATGCATGAGCACAACAGAAGGCTCTTTATTCCTTTGTGTTGCTACAAAATGAGGCCCTGGGGCCTCTTCTCTAGTTTCTCAATGATTGCATCCAGCTCTAAAGAACACAAAGAATACATTGCAGCAGTTTCTCAGACCAGTTTTGCCTAATCCATTCATTTATGGGTTGTTTTTTGGCAATGCTGGGCATTTTTACAACTGCCAACAATCATAACACACCTTAAAAGCATCTAAAATCATTGGCCAAGCATTGTAAATGGTTGAGGGATGGATTTAGGCCATAAATCATCAAATTTGAGCTCAAGTGGACACCTCAAAATTGCCTGGAAGCTCAAAAATGTGAAGAACATTCATTCAACAATGTCTCTGCTCAAATCCTACCCTAGAAGACCTCATCAATGCCTTTATAATGGATAAAAGACCAAATTTGATTATTTAGGAGAGACTTTGACTGAAGAAGTGTGTAGAGAGAAGCATATCTCAACATCACAACCATTTGAAAGAGGAGCAATGCACATGCAATGGTGTGAAATGGCCTAAAATACATTTAATTGCATTTTATAAATTATGAACATTGTAAACTAATGTTTATAATTAAACATTTTCTCATTAATATATTACTTTTGCCCAAAAAATAATTTTAAATTTTCACTTTTCAACTTTAGGCATATGATAACTATCTAATTTCCTTCTCCAAACAAATGGCATCTTTTCACTGTGGGCACATGAGCTATCTAGAGGCCACAAAAATTTGCATAGGGAGCATGTTGATAACTGAGAGGGGGGGGTGAATCAGTTATTCTAATTATTTCTTCTTTTGAACTTTCTTATTAATCAATGCAGCATTGAATCAAACAAACAAACATTACCATGAAATGAAAAACACATGACACAGTATTTTTGACGTGGAAACCCTGTTAAGGGAGAAAACCACGGGGTGATTAACCCAAAGATTGTTCTTTGTTAGAAGAATAAGGAATTACAAAATGGCACTTGCCAATTAGGGCTCACTGCCCGAGCACACTGCTCACAAAGAGGCTCACTGCCTACAAGGAGACACACTGTCTACAAGAATGTTATATAATACTTGAACTGATTGGAAGCACCTACATATGCTGGGGTTCAGTTCTGGTTAGGCTCAGTACACTGATCTGCTGCACTTCAGCTTTCCTCTGTTCTTTATTCTGCTATCTTTTCACATACCGGATCTTTCTTACTACTTCTGCTCTGCTCTGTACTAATTTGCATCACATCATCACACACTTACACCCTTCACAACTAAATCCATCCTCTATATATATCCACACAAGTAATTTCATCACTTTTCTAGTCGGCATCCGGAACAGTCTAGTTTCTTACAAATTTTGTTCTGTCAGCTGAATCCTTGCTCACCAAGTAATGTGGATCAAGCATATACTTGTAGATATCATTAATCATGTCGGCCAAACATGATTCATGCCTTCACAACCTTTACCATCAACAGTAACACATCCGGAAAACAGTCTGATGTTCTGTCAGTTAGTTCTTCCTCTGTTCTCATTGTCACTCAGGAATCTGGTACTCAACTATTCATAACTTTTTCTTTGTCCATCACCGGAGGCTATATCCTTGGAATATACCACTCAAGGTAATCCTCTTGACTTCCCCAAATCCACACTACACCAAGACACTTCCTCTGAGAGATCCGGACCAATCTGTCGGACCTTGCCACATGCTCTGTTCTTGTTCACCGGACCACAACAGTCTTCATTCTGGCTTCCGGTAGAGACACACCATGACTTGCGGATATGTGGGATGACCTTTGTTGCCATCAATGACAACAACCATGAATCCATATAGTGTCTCTTGCCAACAATCTCCCCCTTTGTCATTGATGGCAACACTTAGTGAAAAATGACTAAGTGTTTACACTATGCTCCCCCTTGGCTGATGCTCTATCTTTATATACATTTTCCAGAGCTCCCCCTTAGCTGGATTCCTCATTTTTCACTGCTCCTCTCTCCCCCTTTGACATCAATGGCAAAGGGTAGGGTCCGCACACCAAAATTTTCAAAAAAAATTTACTATACTTAGCCGCATATTACATACTTACATAAACTGAAGAATGTCTGCAAATGATGTCTTCAATTGGACTAGTTCTGTAGCCCAACTTTGCTTCATTCTATCCAAAATTGAAATGTGACCACTCAACAAAAATGCAAATGCATCTGCCCTTTTTAGATCTTTCGGATCACTTGTCTGGGCTGTGATTTGAGCTTCTGCTATGGCCTCATGCATGGCCTCTAGCTTAGGGACAATTAACCCCCTGAGCTCACTCAACTTGCTTATTCTATTTTTCCTTTCCTTCTCCAATTTCTTGATTTCACTCAAGACTGCAATAGTCTAACATTCTTGATTTGTTATAGAGGAAGAAAGAGGATCAAAACTTTGAGACAAGCTTAGTAGTGTGTCCTCTTGCTCTTTTATTTTCTTCTCAATGTCCACTGTTACCTTGGACCAGGAGATACAAAATTTGTATATTTCACTGCCATCCTTAAGAGCATTTTCTAAGCTCTTTATCCCAATGTTCATGTTTCTCCTATCATTAATGATCAAACCCTGAACCTCGGAGAACCTTTTATCCAAAAACTCCTTCCAGACCTTTTCTTCAGCTGATTTTTCTAGAGATTCAAAATGTGTACTAACACTGCTGACTAAAATTTTGAGATTACCGGAAGAGGAGGCAGTGGGATCCTTCTGAAAAGATGGCATGATCTTTTCCAGCACTCCAGATGCTACCTCCATAAGCTCACAGTCTTCCATGTGAGATTTCAGTAGTTTCTCTTTGACTTTCTCATTTGCAAATGAGGCTATTTTCATTGTTTGCACCGGTGACAAAGAGTTAAAATCTAATGGTCCTTTTAGCAGGTCCGGTTCATCAATTTCTATAGTGGATTTTGTCAAGAATTCTTGAACAGTTTGTGCAGTGTCTCTTGCCGGAGACAGATGTTTCTTCTCTTCTGCAGTTTTGTCCTTTGGAATCTTTTCTCCTTCCTTACTCTTACCACTTTCAGTTGTGGTTTTCTCTATTGGGGTCTTCTCTTTCTCTGCATCCTTGGTGCTGTCAACCTCTTTTTCTTTAACTGCTGCTTCTTTCTCCTGTAGTTTCTCTTCTTCTTGGGATCCGAAGACTGTAGGGGAAACCAGAGCAGAGATGTTAGTCTATTCAAGAGCCACTTCTTCCGGAGCAGATGATTCCAAGTCCACAGCTGTTTCTGCACCTAAGTCCTCTACAACAGGAAGATTAAACCTTTTGAAGGTTTTCTGGAGAATCTCTTCAGTGTCCTTGGCTACCTTGTCGGTCTCACCAAGCATAAGCTGATTCATCCTTGCTTTGCTCCTGAATTCATCCTTGCAGTCTTTGAATACCATGTTCATTGTTTTGTGATCAATTGAAGGATATAGCTGAATAGCTATCTGTTCCCTGATCTCAAGGTCTTTTGCCATGGCATTGTTCTTTCTTATTTCTAGTTCCTTCTCTAGACTCTTAGGAATTTCGGAGATAATCTCAATAAAAGCTTTATTGTAAATGTTCAGGTACCTGATTGTAGCTTCCTGCAGGATCTTTTGATCTGCCTCATTGTAGTCATCATAGAATTCAGCTACTGGATGAAGGTTCCCATCCACAGTGACTGATTTGACTACACTATCTAGGGATAGAGTGGGCTTTTCAGCAAATTCCTCTGCCATTTCTTCCTTGTCTTGGCCTGTGGAGGGTTTCCCGGATCCTTTCTTCTTCTGCTTCTTTATTTCTTTTACTCCCTCATCTGACTCAGTTTCCTCTTCATCCTTTTGGCTTTCATAAGGCCTTGTGGCTTTTGTCTTAGATCTTTTACCGGATGCCTAGACTTCCAGTTTTGAACTTTTGGTTGTGGGAGGTGCAGATCTTTTTGATGATCTGGTCCGGGTGGAAGTTTCAACTGGAACACTTTCTTTACTTTTCTTTTCTGCCTCTTTCTTTTCTTCCTCGGCCTTTCTCCTCTTTTCCCGGTTGGCATCAAGTGCCTCCTTTGGAATGCCTAGGCCTTGAGCAATATTCTCTACTTCTTTTCTCACCTTCCTTTTGATTTCTGGTTCTCAGAGTTCAACATGAATTTTGATACTTAGTTCCTCAAATGTTCCGAACCTTTCTGCGTTTGGATCTTTGGGCTGACTTAGCATGTGTTGAACATGCAGTTCCACTATCTGTTCATCCACTTCATACCCCATGGGCATGATCCATACAGTTCTTGGTTCTACTGCCTCCATTAGACACTGATCTGTTTCTACCATGAAGCATACTGTGTCTTTGTACTTTTCAACAAGGGATTGGGGTATTCTTTCTCTTGCATGCATCATGCTTTGGAAGTTCTTGAAATATCCCCATAGAGCTGTATTTCTTGCTTTAGCATCCCCAAGTCCATGCAAATAGTCTCTGATTTGGATGGCAACCGGTCTGTCATTCTGCCATATCCATCCACTGGATCCGGGAAGCTCATTCATGTAGTAAAAGAAGAGACAAAGGATCAGATTGCCATACTTGAAGGATTTTTTCTTGTCCTTCTTAATCTTCTGCAGATTTTCAAAAAGTTGGTTTACAAGAAGCTCACACAAGTCATAGTCTGCATTCTCCTTTAACATTTGATAAGCTGTGTAGATTGCAATTCCCGGTACTGAATTTTCCCTACTGGAGTGATAGATTTTGTAACCAATTATCATAGATGCAAATTTGACATCCGGTTCAGTGATGTCATCAACTGTCATAGCTCTCTTGTCAAACTTGGATCTGGTTGCATCACTAACTATCTGATTTTTGACAGACTTGAGAACTGGTAATCCACCGGATGAGTGCAGACCGGTTACAGCCCTAATTGCATCTTTGGTGATCTTGAAGGGCTTGTTCAACCATAGGAAGTTGTCATGTACTCTACTTAGTACATACCGGACCCATTCATCTTCTTCAAAACAGGGGAAATGAATGCACTGTGCAAAGTGTTTGTCCTGGATGGCTTTGTACTGAGGTTTGATCTCAAAGGAGTCATCTATCAATTGTTTGTGATAGATATCCATCAGTTTTGATTCTCCAAAGTCTTCAAAATTCACATGGATGTAAACCCTAATGTCTTCCGTATGTAATACACCATGTGGAACACTAGAGAAGGCTCCTAGTGGATCTACCTCCAAGGATTTGTAAGGATGTTTCTTGAATGTGGGACGAGGTCTATCAGAGATCTTAACTATATTTGGAGTAGCCATTTTTCAAAGATTTGCAGGGAGATATTGAAAATGAAAAATACCTTATGCACCTTCGGTTATTTGGATTGATTTCTGTATGTAGTAACTTCTGTAAGTGATCTTCAGTGAACTTGATGAATTTTGTCGCAGAGCTCCGCTTTTCGCTTCTTCTTGGGTGTGGAATGATCAAATGATTATTGAGAAATCCCTTATATCATTTCGCAAACCCTAATATCTGTTTGCAATAAATGCTCCACCTATATTATTCTGGTTTGCCTTATCCGGATAGCTTGGAGTATCCCGGATCAGTCCTGATCTATGAACATCATCCAGATCTTTCAATCATGAATAAATCGAGGTGACACATTACAAGAACATCCCAAACATTCTATCCAGTCCGCAGAGTAAAATAATGTACTTCCGGATCTCTCCGGACCCTTTTGTAGTCCTCTGTCATTCCGGAGCATCTCCCGGAACAGGTCTTACTTAATCGATCACAACTTCTTTACATCTTCATGCGGACCTCTGAAATCTTGTCTGGATCATCTCAGGACTTATATCTTCAAACCCTTTACTCCACATCTTGTGTCACATCCAGCACCACTTGATTGGCTGGGGGAACAGGATTTTCTTTGAGTCTCCCCCTAAGCCAGAGCTCACTTTTTAATTTCTGGAAGGAATATCAGCACCAGAATCTGGTGTGGATCCAGTTTCTGTATTCTCTAAACTTTTCTTTACCCAAATCTTGCTCATCTGATTCCTAACTTCATCCGCATTCATCTTTTGTTTTCCCTTGTCTTGATTCTGATTATACACCGGACCTCTTTTGTCCTGATTCTTGCTTCTGTAGACTTTAGCATTATGACTGGACCTATTATAGATTTGGCAAATAACATTTCTTTGCATATTTGACTGATAACCTCTTGATCTGCATTGATTAGCCATATGACCTACTCTATTGCATGTAAAGCATCTACCATTGAATGATTTGTTTACTTGCATATTTCTGCATTCATGAGACTTGTGTCCATACCTTTTGCAGTTAAAGCACTGTCCGGAGAAGGATGGATTAGTTTGATTCATTCTTTTTCTGCACTGATTAGCTTTGTGACCAAAGTGATTGCAGCTGTGGCAGTATCCATTGAAGGATGGATATCTTTAAGCATTGGGCTGTCTTACTGGAGGTCTTCTAGGCCTATTCCTTGGATTTTCTGATCCAAAATTCTTTTGACCGGATCCGGAGCTTTCTCCTTTCTCATATCCCAAACCATACTTGTCATCTGTCTTCTTTTGACTTCCAAGAAGTACTTCAAGTTGGGCAGAACTTATCTTGAATTTTTCTTTATATTCATTTGCTGTTTGAAGATCTCTTTTGAGAGAGACAATTTGATCCTCAAGTTTTTCTTCATTATCTTTGGCATCTTCAAGATCAGATTCAAGATGTCTGATAATCCTGTCCATCTGGTGGCATTCTTCTGATTTCTCTTTAAGAGATTGTCTTCGATTGTCTTCATCTTTTCTTTTTTCTTCAATCTCTTGAGTAAACTTTATAGTTCCTGATTCCATTTCATATCTTAACATATGACTTCTTTTGATAACTTTTCACATAACTTGGTTTTCTCAGTCAATTCTTCATTTGTATTGCTTTCTTCAGTTTGGCTTGCCAATTATTGGAGCAGCTCCTTTCTCTTTTTCATAGAGAGACTTAATTTGTCTTTTAGTTCTCTCATGAATTCATCAGCCTGTTTGAGTCTTTCCTTTAATTCATTGACTTCAGAATTTGACTGTTCAAGATCCTCAAGGGCAGTCTTGAGTTGCTCCCTTAAACCATATGCATCCATTTGAACTCCCAGATCTTCCTCAAGCTGTTAGGCTCTATTAGGAGGAACTTTTCTCTGATACCAATTGTTGATAACTGAGAGGGGGGGGTGAATCAGTTATTCTAATTATTTCTTCTTTTGAACTTTCTTATTAATCAATGCAGCATTGAATCAAACAAACAAACATTACCATGAAATGAAAAACACATGACACAGTATTTTTGACATGGAAACCCTGTTAAGGGAGAAAACCACGGGGTGATTAACCCAAAGATTATTCTCTATTAGAAGAATAAGGAATTACAAAATGGCACTTGCCAATTAGGGCTCACTGCCCGAGCACACTGCTCACAAAGAGGCTCACTGCCTACAAGGAGACACACTGTCTACAAGAATGTTATATAATACTTGAACTGATTGGAAGCACCTACATATGCTGGGGTTCAGTTCTGGTTAGGCTCAGTACACTGATCTGCTGCACTTCATCTTTCCTCTGTTCTTTATTCTGTTATCTTTTCACATACCAGATCTTTCTTACTAGTTCTGCTCTGCTCTGTACTAATTCACATCACATCATCACACACTTACACCCTTCACAACTAAATCCATCCTCTATATATATCCACACAAGTAATTTCATTACTTTTCTAGTCGACATCCGGAACAGTCTAGTTTCTTACAAATTCTGTTCTGTCGGCTGAATCCTTGCTCACCAAGTAATGTGGATCAAGCATATACTTGTAGATATCATTAATCATGTCGGCCAAACATGATTCATGCCTTCACAACCTTTACCATCAACAGTAACACATCCGGAAAACAGTCTAATGTTCTGTCAGTTAGTTCTTCCTCTGTTCTCATTGTCACTCAGGAATCTGGTACTCAACTATTCATAACTTTTTCTTTGTCCATCACTGGAGGCTATATCCTTGGAATATACCACTCAAGGTAGTCCTCTTGACTTCCCCAAATCCGCACTGCACCAAGACACTTCCTCTGAGAGATCCAGACCAATCTGTCGGACCTTGCCACATGCTCTGTTCTTGTTCACCGGACCACAACACTCTTCATTCTGGCTTCTGGTAGAGACACACCATGACTTGCGGATATGTGGGATGACCTTTGTTGCCATCAATGACAACAACCATGAAGCCATATAGTGTCTCTTGCCAACAGAGCAAACCCATTTCCTCAAAACTTGGATCGCCAAAATATTTTAGGGACCTCCTTTGTAAACTAGTCTACTAGATGCCTTTGCCACAACTAAAACACATTAAAGTAATGATCATATGATCTTTGATTTTGATGAAACTAGAATTGGAGAAGTTTTGGAGCAAAATGAGAAATGAGTCACCTTCAGAATTGCAAGATTTCAAACTTTTCAGAACACCAAATCTAGCCCAGTCACAGTTAGAAAAGAATTAAATACTCCATCAAAACTCGTCCTGGAAGCACAAAACTGAGCAGACATATTATGATATGTGCCAAAAAAATTCCCACCGTACATATTTACAAGATTAATTTTGAGCTGCAAGATTTTAATTGGTGAATGCGAGATCTAGGGTAGGTTGAGCAACATGCTGAATTGACCTCTGTCGACACATCAAAAGAATATGGGCAATTCAAATTTACAAAATTTGTGGGTGCAAATAGTGGCTCTTGTTTGGGGATGCATGCCTCCTGTAGGCATGATGAGATTCCAGATCTCTAGGGAGCAGACCGGGGGCCTACCTCATTGGGCTCCTTGACAACTATATACTTCATGCTACAAATCATACTTCAGACCTCATTTGGTTGCCCTGGGCCACCAAAACTAGAGAACCAATACTTTCCCCTATCAAACACCTAATTCTGATTTGAATGACCCATGCATAATCTAAAAACATGACTAAAATCTCCCTAATCACTTACACTGCCATTGACATCTCTAACCATTTCACTGAGTCTATCACTATCAATGTAACCTTTGTCATCCTTCTCTTTACAATCAGGCATGTAACCACACATATTGTCATATCCTTTAGGATTAGGTAATGTATAAATGTCATATTCATCAAACAATGCATTCTTATATGGCATATAACACTTCTCATCATCTATGTCACTATTATACATTATAAATGATCTCCTAGCTGAACTGAAAACTGAAAGCACTCATAGTCCACCATATAGCTAAGATCATTAGGTCTTATTTCATCATAGGTTTGCATATCAAAGAGGAAATTGTCATATTCATTTTTATGCACCTCACTCAAACTCTCAACTATATGAAAAAGAAAGTTTTCATACACAAGCTTCTCTAGCTACATACATCTAATCTTACAAGCGCACATATCTGGATCACCAACACCCATATCAAGCATAAAAAGCATTCATTTCTTGTTTAGGAAAGTATTCTAGTTCAACTTTGAAATTATGACCCATATCCATGTTAAAAACTTCAGAAACTGGTTCACACAAATCTGGAGACATCCCCCAATGCATATTTTCATGAAAACCTCTCTCATCACAATCATTATATAAAGTCATATGATCTTCCTTATATCCACTCACTTCAAAATGAGGTTCTCATTTTTCTTTAATCATTTTTACCTTTATTTTCACCATGGTTTTCACTTTGACCCTCAAATGGTCTCATGTCCTTAGAAGTACTGCTGAATAATGGGATAACTGAGCTCTATGACAATGATTCATTTACATCTTCTACTTGTTCACCATGTGAATCCTCAACAAACATAAATGCCTCTATGTTAGGAAGATGGTTAATACCCACAATGAAATGATCATAATCAACATTATTACTTGTTTCGTCCTCTGACTTTATCACATACAAGTCTAAGATTTCTGCCATGTCAATAGACTCTGACACTGTTTGATATGAGGATTCTTCAACCCTTTTGATATCTTCAATCAGCAATAATGATGCCCCACAATTCATTCCAATGTAAACAATAGAATAACAATCATTAGACATATCATCTAAATCACTCTCACTGTAAGTCTGCCATTGGAGCTCTGTTGTACCTCTGTCGGGAGAGCAACAATCAATTGCACAATTTAATGAAATGTCCTCACTACCTGAAAATGCTTGTGTCTCATCATTGACCAAGCCATAACTAGGCCAAGTCTGATGCATAACCTTAGTAGTTTCCATCACTTGATCATGTGATGTATTTAGAGCACCATTTTCATATATGTGCATTGTGTCTATTAGTTGATCATGAACATGTTTTAAACTAGACATAGATATAACCATATTTTCAAACCTATTTGGTTCATTCATCTACATACTGTCACCATATTGTTCACTTCTAACAGAAAGATCAATGCGATCAACATTTGGATATATGGCATTCTTGCATCATGTTTTTGTTCAAATTTAACATTAAGAGAAACTTAACCCATATCATTGAAGGAATTATAAACTAGGGTAGTAAGCTAATTATTGCTTTGGTAACCATTCATAACCTCTGAATTGCATTGCTCAGCTATATAGAACTCATTATGACAACCCATAGGTTTAGGCTTGAGACTTCTACTTATTCCATACTTTGAAACCTTTTCAATGTCAATTACAATTTCAAAAGCCTGATCTAAATTTGTTGGAACCTCACTTCTCAATTTGTAGCTCATTTTCTTGTTAAATGCACCCAAATAAATGAGTAAAGCTAAAGCATCATTAGGTCTGATTTTTTAGGAATTATTTTGAATGCCTTTATGAATCTAAGGTTAAAGGTTGGAACTAATTCATCTTTTTCAATGTGGATATCCATGAAATCACTAATAATTGAAAACTCAGATATTTTTCCACCAAACTACTCATTGAATGCTAATTTAAATTCATTCCAAGAGTTGACTGAATGTGGTAGCAAGTTCAAGAACCACTCTCTCACTTCATCCTTCAAGGACTAGACAAACAACCTCATGATTACATCTTCATGGTCAACTTCGTAATCATCCATTAGATCACTGAACTACTGCAAGTGTTTTTCTACCGATTCATTCCTTGTACCACTAAATTTTGGTAATCTATCTTTGACCTCAGGTGGAATAAAATTTGGGTAACCATTAATGCCACAAAAATTGATGGGTCTATATCTTTCAATGTTGAAACTTCTTTGAAAACCTGGCTGGGGCTGATCACAAACCATGGTTGCACTAGGAACCATACAAGGATGCATATATTGATGCATTTTGATATGCCTTTTCAAAAACTTTTATAGTAATGCAACTATTATTAACATAGTTCCTAGCTTCCTTATACAACATATGACCTTAAAACCTTTATAAAGTACGAAATCTAGTTTCAACTATGTTTAAGGTCTATTCACCATGAGTAGCTCTGAGAAAAACAAGCATAATTATACATAATACTAACTATAACTTTTATCACAGAAGCATGCAAATTCAATATTTCTATCCTTTCCTTTTCTTAGTGCTATTTTACCTAATAGGGAATTGTAATGCCCCTATTTTTGGATTTTGATAGTTGATAGTATTTCAGTTACATTTAGACATTTTTGAGATATGTGGATGATAGACCTTGTGGTTACGCTTAGTTATGCTCTTTGTGGATTATGGATAACTGATGTGGTTGTTGACATTTGTTATGATCATTATGATGACATTATTGATATTATAGTTTATGATGTGTTTTGACATGATCAGTGGATGGTTAGTTGATTATGCAGAGTAGTGTTATCATGTTTTATGTATACCTGATTGATAGTTAGGGATATTTATGTTTATTTTCATGCTTTCAGAGATGGGATAGTGTAGTACTACTCATTATGAGCACCCTACTACGCTGCGACTCCCTGACTATGTGTGGTTGTTATATATGTATATGCTCATTTGTAACACTTCATTTTGATGCAGGTTGCAGGTACCAGACATTCACTCCACCTAACTTAGTAGGTCTGACTGTGCCTTTACTCCAATGGATAATGTGGATGAGAGATAACATGGGGTTCCCTAGGTCAGTCCTTGTCTTCAGTTTGTGGTCGTGTTTCTTGATGTCACTCAAGGGTTCTGCCCTCAGGTATTGGTCATCATTTTGGTATGTAGTTGTTATCATTTGAACTTTTTGGTTTATAGTCTGCATGTAATTGTTGAAGATGCATTAACTATTATAGTAATAATATTAGTAATAAGTTTGGATATAATAGTATTTATTTAGTCGTTATTTAATAATGTGAAATTGGGAATATTGTATAAGTGATTTTGATAAAGATTAAATTAATAACTTTAAAAATTAATAATAATGATAATAGTCATATGTGACTAATATTATATTTATTGTTTGAATTGTACATTGTTAACAGGAAAGATATTTTGAGTTAATAATTTATTGTTGAGATTTGTTGTGAATGGTTAGCATTAATTTTCTAATTTGAGAATCTCCCTAAAAGAAGAAATTTATGGCATTTAATCTTGGGAGAGATAGTGGTTTAAAAAAAAAATGGATTTGGGAAGTGGGAAATTAGTTGGCCTCGCCTATTTTTACATTTTTGAGGGATTTTGGGGAGGAACTCTCTGTCATAGAAACTTTATCAAGAATGCTTCAAACCCTATTCTAAAGATGCCATCTTGGCACAACTGAGGGGATGATTCAAACTTGAGGAATCTAACTTTAAGCCTGATGATTTTACTTGCTTGAAAGCCTTCAATACACAGAAATTGAGTTACCAGGTATGAAGTGGGGATTTTGCAATTTATCTTTGAATGAGAAATTTCCTCTAGTATATCGATCCTTCTGCATAGTCATTGTTTTTATATTTCTTTTCCATGTTTATCTAGATCATTTAGTTGAACTTTTGTCAAATACTTGATAATTGATATAGTTTTGATTATCTATCTTCTGTAATACAATGTTGAATTACTTTGAATATTCAGTGTTACTCCTTAGTAGTGTGTGTCTCTACTAGTCGAATCTCTGTGATTTGATGGCTAAATACTACCAGTAGGGGCATTTTGCCAAGTGGTTTTCATACCCTATTTACCAATCAAAGCGAGTTCTATTACTTGAAAGTTTTGCATTCTTATTTAATAAATCCATTCTGTGGGTATCATGTAATCATTAAATTTTGACAGATCTATGACAACTCTTTGAGACATTTTGCCAACAATTCACATGCCTTGACTAAGTTTCACATTCTACTTGCATGTTCTCTAGAACATTTTCTTCTTGCAATCGGCCTACCCATTATGCTAATGGATGTTCATACTAGATCTAAAGCTCATGTTTAGCGCTTAAGATGTCGACTTAGTTGAAGGATCAAGTTTTTTACTTGCTCACTACTTTTCTTTGAAAGTTACTTAAATTTTGAGGGTTTAGACTATACGTCTGCCAATTTTAAATCCATTTCATGCTATCCTGCTAACTTTGTGTGACATCTCTTTGAGACATTCTATCAAATAACTTGCTTTTTTGTTATGTTTTAACTTTTTACATACCTATCTTCTTGTGCATTTCTACCTTTTCTTTTTGTTTGATGGGAAATTTTGCCTTGTCATTGTATCTAAGTTCTTCTCTCCACCAAATCCATCAACATTTTGTAGAGAGGACCAGCTGAAGGAGGCATTTTTGTTCTGCTTGCCTCACAAAACCTCCACTCTTCCTTTGCTCAGGGCATTTGTAAGTGCCTTATGCAACTACCGCAGGCTATAATATTATCTAAATGATAAAGTTTAGAGTCAGCTCATAATAGTTATCACTGTGGTACATTCATGCACGCATAGCAATCAATGATGGCACCATTATTTGGCAAGATTTTTGACCAAAACTTTCTTTGAGTAGCAATCTCTATCTAGTGTTTCTTGGACATCTTTTAGGCTTCAAAAATGTATTTGAAACTAATATATGTTTTGGAGTATATCTCTTCTTTCTTTCTTAAATATGAAATTAGTAATAGAGTTAGTTTCTTAGTTCGATTTAGAATTATAATTAGAAAGATTCTATTCATAAGTATTTAGAATTGTTTATCAAAGACAAATGAAAATCTATTCTACTTAATTAGAATTAAGAAATAATTTGGTTAGCTTTCATTAACTTGTTTTCAGATATTAGTTATCATATGATTATTTGTATATTTAGATATTTCCTTAATTATAAAAAAAAGGTTTCTTAGCTATGTGGGTTCATAGAGGTTTAAAACCAAATTAGAATACTTTTAAATTAACTTAATTGAGCTTGAGAAGAATGTTAAATAAAGTAATTATTTTGAAAACATATCTCTATGCTTATTGATAATGGAGTACTTTATTGATAACCTTGTGTGATTGAATTGATTTAGTTATGAGTTCTATGAGTAGGAAGATGTCTAGAATTTGGGTTTTTTGCCTCTTGAAAGTAGGTTCTTTAGACTTTAGTTATAGATTGAGGATTATTTCATTGTCTATATAAGACTTGTCTTCTGAAATAATGTATTTCCTATGTATGATCATTGTTAAGTTGCATATTTCTTACCAACATGGTATTACATTATATTTTGTATTGTGTTTACATGGATTAGGGCAGAGCCTCATTTATAGATGAGTTATATCACTATATTATGCATATAAATAATGAATACTAGGATAGAATCATCCAAATGGTTAGGTCAATATCTGTAGCTTAGCCCTAGTTTGAAATGATATCATGATGGCTTAATAGGAATATTAGCATAATAGGTTCATTAAATATTTTTTTATGGTTCCCAAGTTAGATGATAACATTTAATTGTTGCTCATCTATTCACAAAGCTAGGTTGTTTGTAGTTCTGAGATACACTTATTGCTTATGTATTATCAGCAATTCTAGTATAGTCACTATATTAGAATTAATAGTTTAATGTGTTTATTCTAAGTAAATATAGGTAGAACAATTAATGTTTCGTAGTTGTTTTAGTTTTGGAATTCAGTATTGTAAATAGGATAGTTAAGTAATTATAATGTAAACTTAGTCGATAATTCCTTACTTCTAGTTAATCAAAAGATTGGAAATTCTCTTAAAATTTATCTTATATTCTTCTTTATTTATATCAAGAGCATTGTAGAAAGGTAGTGTAAATTTTCATGTAGGCAGTAAAATTATGTTTTCTTCTTTTATGTCGTAGTATTATCATTTTTTCTCACTGGCTTATGTGTGTGTAAAGTTGAAGCCCTCGTGTAAAGATGAAGCTCTTTTATTATTTTACCGCATTTCAGAACTAGGAAGTCCTTGAGTTGTGTTGGTCTCTAGAGGTGTAGAATGTTATAGTTATGTTTTATGTTGTGGCACTTGTCAGTTGTCATGAGATTTTGATCAAACGTATTCAAGTTTTGTTCATTGAAGGATTTCTTGCATTATTAGGGTGTGGTCAAACTAATTTGGCTGGTAGGGCTACCTAGGTACAGAAAAGGAGAGTGGCTTTCGATGTAGTGCTAGCACCCAAAGTGGTAGTTAGGGTAAGCCATTGAAGGTAGTTAACAAATAAAAATTTCATAATAATTGACATAGGTGGTTAAGGGTAGACTTCACATTAATCAAGATAAGTATTTTCTGCCCACCACACCTATAGTGCTAGTTTAGGCTAAGGGTGGGATGAGAGGGTTTGATTTCCACATGTGTGACCTATGGGGCCAGTGCCTAGAGAGAGGCTGTCAGGGTAACCATAGATGGGCGCCAGTGTCAAGAGAGAGACAGTTAGGGTAACCCATGTAGAACCATGTGATGACACTCTTTCCTACTGCACTCTAGTTTTCCTTGTTCTCTTGCTTTTGGATGTTGATTGTTGAGTTCAGTTATGTCTACATGTAAAACCCATGGTATTCCTACTTCCAATTTGTCCTTTTGTTCTTGTTTTGTCAGGGGACCTTAGTGTTATCTCCTAGCTCAGGGGATGGACCTTAGGGTTCCACATGGTCAGGTGGAAGAGCTTAATCCATTGGTTTTCCTTGACTTCATGGTTCATGACAAATGTGTTCCATCTAGTTCCAGATCTGCATCTACATTTGAAGATTTGTATTATACCTCCAGAATTGTATAGCTATGATTCATATTTTAATTGATTCAATAAGCCTTGTAATTATGTAATCCTGCATTGATCTCATTTGTACCTGTGCATATCTTATAAATGAAGAATGTATTCTTCTCATAATGAATCAATTTACATATGGACACTTATAGTGTTTTATGTTGTTGCTATTCTATGTTTAAAATTCCTTGATACAGTTATGTTCCCTAGAGATGTTAGTTGATTAAGTGGATTAAATGATGCAAGTAGTTGATATCTTATCTAATGCTTAGTACATTTACTTGTTTCAAAAAGAAATTCCACATTTTATTTCTTGGTTTTTTCTAACTCTCTAGGGTTACATGATGGGGCATTACAGGAATCATTTATCATCTTAAGGCTTGAAGACTTTTCAAAAACAACTTTCAAACAGAATAATACTTTCATTAAATCTATGAGAATGCCTGGAATCTTGTAGTAGCTGCTAACCCTTCTTCCTGACTGAAAATTTTGTAGATCTAGAATTTTTCTGTATCCTTCATCAGGTTCTTGACATAGAGTCACCACCTCTCCTCATAGAGGACTAAGCTTCAAACAACACAAATCTCTTTAAAGAATTCTTTCTTTCTGGGTTTTCTCCAATAGCAGAGCCACACATAAATTCTTTTAAATTTTTTTGCAGCAAAGCCTCTTCTAGGTCTAAAACTTCAATATATGAACGAGATGTTCAAACTCATTAAATTATTTTACTCCTTCCTCATAGATCTATCATTGTTCCCCAGTAGAGTCACCAATCTGTTGGTGTTCAAATATGATTGTCTAAGTTCCCCTAAAAGTTGCCATCTTCTATCCACTAAGACCTTAGGTCAGTGACCAACGAATAGGAGACTGACTCTCTGTCTCCTCTACACTTTAGGCTCTACAAGACCTAGGGGTATTCCCTTACTCAATACCCATATGGTGACTCTTGGCTATAACTAGGTATTGAAACAAAAGAACATAAATCCTCTATTATGCAGGCCAAAACTGTGAGATAAATACAAAGGGGCTAGCTTTGGACATTATTTCAGGTGTGGACTAGAGGATTTGAAACCTAAATCCGACTGCTATAATCCTAAAGTTTTCAAATGATGTATTAATTTTGTTCTTTATATTTTGATTACAAGATTAGGGTTTGAGCCATGAAATCTTTCTAACTTTTGACTGGTGCCTATCTCAGGGTGCAGAGTCAAATTTTAACATGCAAAATATTTCAAACAGTAGTATAGACATACAGTTTCAAAGGGATTACCTGTCTCTACCTTGCAAATAGACCGAAGAATAAGTATTCATATCAACTATTCTTATGATTATCCTTGTTACCTAACATATTTCCACACATTTGATTTAAAGCATTTTAATCTATTCCTTAAACATAAGAAAAAAACCAATCATGAAATACAACAAATGTGTATTTAAGAACTATGAAACCCTTAGCTTCTTTGTACAAAAGAAAAATATAGATAACAAAGGAGATAGTTAACACAAATACATGCATACAACATTACTCATATTACTTAATCTAAAACTAATAGATTTCTTATGAAAATACATTCAACATATAAAACTGAAACTTGAAACATAGAGATGGGGCAACTAACTAAAGCTTGTATTCCACTGCAAAGCTCAAAATATCCAATCTTCAACCCCCCTAAAATGAGAGCCCAACATTCTCTTATAGACATAAGAATGTGGCACTAGAAATTAATACAATAGGGCGGTAGGTGAGCTTTTACATTGGAAGCTACCGCCAAAGAACCTTGGGAGCAATTACAAACAATATATCACAAAAGGGGAAAAAAATTTAATAATAAATAAAACCTGCAACCTAATGCTTAAAATATAATTTTCCCCTTTGATTTTTCTACCTTTTACTTTGTAGTTGCCAGAAACCACCAGTTTCGCACTGCCGCACAGGCACAACTAAATGCTCTTCATTCCTCTGTGCTTCTATGAAATGAGGCCCTAGGGCCTCTTCTCCAGCTTCTTGATGATTGCATCCAACTCTAAAGAACACAAAGAATACATTGTAGTAGTTTCTCAAACTAGTTTTTCCCAATCCATTCATTTCTGGGTCATTTTTGGCAATGCTGGGCATTTTTGCAACTGCCAACAATTAGAACACACCTTAAAAGAATCCAAAATTACTGCCCAAGCATTGTAAATGGTTGGGGGACATATTTAGGCCATAAATCATCAAATTTGAGCTCAAATGGAGCCCCAAAATTTGGCTGGAAGCTCAAACACATGAACATCATTCATTCAACAATGTCTCTGCTCAAATCTTACCCAGAAGACCTCATAAATGATTGCATAATGTATAACAGACCAAATCTAATTATTCAGGAGAGACTTTGACTGAAGAAGTGTGCAAAGAGAAGCATATCGCACCACCGCAGCCATTTGAAAGAGGAGCAGAGTAGCCTGTGTAATGGTGCGAAATGGCCTAAAATCCATTTATTTGCCTTTTATAAAGTATGAACATTATAAACTAATGTTTATAATGAAACATTTTCTCATTAAAATATTACTTTTGCCCAAAAAAATTTTAATTTTCACTTTTCAACTTTATGCATATGGCAAATATCTAATTTCCTTCTCCAGGCAAACGACGTCTTTTCACTGCGGGCACATGAGATATATAGAGGGCATGAAAATTTACAGAGGGATTTTATCAATTATTTAAAGAAAACCCATTTCGTCAAAACTTGCATTGCCAAAAGATTTTAGGGACCTCCTTTGTAAACTGGCATGTTGGATGCCTTCACCACAACTGAAATGCATTAAAATAATGCATCATATGATCTCTAATTTTAATGAAACTCAAATTCAAATAATTTGGACTAAAAAAAGAAATGGGTCAGCTTCAAAATTGCAAGATGTGAAACATTCTAGAACACCAAATCTATCTTGGTGGCAACCAGAAAAGAATTAAATACCCCATCAAAACTCATTCTGGAAGCACGAAACTGAGCAAGGATGTTACCATATGTGCCAAAAAACTTCCCACCATATAGATTTGTAAGATGACTTCTGAGTTGCAAGATTTTAATCAGCAAAGGTGAGCTCCAAGGTAGATTGAGCAGACTGTTGACCTGATCTCTGTCGACACATCAAAAGAATATGGGCACTTCAAATTTGCAAAATTTGTGGGTGCCAACACCACCTCACCTATCTTCTTTGAGCATTCACTATTGGAGTTGTTTTTTCCTAAGGGGAGAAATGTCATTTGCCACAAATGGATCATTTTCAGCATTCATACATGGGCATTCTCTTTTTGCATAGGGGCTACTTCATTATGGGGGTGCTACATTGTCTCTTTTACTCTCGTATGGGGCGTCATATCTACATCATCACAGTCAGAATGAAATGTTTTTAGGCTTGGTGTCAAGTTATCATCTTCGAGGAGGCTTTATAGTCTTCTTCATTTTCTTTTCTCTCTTTTGGAGGGAAGCTTTTTCCCACAGGGTTTTCTTCCTTTCTCTGCTTTATGAGAGATTACATTGTATTGCATTGTACATGGGTACCTGATCAAGCCTAGTTTTAGGGACCCATCTTCATTTATCCCACCTAAGATATGCTTAAGGTGGTGTGTTAGTGTAAATTAAGCTTACTTAGGTGTTTGGAATCATCTATGTTTAGCCATGAGCTATTCTTTTCTACCTAGATTAGCTTTGTCTAAGTCAAGTGATTTGTTTTCTATTTTTTGGAACAGAACTACTCTTAGTAAGCTTTTTCTATTATTGGCTTGACTATTCTTAGTCAATTATGCCCTATATGTACTATCTCTTGGAAGCTAATAGATCATCCAGTTTACTTTGCATATTGCTTGTGTCTTTGATAGCATTGAGTGTGGGATAGTTCATCTTCCATGAATTGTGTCAATGTTTGCAACCTTCCACAAATGTTCCTAATTTTTACACAGTTTAAAAAATACATTAAAACATTAAATAACATAACAATACATATGAACCCAAGTGACAATTTCCAAGAAAATTGTAAAATTTAGAAAATATTTGAAAATATGTGTTTAATTCCATAAATACATTTTCCTTTAAACAAATACATTTTGCAAATAAATACATGATTACAAGTGCAATTAAAAAAGATAAAAAAATTATCGATAAAGGTGTGTAAACACCATAATTATATTAACATAAAACTAGTATTACAAAAACCCCAACAAGGGCATAGAAACAACAACCCCTTACAACTATCTAGGGTGTTCAAAGAAGTAGACAAAAATATAAATGTTGCAGAGAGTATAAATATAGAAATATAACCTCCAACAATACATAGCAATTGGAATAACAACAAAATAGGAGGGATGATATTACATATATAGTAAAAAACAAATAAAAATACCAAACCATAGGATTGCCTACATGAAGATCTACCACCATAAAACCCTATTGTTCCATGTTATCACCCACATCATTAGCACCTAGCATGGGAGGCTAATAATGTAGTAGAAAAATCCATCCATGGAAGATTTCCTCAATTTTTTCATGTTTCTATTTTTCAATTTGACAATCATGTGAGTGAAGAGAATGCTCTAGAGAGATAGTGCAGATATTTTCTAACACATGTATAATTACATTGTAGACACAATGAATTTCAAGCTTTATCTGCAATTTCTTTAAGGAGAAAAGACCTCCAACTAGAGCCTCACCATTCAAAAGATCATAGTTTTCCAACGATTCATGAAATTTCTCCTCTGAGAACAAGTAACCATGAACAAAATTCTTACCTAGAGCATAAACCATATCGGCATTTTGAATTATATCTATAGCATTAAAAAAAAAATGATTTGAGAAGAGTATATGAAAAGGGAACCATTAAGGAAATCCTTACCACACACTTTGATTATCGCTTCCTCCACCACTTCATCTAGAATCATAAAGGCAACTGATAGGAGGTTAGACTCAATAGGCCCATGAGTGGGCATCTCTCACTTCAGGAAATCAAAGAGTAGACACCTGTTGTGCATAGAGTTCTCCATCAAATACATTTGTCTACGCCCAAAGAAAACACAAAGGAAAAAACAAAATGAAGATGCCAAGAACTCTCTAGAGGCACCTAGAAATAGTGCCCATAACACGAGTGAAATGAAAACCTATGCCCTACTTCCACATGAATGAAATCCTTTCAAACAATAGTAATGATAAAAAAATTGTCCTTCATAAATTTGCACACACAAAGGAAACTTTCATACATCAAGGGATGATATCATCATGAAGCCAAGTCACACATGTGAAAAACAATGCATAAACTTAGAAATGTCTTAAGGCAAAGTGGAACTTGCCAATGAAAAACAAAAGGTTAGTTTACAAAAAATAATAATTTCTCTTCACAAATAGAAATTATCTCAAGATATGTTCTTCTTCGGGGCTTTCATAATAGAATGATGATGTTGTAAAGAAAACTTATCAATCTCTATAGACTAGCTTCCCTTTGACAAGAAAGATTTGCCAATAAATTTTCCACCTGGTTACCCTACCTATATGTATGCTGACATACGAAATCTTCAAAGTAATCAAAAGTAGCCCAAGCTTCTCTTAAAATACACTCTATTTTCCAATTAGATGGATTTTTACTTTTTAAAGCACAAATAACTACAAAATCATCTCCATCAATAATAAATGCTCATTTTCTTAGCCATCTTAATTCCCAAGAGTAGAGCTTGGGCTTACGCTTATATATATTTATAACATCCACAATTTTAGAAGCCTTAGCACAAAGAATATTGCCCATGTGGTCTCTTATTATGCATCTAATGCCAAAGAGACCAGGGTTACCTTTGGAAGCCTGACCAAATTTTAGTTTCTACCAATCTATAGGAAGAGTTTCCCATCAAATCTTCTTGTGGTCAACAATATGCTTTTGGAGACCTAATCTAGCTACAAGAGTTTTAATCTTTGGCCAATTTTTCATCCATGAATTATCCCACATTGTGAAGTTTGAAAAATTAGCCTTGTGAACCTGAGTCATAATAGTTTTTAAATTCAAGTTCTCTATTCTTTCCAGCACTTCTTCCACTCTATGAAGTTGATTTCTAACTATTCTTCTATTATGCTCAAGCCAAATATTCCAAACTAGAATTGAAGAAGCAATGTCCCAAATAGAGGAGAACATCGGGTCTTTATATAAGTTAGGACAACTCTGAAAAAGACATGGCAAAGAGTTTGGAAGGGGGTTGTGCCACTGGATTTTATTAATTAACTAAGTCCAACACTTGTAAGCAAATGGATACCTTAAAACAAAAAGATAAATTTAAATAAATACAATTTACAAATGATGAGAATGCTTATATATAGAAAATACTTATACACATAGAATGGTGTATTTTCCTTATGGGGATTTATAAAATTCCTTATTCTAAAGTATTTGTGTTCTCAATTGTTTTATAACCCATCATGCCCTATTATTAACTAATTGAGTTCCCAAATTGACTAGACGAATTTGATTAGCAAGCTAATTTTCCTCCTACCTTAAAAATTTAGAGGTGCATGCTTTTAAGTTTTCTTAATCGTACAAATAATATGGGTTTTATGTGGATCAATTTGCATGAATTAAAATTCTTTTATGCTTAATGTCTTTCACAAATTTAACACTAGGATAGGGTGGTTGTTACTATGAATTGATGATCCAATCATATTGTGACCAAATAGATGAATGAACTAGATTAATCTAGATGTAACGATCTTTCTAGATTTGGGATCTCTCCTTTAGGCTATATATGTAAGATTATTTGTGATGAAAAGTATATTAGTCCATATTAAGTCTTTCCCTATTGTGAATACTTTATGTCTCTACTAATGATGAAATTTTAATGCATCAACTCTAGTATTTCAAATTTAGTCTCTCATGTTTTTACATTTTGTATGTTTGGAGAAGGATTTAAATGAAGAAATCTCTTCATATTTGAATGTTATCTCAAGTTTCTAACTATGTTCGAGGAATATCTACGATATATGTAAATTCCTAATATAACACTTGCTAGTCTATTATTGTAATAATTAGCTAATCATCATAGGGAATTGTTAAAATATGTTAAAGTGTACATTTGTACAAGTCTATTCAATAAAGAATATGGACTTGGTCTATTTTGATTGTTAATTATTTTAATTATGTTCTATCATGAACATATTTGGTTAACATATATGGGTATGCACCTATCAGTCACAAATCAAAGATTATGGTTTTATTTTGTATATTTGGTTCTCATATATTAGTCTTACAAATGTGTCTCTATTGAGGCTTGTGTTTGACTCAATTTCTTATATGATCAAGGCACTAGTCTTTAGCTACTTATCATCTTGCTACACCATTAAAAAATCTCAAAGAAATCATTTTTAATTTCATTTTTAGTTTATAGTTGTTTTCTTACCCTCTCTCATGATTTCAATGATTTCATTTGTTTATTTTTTTGTGATCCTATAACTAACTAAATATATCCAAAGAATCATGTTGGAATGTTTTCCAAGTTTTTTTTGTATGATCAAGGCACTCACCATTAGTGGATCCCACGTCATCTAGGATATTCTTATTCCTCTTATCTTGGTTTTAAATGATTTTTCTAGGAGAGCTCATATAACCAATAAAAGGATCAATGGAAAACCAACAACCTGATACACTATACAAACATGAATATATATCATTATGCTCATCTCTTAGCATAATGACATTAGCATTAGCTTGAACCATATTGAATCAATACAAAACTGAAAACAAGGAGAAGTAGTTTCATAAGGAAGGAAATCTTCATTGGATCAACTTGAAGTAATTGAGAATAGGGGAAAGAAACTTCCTCAATCATGCAAGTGATCAACTAGGTTGTATGCCTACAAGGGTACCATCTCATTAGTATTGATGGCCCAAACCACTCCAACATGGTATTTGAAGGATGTTCTAGCAACAAATTACAATCCTCACTAGAAGTTAAAATATTCAAATAGTCCATACACAAATGCAAATATAGAATGTCATATACTATGACAAAAAAAAATCGTTAAAGTTAAACATTTATGTAAAGAGTAGGGCCTAAAGAGAATGAAATGCCTCCATAAAGATATGCATTAGTTTGAGTTATCTTACTAAAACCATAAGGTGCCAATAGGTACATAACTTCATAAGACATAAAGAAACTTACATATGCATCGAAGATCATCTACAATGTCACCCAAAGATCCCTATAGGTCACCCATAAGAACATATAGACCACCCAGGAATTAGAAATAGTCCTTGTGTATACAACTCTCTTATAGACCCCAAACATATGGCACATAAACAACTAATCTAGATTGAATAAGCATTGGTCCACATGTTTGTAGGACTACCAATGGTTTCTTGTCATTGGTGTTAGGAAAAAAGTCATTGTTGAAGATCCCAAAAAATTACTTGTGAACTTACAAATTCCATGACCTTATAATTTAGCTACATAGAAAACTAAAAATGGTCTTATATAATCCAAACCTAAAAGGTTTGAAATGCATTGAACTATGAGTGTTAATGTTAAAATAGGAAGGAGAGCATGGTCATAGCATATAAATTTTAGCACCATAGAAAATATGAATTATTAATGCATAGAATTAGGGTTTTGTACAAAGAGGTTCAATATAGGGTTTTGTACATATAAATAGGGTTTTGTACTAACAACCTTGAAGGGAAAAATCACCATACATTCATTGAAACAATGGCTATAACTTGTACACAATCATCAATAGGATAGAATATGTCTTTTTGAGTTTTGTTTTAGTCATTGTATGCATTCATGATTTATATTTTTTACTACTTTTTGTTATGTTTCCTAGTTTAAATATTATCATCCTAGCTCTTATATTCTCATAGTTTGAGGGAGAGTAGGATTTAATTGGTTTTTTTTATCTATTTTAGTGTATTCTTAAATTATTATATACTTAGAAAGATTAATTTGTGTTTCTTATGGTTTAGGGTTTGGGGTTTGGGGTTTAGGTTTTGGGTTTTAGCTTTTCAGGTTTTCAATTTCAAGAGCTTAGGCTTTGCAATTTCAGGTTTAAGACCAAGAACTAACAAATTAATATGAATATATTTAAAAAATAAGTTGTTAAAATTTATGTTTTAAAATTAAATTTAAATTAAAATTGGTAAAAACAATAAAAAATAGAAAACTGCCTACTTCATAACCATTGAGGTGTTGCAAGTATGTGCCTAACTGGTGTTGTCATTGATGTCACCATATCAGTGTTGTCATTAGTGTCAACTGTACTCTTATTTTGATGCTTGTTAGATGCTTTGTACTTGCCTATGTAATGTTGGAGATAATGAGCAAGTGATCCTGAGATTGAGTTTCCAAGTGCTTTTGAGAAAATTTTCTTCTCCAGTGGAAATAGTGTATAGAAGAGTATCTTTGATTACAACAGAATAGTCTAGTAGATTGCTCTACATTTCCTATAGAATGGAAATCCTTGTCTATGGATTGGAAGTTATTTAGATGCTATGTTTCAAGTTTGAGCCTTTAGTATGAAGATTTGAGTGAGTTATGTTCACTAGAGTGAAAACTATTTTTTTGTATATTTGGTGGTGACATGGAGAATGTATTATGCTGCGCATTCCTCTGCATTTAAGTATTTCAGTCCATGGTTTTGGAATCAAGTCTCTAGTGATGTTATGTGCCTTCAACTCTAATGGTTCATGATTTGGTGATCCTCAAGCAATCTTTTCTTTATGATAGTACCTGGCAGTGTTGTTTATGTGCTCTGGTTTGAATAATCTTCTTAACAGAGTGGTTAGAGCTTGTGTGCTTGTTCCTAATGATTACAATGTACTTGTGGATGTCTCCTAATCATGTTCCTACCTTTGAATTGATTCGTGAATAGAAATTTGGATCGTGGATGAAGACTATTCTTGGAAGTCTTAATTTGAACAGAAGTCTTAGCTGACCCAATTGTATTCATTAATCATGGAGATGCATTGAATATTGTGGAAGCATGCTGGTGCATAGAAGATTGTGTTTGAGTCTTAGCTAAGGCATAACATGATCTACATACATATTTACATCTTTCCCTTAGCTAATTTTGTATTATGTTCAGACTTATTTCTATGTATATTTGAAATGCTAACCTTTGAGATTGTTCCAATGGTTGATGAATGTAATGTTGACCTTGATGTTCATTCCAAGGTTGATGAGTTCTATAAAAACATGTAATGAAGTTGAGAAAAAGATGTCCTTATGAAAAAATGAAAAGATAAGTGCGAAGGTGTAAGAAGAGAAGAGCAGAGGTGTTATAGTGTGCTTCAATGAAACTGAACCCAGGCATGAAGTAGATTCTATCAAATCAATTCACCAATCCTTGGCAGTGAGCCCCCCTTGGTAGTGAGTCGATCTTGGTAGTGAGCCCTAAGGTAGTGAGCCTTTAATTTTTGGTATTGCTATAACTTATTGTTTTTGTGGGTTAACACCCACCATAGTTTTTCCCTTATAGGGTTTTCCATGTGAAAATTCTCGTGTCTCATGTGTTATTGTGTTGAGCTTCTTGTTTTAGGCTTTCATGATTAATCTTAATAATAGTGAATAAGAATTGGATGTGTTGATATTCATAAGTGGTTAAAATTTTGTCACAACTGATCCATCCCCCCTCTTAGTTGTCCTATGCATTTCAACAATTGGTATCAGAGAAAGGTTTCTTGGAAGAAAATCTAACTGCTTGAGGAAGATCAACGATGTCTTTCAGGAAGGCAACTCCATAGTTTGATGGAATGAATTATGCTCTTTGGAAGGTACGAATGAAAAACCACCTCCTTTGTCTTGGTTATAAAGTGCGGAAAGTGACATAGACAAAATATACCTTGCCTCAGAATGGTTTGCAAACTGAAGCTGAAATCAAAGGATATGAGTTAAACATAAAACCTAGAGATGCTCTATTGAGTGCCTTATCCAACACTAAGTTGATAAAGGTCATGGATGTCAATTATGCTCCTGAAGTCTAGGAAAAGATAGAAAAACTATATGAAGGAGATGATTCTTTAAAAATTGCCAAATTGCAAGGCCAAAAAGTGAAATATGAGGGTTTAAAAATGAACGAAGATGAAAACATAACTACCTTCATACAAAAGGTTGATGAAATTGTTAATGGAATAGAAGGTATGGGAGGAACTATTGATCAGAAGGAAGTTGTGATGAAAATTCTTAGGTCACTACCTAAGTCCTGCAATCACAAGGTAGCTACAATTGAAGAAGTAATGACAGTACAAGATGTCACTAAGAATAAGTTGCTTTGAAAGCTTACAGCCTTTGAGATGAGAGAGTTTGGTGATGCCTTGCCAAAGGTTGAAACTGCTTTCAAAGCCAGTACTTTAGAGAAGATATCCAAAGCAGAGAAGTACAAAGTGGAAACTGATGATGAGCTTGATGAAATTGAAGCCAACTTTGTTGACAGACTACAAATAGGTTCTAGTAAGTTCAAAGGTGAATTACCTTTCAAATGTTTTACATGTGGTAAAGTTGGTCACTATACTTCTAGATGTCCTGAGAGAATTGAAAGAAATAGAAAAAGATTTGAGAGCAGACCTAGGGTTCCAATGAAATACTACTATGTTAGAGATCTTGATGATGAAGGTATGACATATGATGAATCTGATGATGCTAGTACTAGTGCAAATGAATACTTGTTTATTGCAAATAAAGAACCTGTGTCTACTAATCCTACTAGCTGTGTGAAGGAAGAAAAACTAGTGGAAGAAAGTACTTTGGCTATTCGCGTTGAACAAGATGCTATCATCACATGACCAGTGAGAAAAGTAAGTTTGTGAGTTTGGAAAAGTACGATAGAGGACTGGTTAGGTTTGAAGATAATGTAGCTAGTAAGATTTGTGGAAAAGGATCTATTTCTTTTGATGGAAATCATAACATGAATAATGTTCTATATGTGAAGGGATTAAAGCATAATCTTTTGAGTGTTGGTCAGATGTGTGACAAAGGCTATTAAATGAGATTCAAAGACAATGGGTTTAAGATCATGGAAAGCTCCGGAATAGTGATTGCTATAGGTAAGAAGACCAGAGGTAACATTTACCAATTAAGAGGAACTAATGACTATAATTAGTATCTCGAACATATGAGAGTTGGTTGTGGCATAGAATGATGTGTCATATCAATTTTGATAATTTGGTGAAGATAAGATCTGCATAGACTGTAAGAGATCTTCCTAAACTTGTGAAGCCTACCAACACCATTTGCAAGGAGTGTCAATAGAACAAGTTTCAAAAGTAAAGAACAATTTTCTACTAGATTGCTGGATCTAGTACATATTGATCTGTGTCGTCCCACAAGAACAAGAAGTCTACAAGGTGACAAGTATTTTATGTTGCTTATTGATGATTATTCTAGAATGACTGGGGTCACTTTTCTAAAAGAAAAATCTGAAGCCCTAGACAAGTTTAAAGTTTTCAAGGAAATGGTTCAAAATGAGTTAGAATTAAGGTTCAAATGCTTAAGGTCGAATAGAGGAGGTGAGTTCACATATAATGAATTTAATATTTTCTGTGAAGGACAAAGGATAAAGAGACAATTATCTATACCTAGGACTCCTCAGCATAATGGAGTTGTTGAAAGAAAGAACCCGACAGTTCAAAAAGGTATTAGGATTATTTTAATGGAAGCTTACCTATTGAAAGTATACTGGAGAGAAGCCATACATATTATTGTGTACATCCTAAACACAGTTTAAGTCAAATGTAACAGCTCTAAAACTCCTTTTGAATTATGGTATGGAAAAGTTCCTAGAGTGAATTATTTCAATGTTTTTGGAAGCAAATGATATATCAAAAGAGATGAAGAACTAGGCAAGTTTGATGCTAGATGTGATGAAGGAATTTTTCTTGGTTATTCTACCAAGAGTAAGGCCTACTGATGCTACAATAAGAGACTGAAAAAGATTTTTGAGAGTGCTAATGTGAAGGTGGATGAAGGCAAGGAAAGAATATCACATCTGAGTTGCTATAAACTAGATGAACCTGTGACTATAGTGAGTGAAGAAAAAGTTAAGCAAGAAGATAATCAGGATGAAGAAGAGGCTTCAGAAACTATTGTTAAGATTTAAAGATATGTAAGAATTAATCATTCTGAAGATTAGATTATAGGGGACAAAAGAAAAGGGGTATTGACAAGGAAACGAGCTATAGAAGACCAGGTGAATTATTGTTTGCTTTCAAAAGTTGAACCTAAAACTGTGAATGAAGCTTACAATGATGAAAATTGGGTAAAATCTATGTAAGAGGAGTTGATACAAATAGAAAGGAATCAAACCTGGGAACCAGTTCCAAGACCTACTGATAAGAATGTCATTGGCACCAAATGGGTTTTTAGAAACAAGATGAATGAGAATGGAGAAGTAGTAAGGAGCAAAGAAAGATTGGTATGCAAAGGATAATCTCGGGTTGAAGGTATAGATTTTGAGGAGACCTATGCTACTGTGGAAAGAATTGAAGCAATTAGAATGTTCTGGCATTTGCAGCATTCAAAGATTTAAAGGTGTATCATATGGATGTTAAGTATGCATTTTTGAATGGTGAGTTGGAGGAAGAGGTCTACATTGAGCAACCGAAAGGTTTTCAATTATCAAAACAAGGTGATATGATGTGTAGAATTAAGAAGACCTTGTATGGACTAAAGCAAGCCCCCATAGCCTTATATGCAAGACTAGAAAAGTATTTGTTGTAATTAGGCTTCAGTAAAGACACTACAAACAACAATCTCTATTTCAAAATCAATAATAATCAAATCCTGATTGTTGTAGTCTTTGTTGATAACATTACCTTTGGAGGCAATGAAGGTATGTGCATGAAATTTGTCGGGGAAATGTAAAAAGAGTTTGAGATGTCTATTTTTGTGAAATGAATATCTTTCTAGGTCTAGAAATTACTCAATCGGATAAAGGAATCTTCATTTCTTAGTCTAAGTATGTGAAAGAGTTGTTGAAGAAATTGGGATGGAGAACTCTAAACTAGTATGTACTCCCATGGTGACTGGATGTAAGTTGAGAAAAATTGATGAATTACCTAAGGTTGATCAGAAAAGATATAGATCTATGATTGGAGGATTACTAAATATCTAACACAAACCAAACCTGACATAATGCATGCAATTTATCTTGTGGAAAGATTTCAAGAAGATACAAGAGAGTCACATGTGATGGTAGTTAAGAGAATCTAGAGGTATTTGAAAGGTACATTAGATCATGACTTATGGTATCCAAAAGATAATGATTTCACTCTCAGTGCTTATACAAATGCAGATTGGGCCAGAGATGTTGATGGCAAGAAAAGTACAAGTGGAGGTGCTTTCTTTTTGGGTAATAGATTGGTTTCATGGTTGAGCAAGAAGCAAGATTCAATTTCCTTGTCCACTATAGAAGCATAGTATATTGTAGTAGCATGTTGTTGCACTCAAGTGTTATGGATGAAACATACATTAAAGGATATAAGAGTTGTGTATGAAGATCCAATTGCAATCCTTTGCGACAACACAATTGCTATAAACATTTCAAAGAATTTAGCGATGCACTCAAGTACAAAGCATATATCTATAGGGTATCACTTTTTGAGAGAGAAGGTGACAAAAAATGAAGTTAAGATGGAATATGTGTCTACAAAGGATCAGATTGTAAATATTTTCACTAAACCTTTGCCTAAGGATACTTTTGAGTACTGAGAGAAAAGTTAGGGGTTATTATCCCTCCTCTGAACTAAGATGCATAGGAATGCATCAATCCAATGGTTCCTAGAGCTTCATTCATTGATTTGAGTTTATGTTTTGAGAGCTACCTCTCAAGGGGAGTAGCTAGAGTTTTTGACAATAAGTAGTAAGTATTGATATCAGAAAAGTCTTAGTTTGATCAGAGCAGTAGAGTGCAAGTATGTGCCCTTTGCCATTGATGTCAAGGGGGAGAGAAATCATCTGAAAAACTTAGGGCAAGAAAGAGTGCAGATTTATAAAGAGAAATGTGGAGAATCTTGTCTTGATGGTCTTTACATTTTTTCACATCATATGTTGCCATCTATGACAAAGTGGGAGATTGTTGCAAGTATGTGTCTAACTGGTGTTGTCATTAATGTCAACATATCAGTGTTGTCATTTGTGTCAATTGTGCTCTTGTTTTGATGCTTGTTAGATGATTTGTACTTGCCTGTGTAATTTTGGAAATAATGAGTAAGTGATCCTAAGATTGAGTTTCCAAGTGCTTTTGACAAAATTTGCTTCTTCGGTGGAAATAGTGTATAGAAGAGTATCTTTGATTACAATAGAATAGTCCAGTAGATTGCTCTGCATTTCTTGTAGAATGAATATCCATGTCTGTGGATTGTAATTTATTTAGATGCATGTCTGAGGATTCTACGTTTTAATTTTGAGCCTCCAATATGAAGCTTTGAGTGAGTTATGTTCACTAGAGTGAAAACTTTTTTTTTGTATATTTGGCGGTGATAGGGAGAATGTATTATGCTCCACATTCCTCAACATTTAAGTATTTCAGTCTGCAGTTTTGGAATCAAGTTTGTAGTAATTTTATGTGCCTTCAACTCCAATGGTTCATGATATGGTGATCTGCAAGTGATCTTTTCTTTATGATAGTAGCTGGCAGTGTTGTTTATGTGCTTTGATTTGAAGAATCTTCTTCACAGAGTGGTTAGAGCTTGTACGGTTGTTCCTCATGATTACAATGTGATTGTGGATGTCTCATGATCATGTTCTTACCTTTGGATTGATTCATGAAGAGAAATTTGGATCATGGATGAAGACTGTTCTTGGAAGTCTTAATGTGAACACCAGTCTTAGCTAACCCGGTTGTTTTCACTAATCACGGAGATGCATTGAAGATTGTAGAAGCATGTTGGTGTGTAAAAGATTATGTTTTAGTTCTAGCTAAGGCATAGTATGATTCGCATACATCTTTACATCTTTCCCTTAGCTAGTTTTGTATTAGGTTCAGACCTATTTCTATGTATTTTTTAAATACCAACCTTGGAGATTGTTCTAATGGTTGATGAATGTAATTCTGACCTTGATGTTCATTCCAAGGTTGATGAGTTGTATAAAAAGATGTCCTTGTGTGAAAATGAAAAGATAAGTGCGAAGGTGTAAGAAGAGTAGAACATAGGTGTTATATTGTACTTCAATGGAACTGAAACAAGGCATGAAGTAGATGGTATCAAATCAGTTCACCAATCATTGGTGGTGAGCCACCCCTTGGTAGTGAGATGATCTTGGCATTGAGCCCTAACATTTATAGTGATCATTTTGGGCACTGAGCCTCTAATTTTCTATAATGCTATAACTTATTTATTTTTGTGGGTTAACACTCACTGTGGTTTTTCCCTTATAGGGTTTTCCACGTAAAAATTTTGGTGTCTCATGTGTTATTGTGTTGAGCTTATTATTTCATGCTTTCATGATTAATCTTAATAATAGTGATTAAGAATTAGATGTATTGATATTCATAAGTGGTTAATGTTTTGTGACAATTGCTTCACCCCCACTCTTAGTTGTCTTGTGCATTTCAACATGAGGGTCACTCCAGAAAAGGTAGGAAAGTTGTGGAGGTGCACTAAGGCAGTAAAATGACATAGGTGCCCATTCTAGGTTTCTATTTTGGTTCCTGTTCACCATTAAAACTAGTGAAAATGGACTCACAAGCCCTCTCAAAAAATAAATATTTTTAGTGAACAAGCACATGTTTGTAAAATGGGCACCCATTCGATATATGAGAGCCTATATGTAATGGGATTGTATTTCTCTTTGGACTCCTATACCTCAATGGGATAATATTACATAATGGGCACCCATTTAGCTTCAAGCCCTTGTTCCTAAGTGGACACCCGTTATTTTCAAAGCGAGCATGCATTTTCATAAGGTTTTTTTATTCCATGAGATTTCCACAAAAAGTGGACTCATTTTCTTTCTTTCACCCTGTTTCCTAACATATGGTTTTGGACCAATATATTTTCGTTATTGAAATTTTCCATGTTATGGTTTCATGAAAATTTTCAAACTTTACTTTAACTTCCAAAATTCTAAAAATTTTGCTTCGAAAATTCAAAATTCTCTTTCCAAAGTCTAAGCTTCAATTTTAATCCTAATGTTTTTGAGAGTTCCTAGTCATTTTAAAACTTTATTTGACTTTTATGAAAATTGGTTAGCATTTTGCACATTACCAGAAACTAACTAGACTTTGAGAACAATAAATACCTCTGAAAAGTCCATACTTAGTTATTGGTTCTTGGTAAGTCCAAAACCTCTAGCAAAGGAAAATATAAATGAGGGAAACAAAAAAATGAAGAAATGTCAAATCCTGCAAAGGTTTTTAAAATCACTCTGTCCTCTGACAAGTTTTGAATAAGAGGTTAGTTTCTGCCGAGCATCAGAGCTCTTAAAAGATTGAAGTGTTCTTAAGAAGAAAGTTAGATCTTTCATAGGTTTCAAAAACCATTGAATCCTCTAAAAAGTCCTTAAAGAAAGATTACTCACCAACAATGATGAAGGCTCTAAAAGGTTAATACTTTGAAATAAATTCAAAATCAAGGGGAAATTTGAATATGAAAGAGAGAGTCTCATATATTTTAAAGGTTGTGACAACCACTCTAATCTCCAAAAAGTTTTGGAAAAGAGTTTGGTTCTCAGGAAGGAACAATGTCCCAAAAAACATTAAATAAAACTTTAGTTATTTCTTGATTTCTCATAAACCCTTGAAAAGAGGAAACATTAAAGTAGGAAAATAAAAATGTTAGAGAGTTCATTAGTTGTGATAAACTACAAAAGCTCTAATAAATAGATGGAAAGATAGAGAATTCATAGAAAAAGGAAGAGATAAAAGTGAAGAGAAAAGTTTGTTAGATGTTTTACAAGTTTTGACAACCAAGCTAACCTCTGATAAGGTTTTGAGTTCTTTCTTAACCTATGAAACATAAGAGAATTTTATGAAATAAATGAAGAATTAAATGGCTTATTTGTTCTCAATAACCAACAAACCTCTGATAAAGAAAAGTAAGAGGAAAATATAGGTATATAAAGGTGTTTCGTGGTTATTCAAATCAAATACAAACTTTTCAAAGAGGAGATGGAGCCTGTGCTTGTGTCTATTGAAATCCTAACTTCGACTACAAAGAATTGACTGGTTAAAAACTTCCTTCAGTGGTTGTTTCTAAGTCAACTTTTCACTCATTTAAAAAAAGTTGTTCCTAAATTTATAATTTCGTCACTTAAATGATTATACTCATACCCTAGTTTCTTGCAAGACTATGTTTCCCTACCACAAATCTCACCACCAAACTACTCTATATTCCCTTCCACTATCTCGATATAATTTCAAATGCCTCCAATGAAGTTTCCTTATCAAGGTTATGAAAGGGAATCCCCATTAAAAAACTTGTTATTGAATGTGGGTGATAGTCACCTAGGGCACATAGATTTAGAGGAATTTTGCCTCCATATCATAAAATCTCCTAGGTCACATATGACTGAAACAACTTTTCAAAGTGCTTTAGGTCATGCAGGTGGTTTCCCCACTTCTATCTAGTACATTGACCTAGTTTTGACCTATGTAAAATACTACAAACCAAGAAGTAGGGAAGTGAAAAGTGTAGATGACTGAGTTATAGTAAAATTTGATGGTCCCTCAATTACTCAATGTTATTACAGAGATGAAAGAATTTGCAAAAATAAATCAATGACAACAAATTATTACATTGAGAGTAAAACCACTTGTGAAAACAATACGCCTAAAAATTGGTTCAAGAAGCTAAGGACGGGAAAGTCACAATTACCCAAAAGATTCTACAGGACACATTTCAATGAAGATATTTTTGATATCATAACCTTGCTACATAGGGTTAATGGAGATGGTGCAGGAGCACCCGTACATGATCAGGATATAGGATAATTATCCACATGATGACAGGGCATTAGTCTATTTTTAGTATGTTTGACTTCATCATGTAATAAGGTCCTTTGGACCAATGCTATGTATTAGATCAGCCCAGGAGTGTGTGTAGGCAGTTAGAGATCAGTTACAGATCGTGATCAGGTAGTCTGAGCTGGCCTTCTCCCAGCCGCTGGGACGTGAGTTGGTAGTACTCACAGGATATTGCTATATATACCTTCGATCTGTTAGGGTTTAGGATATTTGACAGATGTTATGTTAGTTGTGTTATGTATTGGGGTTGTGATTGAGTTGAGATTCAGGAGAACAATCCATATATTGAGAAGCACTATTGTTTGACAATATTGCAGAAACAGTACATTTGAATTTCATTTGAATAAGATCTCATCATTTGCAGTTTCTGGTTTATCAGCTGTATCTGTTTTGATTTCCTTTCTGTTTGCAAGTTGATGGATACTTTCAACCCTTCCACCGGTTGATCCTATGAATCGGTGGAATGGTCCTGTATTATAGCTTAGTTTGCATTTGTGTTTTCTGTTTATGCATTGCACTGTTCAAGAGATCAATTGGTAGCATGCTGTGAATCAGCCTAGCATCCTCATGTGCTAGGTCTAGAAAGATAAGCTGTTAAATTTTGGTTTGAAGGTGATCCGGCCCGATCATCATATTGTCTTTGTGAAATTGTGCGGTTCTGAGTGTTTGCATGCAGCGGACGGATATACAGGAGTCTGCATGTGCGTTTCCAGTCGGAACGAGCCACATCGTCATCTGCGAATACATCGCCATCAGGATCGGGTTATGAAACTGATGGAGTTTGCATATTTCAAGTGCATCAGGATGTTGTAAGTCAGATATATACTTAGTGTATATATCACCGTCAGGATCATCTTCTGTGTGTGCCCATCATCCGCATATCGCTATCAGATGCGAGAGTGAAAAGTTCATTTTTTGACTAAGTGTTGAAGAGGTCGTCAGGATATTGTGTGATGTCATCGTCATCAGGAGGTGACGTCATCGTCATCAGGATATTGAGATATCACCCTATGCAAGTTTATCCTGTTGTCGCTAAGTGTTTAGGTATCGGCGTAGGTCCTCGGCAGAAAGTTGGGTTAACATCATCAGGATGTTTCAATCGAACCGGATAAATCATATCATGATGCTGTTGTTTGTATAGTCGGCTATCGGGGCATCGAAGGGAAGGTGCAAGGTGATCATCATCAGGATATTTGGAGCAACCAGATATTTGATATCCTGCTGACGAAGGTGGTGTTGCATATCATGATGATGCCGATAGAGTTTGGCGCCCGATGAACAGTGCAACAAGAGGATGTTTGCGCTCGTTGAGTATCGTGATGATGATGATAGGCGATAGGCGGAGGAGGTGAACAGTAGTCGGCAGGAGGATAATTCTGCTCGTCTGAAATATGATGATGCTGTTGGTGTTTGTAGGAAATATGATGATGATGCTGAGCCGATAGGGATTTTTATCATGCTGTTTGTATTATTGGCTCCTCCTTCCTGTTAGTAAGCTCCCGTTGCGTTTTACCTCTACATCATAGTGGTATCAGAGCCAAGGTTAGGATCTTCTGGAAAAGATAAGCAGGATGTCAGACGAAGAAGGAACATCTGAGGTTCCAGCAAGGATGACCAACGCTGAGTTGGCAGTTCTGGTGAAGAAACAGATTGCAGAAGGCAAGGCCGTGAAGGCTCAGAATCAGGAGTTGAAAGATGAGTTAGCAAAGTTGAGGAGCAGAGTAGGTTCTGGTAGAGAAGAAGATAGGGAAGAAGAAGAGATCCCTAATTGGAGCGAGGAGGTCGTTCCTGCAGACCAGAGACCACTGTTGAACACCCTCAAGGCCATGGAGAGGAGAACCATGGATGTGAAACTAGATTTGCCAGTGTTTACAGGCAAGATGGAACCTGATTCAGTAATGGAATGGATAGACTGTTTGAACAATTTCTTTGAGACAGAGGAGATACCAGAACAACAGAGAGTGAAGATAGCACAGTCAAAGATGAAAGAAGCTGCCTTGACATGGTGGAATTTTGTTCAAGATGATAGAGTACAGGAAGGAAAACGTAGAGTTGCCACATGGAAGAAGATGATGGCATTAGTAAAGGAAGCTTATGTCCCATTGGATTACAGTATCCAATTACACAAGAGGAAGCAAAACCTGAAGCAGAAGGAGCTAGATGTCAGCTCATATACAGAAGAATTCATGAAACTCTGTATGAAGACAAAGGTAAAGGAAAGTGAAGAAGAGAAGGTAGCCAGATACCTAAATGGATTGAGGTTCAACATTCAGGAAGACTTAAGTCTGCATAATCCAGATACAGTTCAGAAAAGCTTTCAGTTGGCATTGAAAGTGGAAGAGAAGTTGAAGAGAAAACAGGAACAAAACAATAGAGGAAGAGGAAGACAACAAAGAGGTAGAAGAGGTCCTTTTAGAGGCAGAGGACATGGACAGGGATATCAAGGAGAATCTAGTCATGACAATAGTAAGGGCAACAATAGTCAGAATCAGAGAGAGAATTACAGTCAGCAAGGAAACTTCAGAGGTAGAAGACCTTTCAGAGGAAGATCCCAGGGCAGAGGATCCATCAGATGTTATAACTGTAACAAAGAAGGCCATATAGCCAGCAGATGTCCAGAAAAGGCCACAAGCTCAGCAGGAGAAAGGAGAACAAATCTGGTCCAAGAACCTGATAATCAAAGTAGGACAAGCTCTAATGATTTTCAGAGTGTGAATGCTCCTGACAATTATGCATACCCAGAAAGTGGAGAGTCTCTGATGATGAGAAGAACAGTGACTACCATGAAGGTACCTGACAAAGAATCCCCTCAAAGAAAGTCTCTTTTCAAGACTATTTGCAAAGCAGGAGGTAAGGCATGTAAAGTTTTGATTGATTCTGGTTCTACTGAGAATTTTGTGTCTGAACATATGGTGACAAAGCTTAAGCTTAGGAGATTACCTCACCCATCCCCATATAAAGTATCATGGCTTACACAAGGTCAGCAGACAACTGTAGAAGAGCAAGCTTGGGTAGAATTTCAGATTGGTGGATATAAGGATAAGTTGTTGTTTGATATTACCAAGATGGATGCTTGCAATCTTTTATTTGGTAGACCATGGCAGTATGATTTGAAGGCACAACATGATGGTGTTAGGAATACCTATAAAATCACTAAAGATGGTAAGGAAATACATTTATTCCCATTGGCAGAGAAAGAGGAGAAATCTAAAGGAAAAGAGGTGAAGGTCATGCTGATGGAAGGCAAACAGTTCATGAAAGAAGTAGCAGCAGAAGGTGCAGTTGCATATGCCCTAATCCCATGTATGAGTGTGAATAAGGAACAGTAGCAAGAAGTCAAGAAAGAGAAAAAGCCAAGGTTCATAGACCCAGCTGTCCAAGAGCTATTGGATAAGTACAAAGGTGTCATCTCAGAGGGAATGCCAAGATCCCTACCACCTGTCAGAGATATTAGTCATTGCATAGACTTAATTCCAGGGTCAACACTTCCAAACAAAGCAGCCTATAAGCTTACTCCAGAACAGAATGCAGAAGTAGCCAGACAGATTGAAGAATTGTTGGATTCAGGTCTGATTGGGAAGAGTTTGAGTCCATGTGCAGTACCAGCTGTACTAGCACCAAAGAAGGAAGGTACTTGGAGGCTTTGCACAGATTCCAGAGCTATTAACAAGATCACAATCAGGTATAGGTTTCCAATCCCTAGAATAGAGGATTTACTTGATTGTTTGTGAAGTGCTAAGTATTTCACAAAAATAGATTTGAAGAGTGGATATCATCAGATCAGGATTAGACCAGGAGATGAATGGAAAATAGCATTCAAAACAAATGAAGGGTTATATGAATGGAAGGTTATGCCTTTTGGTTTATCTAATGCACCTAGTACTTTCATGAGGTTGATGAATGAGGTTCTGAAGGAGTTCATTGGTAAGTTTGTCATAGTATATCTAGATGACATTCTGATTTTCAATAACACAAAAGAACAACATCTCAGACATATAGACTTGGTTCTTAAGAGGTTACATGAAGAGCAGCTGATGATAAATTTAGACAAGTGCTTGTTCATGCAAAAGGAGATCACATATTTGGGTTTTGTCATTTCACAAGGAAAGTTACAGATGGATAAGGAGAAGGTAAGTGCCATATTGTCTTTGCCAACTCCACAGACTATGAATGATGTCAGAAGTTTCCATGGGTTAGCAACCTTCTATAGGAAGTTTATCAGAGGGTTTAGTCATATTTGTGTACCCATGCTGGATACCATCAAAGGAGGACAGAAGTGCAGGTTTGTTTGGACTCAAGGAGCAGATGATTCTTTTGAAACATTGAAGAAGAAGGTGGCACAGCAGCCAGTCCTTGTACTTCCAGATTTTAACAAAATCTTTCAGGTAGAATGTGATGCCAGTCACATGGCCATTGGAGCAGTACTCAGCCAAGAAGGTAGACCTATTGCATTTTTCAGTGAGAAGCTCAATGATGCTAAGAAAAGGTATTCCTCATATGATCTGGAAATGTATGCTTTAGTTCAGTCCCTCAAGAAATGGAGGCATTACCTGATGCCAAAGGAATTCATAGTATTCACAGATAACCAGGCTCTGAGTTTCATAAACAGCCAGGAAAAGCTGAACCACAGACATATGAAATGGGTAGAAACCTTACAGGCTTTCACTTTTACATTGAAGCATAAGAAAGGGGTCAAGAACAAAGTTGCAGATGCTTTGAGCAGGAGAGTTCTCACAGTCAATCAGATTCAGTTAGAGAGTGTTGGCATTGATTCACTAAAGACCATGTATGAGTCTGATGAAGATTTTGGAGAGATATATCAGTTATGTATCCCAAGGTGTTCTATGAGATTAAATATCATCAAGGAGAAACATTGTGGAGCTATGGCAGGTCATTTTGGTCTAGATAAGACTCTTGATCTGGTCAGAAGGCATTACTTTTGGCCTAAGTTGCAATCAGATGTCAGAAAATTTGTAGAGACATGTGTGATATGTCAGAAAGCTAAAGGCAGGTCAACTAATGCAGGTTTATATCAACCCTTACCCATTCCTTCCAGACCATGGGAAAGCATCAGTATGGATTTTGTCTTGGGTTTACCAAGGACAAGGAAATGATTTGACAGTGTTTTTGTTGTAGTGGATAGATTTAGTAAAATGGCACATTTCTTGCCATGCAAAACCACTGCTGATGCTTCATACATTGCAGATTTATTTTTCAGGGAGATTGTCAGAATCCATGGATTGCCATTGAGCATAGTGTCAGACAGGGATGTGAAGTTTATTGGTCACTTCTGGAGAACTCTTTGGAGGAAACTGGGAACCAATTTGTCTTTTTCCTCTGCATATCATCCTCAAACGGATGGACAGACTAAAGTAGTGAACCGTTCCTTGGGGAATTTGCTTAGATGCTTGACAAAACAGCATGGAGAGAAGTGGGACAATATTTTGTCTCAAGCTGAGTTTTCATATAATGATATTGTCAATAGGAGCACAGGGAAATCACCTTTTCAGATTGTTTATGGTATGCATCCCAGAGGAATTTTGGAATTGAGAGATCTACCTACAGTAGCCCCTGTTAGTGCAGAAGGAGAAGCTTTTGCTGAAGCCATAAAAGAAGTTCATGATCAAGTCAAGACCCAACTGCAGCAAGCAACCTTGAAATATAAGGAATATGCTGATAAAAAGAAGAAGGATGTTCAATTTGATGTTGGAGATTTGGTATGGGTTCACTTGAAGAAAGATAGACTTCCTAAGGGAAAGTATACTAAGCTCATGCAAAGGAAAGTTGGACCATGTCAGATTTTGCACAAGCATGGACAGAATGCTTATGAGATACAACTCTCTCCTGATCTTGGTTTGTCTCCTATATTCAATGTATGTGATTTAACTCCATACAAGTCTTATCCAGATGCAGATTAGGATCTTCTACAGGATACAGTTGATGATGACATCCCCAAGCATGATCCTCCACAGTTGCAGCAGGTTTTAGACACCAGAGTGGTCAAACAGACCAGGAACAAACAGTACTTGGAGTACTTAGTCTCTTGGAAGGGAAAGCCGAATTCTGAAGCAGTATGGATGACTGCAGAGCAGATACAGAAACATGGTGCAGACCTTGATACTCTCATCTCAAGTGGACTTGAGATTTCTTCTTCTAGGGAGTATGGTGCAAGAGCACCCGTACATGATCAGGATATAGGATAATTGTCCACATGATGACAGGGCATTAGTCTATTTTTAGTATGTTTGACTTCATCATGTAATAAGGTCCTTTGGACCAATGCTATGTATTAGATCAGCCTAGGAGTGTGTGTAGGCAGTTAGAGATCAGTTACAGATCGTGATCAGGTAGTCTGAGCTGTCCTTCTCCCAGCCGCTTGGAAGCTCCCAGCTGCTGGGACGTGAGTTGGTAGTACTCGCAGGATATTTCTATATATACCTTCGATCTGTTAGGGTTTAGGATATTTGACAGATGTTATGTTAGTTGTGTTATGTATTGGGGTTGTGATTGAGTTGAGATTCAAGAGAACAGTCCAGATATTGAGAAGCACTGTTGTTTGACAGTATTGCAGAAACAGTACATTTGAATTTCATTTGAATAAGATCTCATCATTTGCAGTTTCTGGTTTATCAGCTGTATCTGTTTTGATTTCCTTTCTGTTTGCAAGTTGATGGATACTTTCAACCCTTCCACCGGTTGATCCTGTGAATCGGTGGAATGGTCCTGTATTATAGGTTAGTTTGCATTTGTGTTTTCTGTTTATGCATTGCACTGTTCAAGAGATCAATTGGTAGCATGCTGTGAATCAGCCTAGCATCCTCATGTGCTAGGTCTAGAAAGATAAGCTGTTAAATTTTGGTTTGAAGGTGATCCAGCCCGATCATCATATTGCCTTTGTGAAATTGAGCGGATCTGAGTGTTTGCATGCAGCAGACGGATATACAGGAGTCTGCATGTGCGTTTCCAGTCGGAATGAGCCGCATCGTCATCTGCGAATACATCGCCATCAGGATCAGGTTATGAAACTGATGGAGTTTGCATATTTCAAGTGCATCAGGATGTTGTAAGTCAGATATATACTCAGTGTATATATCACCATCAGGATCATCTTCTGTGTGTGCCCATCATCCGCATATCGCTATCGGATGCGGGAGTGAAAAGTTCATTTTTTGACTAAGTGTTGAAGAGGTCGTCAGGATATTGTGTGACATCATCGTCATCAGGAGGTGACGTCATCGTCATCAAGATATTGAGATATCACCCTATGCAAGTTTATCCTGTTGTCGCTAAGTGTTTAGGTATCGGCGTAGGTCCTCGGCAGAAAGTTGGGTTAACATCATCAGGATGTTTCAATCGAACCAGATAAATCATATCATGATGCTGTTGTTTGTATAGTCAGCTATCGGGGCATCGAAGGGAAGGTGCAAGGTGATCATCATCAGGATATTTGGAGCAACCGGATATTTAATATCCTGCTGACGAAGGTGGTGTTGCATATCATGATGATGCCGATAGAGTTTGGCGCCCGATGAACAGTGCAACAGGAGGATGTTTGCGCTCGTTGAGTATCGTGATGATGATGATAGGCGACAGGCGGAGGAGGTGAACAGTAGTCGGCAGGAGGATAATTCTGCTCGTCTGAAATATGATGATGCTGTTGGTGTTTGTAGGAAATATGATGATGATGCTGAGCCGATAGGGATTTTTATCATGCTGTTTGTATTATTGGCTCCTCCTTCCTGTTAGTAAGCTCCCGTTGCATTTTACCTCTGCATCAGGAGAGAGGGAAACCGGTTCTTTTGAATATTGGATGTGCCAATTTATCATTATGATTAGATGGTGTGATGTGGGAAAACAAGATCCTAATCAACAATGAAGCAATTAGATCAATCTCTCCGCATATCACACTAGAACACAAGCCACCAAGGGCTATAGTCTTGGATATTGTCTTTAGAGAAGAACCAAGCTACAAGTTGGTGGGGATTTTGTTCCTTTCTTTCTATGATTATGGATTGATGATAAACTATGAAAATGAGAAGACCTAATGAACTAACTAAGTAACAATATAGACTACAGTAATAGGAGATAGGAAATAGAAGCAAAAATAGACTAAGAAGACATAGAGGAACCTATCACCAGAAATAGAGGTTGTCAGGAAGGACATGGGCATTAGGCGCCATAGTCCTAGGGTTTCATGGTAGATCAAATTTTGTATAATGATCTTCATCTCTTTAACTTTTGTTAGCCCTTCATCCATTGATATTAAAAATATTTCGCTCTAGATCTACACACACAAGGAGAAGGAAAAAAATTTGGTGTTGTATAGAGGTTTGCCTCGGTCAAATGTCATGTATGTGTTCCCACATCCAAAATAGTAGAGATAAGTATGATAGAGAGTGTGTGCTCTTAGTTAGCAAAGGAAAATAACTGATAAAAATAGCAATGATCAAGTATACTGCAACAAACTCACTATGAAACCCTAGTTGGAGTTGATGTTGCAACACTATTCACAAACTAGGAGATGTTAGAGAAGTAAGAAGCTTCCTCAAGTACTTGCAAGGGTTAGTGTAATAGCAGAAATTGTAATTCACAAGTAGAGAGATTCAAATTTATAGAGATCATATCTCAGGTATTGATTGAAAGATCACTTCGTGATCCTCACCAAATGAGAGGGGAAGAGATACATATATATGAGTCTCAATTACTTTCAGAAGAGTTCATGTTAGGCTAAGAAAAGGTGTAAAACCTGATGTAACAAGGAAAATACTAAAACATCAAACTTTGTTCAAGGGAAAAAATCTGGACTCGGGCACTGGTGCCCCAGTCTTAGCTAAATTTGCTCCTGAAAACTCATTAATTAAGGAATTTGTTTTTATTTCTTGATCAGGTCCTAAATTAGGCATATCACAAATGGAGATGCACATACACATGAAAAGGAGAACAAAACCTAGTGTGCAATTGTAAGTGGTCACAATTTATGATGCTACATTTAGCCCCCACTTTAACTTGAGTGTATGAGCTTACTAGTGCAAAAGCACCTAGACATATTATGAATTTTTTTTCTTTTATTGTTTTTACTTGCTCAAATATTGAGCCTAGAGTTATTTTGGTTTTAAATATGTTGTAATAATCCACTAGAGGCATTTTCATGTAGTGGAGGTTATGTAGGAGCATAATATTTAACATTTTGCCTAAACATAGAACTTGCTATTTTGAGTTGCCTTAGTGGACAGTCAGACTTTTTCCTTATTTTGGGGCTTTTTCCATGATGGAAAGGGAAGGTTTTAAGGAGTATTTATGTTTGAAAAGGAATTATGGATGCATAGACATAAAAATTTATTCATAAAAAATGTTGGGAAGAAAAGAAATAAGAGAAAAGTTCACTGTTTTCTATTTTTTTCTAATTTTTCACTGTTTTATGACTGTTGTAGTAGCTAGTATAGAACCGTATAGTCTTGGCATGGTTTCTAATGAGAAAAATTTGTTAAAGCATTGAATACCCATTCATTTGCATGTGGTAGGAGCGGTTTTTATCACTTTTGAAGTATTTTATTACCATTTTTGTAAAAATAGTCCTAAAACCTTATTGTTGAGGGTTTAAGAGTTTTGATGGGTTTGGACCCATTCCTTATGATCCATTGACACAAAATGGATGGAATGGGTCTATTTTGGCTTATTTTCAACTAGGTTTTCAAGGTGGAGGTAGGAGATAGTAAAGTAGCCATTTGCACAAATTAGGCCCAATATCTTCATGTATTACGCATGTTTGCATAGCTAGAGTATAGGATTGATGCATGACAGTTGCATGGTAGATCAAGAACCCCAAAATTAGTGTTATCCACCTATTTTAAATGTGTTTGATTCATTAGATCAGATTGGGAGAGTTGGGAAGGTGTATTTTGCATTGTTGCTTCACAAAGGAGGCCTAATTAGGCCTAGGACAGCAGGTACAGTCCATTTTTGAGGCACATGTTCCAAAACAACCCATGTTGCATGCTATCTATGTTGTGAAGAAGCCAAATGGGTATCTAAAAGGCCATTTATTTCGTAGTTTTGAGTTGTTCTTAGAATGTTATGTCAAAATTACTACTTCAGTTGTCCTAACTAGGCCTAGAACAATAGGTACAGTCAAGTTTAGTGGCAATTGGTCCAAAACAACCACCCTTTAATGCGAGATATGTTATGTAAAAGCCAAATGGGTATCTAAAACACTAATTTTTTTGTGGGTTTTTCATGTTTTCAGCAATTTATGAAGGAAAAATCCTATTTGGAGGGCTACAAGGAAGTACAACTAATTGCAAGGGAAAGGCTAGAAGGAGTTGTAGTCAGAGCATTTGAGGAGTTTCAACAGTGTTGACCAGTTAAGTAGGTGTTGTCCATGGTGTCTAGGAGGTTTGGGAAGGAGCCTGTGCAAGTAAACCCCATGGAGGTGTCTCTGGTTAGTGTTGAAGCCATGAGTTGTGAGAGGGCAGTCATGTCCATGCATGATCAATCACTGAATCTTTGAAGTCTTGATGAGTCTAACTCCTATTTTGTCCTACATATCCCTTATGTACACTGCATCAAAGTGGTATTAGAGCACAATTAGTAGGTCTATTGTGGTTGAGAAGTGGTAAGTTGAAGAGACAGTTTGTCAAGATGCATCCAAGAGGGAAAAACATGGCTCAAGAGATGAGTGAGCTGAAGGAGAAGCATGCTAGAGAGTTGATGGAGTTAAAGGAAAGACTGGCTACTCTAGAAAAAAATTAGAAAAGAGGAATGGCTCTAGGTGATGAGAATGAATCTAAGGAAGAAGAGGAAGTAGAGTATGAAGATGTGGAAGAAGAGTTAGATCCTGAGGATTAGAGGATGGCAAAGTTGCTGAGAGAAGTAAAAGAAGACAAGCACAAGATGAAGATAGATATGCCAAAGTATGGAGGAAGCCTTAATGATGAAGAGTTTCTAGATTGGATTGCAACATTGGACAACCACTTTGAGTGTGATAAAGTTCCTGAGGAACAAAAAGTGAAGATTGCAAAGACCAAGCTGACAGGTCATGCTTTGTTATGGTAGGATTATCAACAAACAAAGAGGAGAAAGCAAGGAAAGATAAAGATTGCTTCATGGGACAAGATGGTAGCTAAGATCAAAGGTAAGTTCTTACCTAAAGATTATGAAGTTCAAATGTTTAAAAAGCTTCAAGGTTTAAGACAAAAGGAAATGGATGTTAAGTCATACACTGAAGAGTTTTACAAGCTAACTATAAGGTCTGGTCACAATGAAAGTGAAGTGTAAAACATTGCTAGGTATATTGGTGGTTTGAGGTTTAACATACAGGATGAACTAGTGTTGGAAAATCCAAGGAGTGTTGAAGACTATTATCAAATGGTAGTTAGAGTGGATGAAAAGCTAAAAAGGAGATAGGATAAGATAGCTAGAGGTAGAGGTAACACCTCTAGAGGCATAGGATCTTTTACAAACACAAAACAAGTCAATGAGAGTCAAGAAGAGTTGAGCAAGGCACAAGGACAAGGTGCAGATTTCAAACAAGGACAAAGTGCAGATTTCAGAGGTAGAGGTTCTAGAGGGAGATTTTCTGGTGGAAGGAGTACAAACACCTTTATAGGTAAGTGTTACAATTGTGAAGAGTTTGGGCACATCCAACATATAAGTGTCCTGAGAAGCAAAATTTTACAAGTGATTGTGAAAGGAAGAATGAGAGGAGGACTCAATTAGTCCAAGAAGAATAATGTGGTGGTTCTACTCCCACTACTTGTATTGGTGAGGTAGGAGAAACATTGATGCCAAGAGAAAGAGAAGTATTGAAGACCTCCAAGGAGAAGGAGTCGGTTCAGAGGAAAGCATTGTTTAGGACAGCTTGCAAATGCAAAGACAAGGTATGTAAAGTGATAGTAGACTTAGGATGTACTGATAACATGGTATCTAGTGAAATGGTAGACAAATTGAAATTGGAAAGAGTACCTAGAGACACACCTTACAAAGTCTCTTGGGTAAGTGATAATCAGTCCATTTTGGTGACTGAACGAGCATTAGTTGAGTTTAAGATTGGAGGATATGAGGAGAAGGTCCTATGTGACATTTTACCTATGGATTGTTGTCATATGATACTTGGAAGACCCTAGCAATTTGAGACGTCTATAATTTATGATGGAAGATATAACACCTACACCATTAGGAAGGATGAGAGGACTTTTGTGTTGATTCCAATGCAGGAAGAAGCTAAGGAGCAGACACGAACAACAAAGATGATAATGTTGGGTAGGAGAGAGCCAGTGAGGCTTGAGAAGAGTGTAACCAAGGAGTATGTAGCCCTTTCAAGGCATAGAGTTGTTGAGATAACAAATAGGAGGCAAAAGGAAGATAGAGAGACAATAAGTTTGAAGTGTAATATGATTTTGCAAAGCAAAGAAGGCAAGAAGATGACTAGTACAATCCAAGAGAGAGAAGAGGATGAGTTGTTTGAGAAGACACAAATTTGGCATCACCATATCATGGTTGGGACAATTCTATGTCCACTAAGAACAACATGATTGAAGGGATAGTCTAAGAGTGTGAAGGAGGAAGGACTTAGAACTAATAAGATAGAGATGAGGATAGTTAGTATAGTGGCAGCAAAGGCAAGTGATCTACAGAACATAATGGATGCATCAAGTGCAGTAGTAGACAAGGTTTGCAACATAGTTTGACAAAGTTTAAGAAAGAAATCAAGATGGAATAAAGGCTAAGTGCAAGGACAACTAAACAAGGCAAATCTACAACTACTAGGATAGCTACAAAACCAACTCGTGAAAGTGACAAAGTCAAGAGACAAGAAGTAGGATAGTTTACAAGAAGATATGAAGATCAAGACACAAGCAAGTACACCAAGCAAGGTATGAAGCATGAAGGAAGCCATTGGACTATAGGGAAGAGATACACAATCAAGGAGCATGTCAAATAAAAGGTGCGGCTAAGAAGAGCATGAAGACAAACACTCATGAGACATGAGTTTCTTTCTAGTCCGGTTGTATGGTGCAGGAGCACCTAGACATATTATCAATTTTTTTTTCTTTCTTTATTTTTCCTTGCTCAAATATTGATCCTAGAGTTTTTTTTAGTTTGAAATATGTTGTAATAAGCCACTAGAGGCATTGTCATGTAGTGGAGGTTATGTAGGAGTAGAATATTTAACATTTTACCTAAACTTAGAACTTGCTATTTTGAGTTGCCTTAGTGGATAGACAAACTGTTTCCTTATTTTGGGACTTTTCCCATGATGGAAAGGGAAGGTTCTAAGGAGTATTTATATTTGAAAAGGCATTATGGATGCATAGACATGAAAATATATTGATAAAAACGTTAGGAAGAAAAGAAATAAGAGAAAAGTTCACTATTTTCTATTTTTTTCTTATTTTTTCACTATTTTATGACTGTTACAATAGGTAGTACAGAGCCGTACAGTGTTGGCATGGTTTCTAATGATAAAAATTTGTTAAATCATTGAATAACCATTCATTTGTAGGTGGTAGGAGGATTTTTCATCACTGTTGAAGCATTTTATCACCATTTTTGTAAAAATAGTCCTAAAACCCTTATTTTTGAGGGTTTAAGAGTTTTTATGGGTTTGGACCCATACCTTCTTATCCATTGACATAAAATGAATGGAATGGGTCTGTTTTGGCTTATTTTCAACTAGTTTTTCATGGTGGAGGCAGGAGATAGTGTTTTAGTAGCCATTTACACAAATTAGGCCCAATATCTTCATGTATTATGCATGTTTGCATAGCTAAAGTATAGGATTGATGCATGAGAGTGGCATGGTAGCCCAAGAACCCCAAAACTAGTGTTATCCATCTATTTTCAACTTTTTTGAGTTATTAGATCAGATTGGGAGAGTTGGGAATGTGTGTTTTGAATTGTTGCTTCACAAAGGAGGCCTAATTAGGCCTAGGACAACAGGTACAATCCATTTTGAGGCACATGTTCCAAAACAACCTATGTTGAATACTAGATATGTTGTGAATAAGACAAATGGGTATTTAAAAAGCCATTTCATTTGTGGGTTTGAGTTGTTTTCAAAAAGTTATGTCAAAATTACTACTTCAGTTGTCCTAAGTAAGCCTAGAACAGTAGGTACAGTCAATTTTAGTGGCATTTGGTCCACAACAAAAACCCTTTCATGTGAGATATGTTATGTAAAATCCAAATGGGTATCTAAAACACTAATTTTTTTTGTTGGTTTTCTATGTTTTCTACAAGTTATGAAGGAAAAACCCTGTTTGGAGGGCTACAAGGAAGTAGGGCTAATTGCAAGGGAAAGGCTAGAAGGAGTTGCATTTGGAGTATTTGAGGAGTTTCATTAGTGTTGACCAGTCAATTAGGTGTGGTCCATGGTGTGTAGGAGGTTTGGGAAGGATCCCATGCAAGTAAACCCCATGGAGGCGTCTTCGGTTAGTGTTGAAGCCATGAGTTGTGAGAGGGTAGTCATGTCCATGCATGATCAATCACTAAATCTTTGAAGTCTTGATGAGTCTAACCCCTATTTTACCCTGCCTATCCCTTGCATGCTCTACATCACTTATGTTCATACACACACTAAAGTACAAAGAAGATAGATCTCTTTACTCAACATTGAAGAAGTATAATCTCACTTAGTTGAGAGGTCCAATAGACCCCCAAGATTGGGATTTCACAATTCTACAAATGCTTAGAAGAAGAGGTTACACCTACATATGAAACATAGTATGGGTTACATATATACATATAACATATATATGAAAACATAATAAACACGGGATGAGACCAAATATTACATGCCAAAACAACTATGGTTAGCAAAATAATATCATGAAATATGAACATAAATGGAGCATACACAAAGAATACACAGAGAAAAGCATGCAAGGTTTGATTCTCAGGATATTAAGATGTGTTATGCTAGGAGTCAAACCAAAATACACATATCATGAGCCATAGGGTAGTAAAATCTATTCTTTACTCCTCGGTGGTCATGAATGCATGGCAAAATGAAAACATCATAGGCTAGTAAGATTCATAGATTTACTAGGTGAGTGTTGATAGAAAAACATAGACTAAAGTCTAAGGTTTTATACTCTATTATATGTAGTAAACCTTGGTGTGATGCAATAAAAAGAGAGAACATAGATATGAAATGATTATAAACCAAATTATAAGAAATTATATAAATTCATATATATACACCATTATGTACATAACATAATATATTAATATACTTTAATGACTTACATGTCTTATAATTCATTCTTCATGCTTCCTCTTACTCATCATCTTCATCCTTCTCACACAAATTCAATCCATATGATCCATGCTCTTATCTCTCCCTTTCCTCTTCCTTATATAGCCTCTTAATACATTTTCATGGTGTCTTTCCCTTATGTCCTTTCATAAACATTATTAATTATCTTCTTCCTATGAATTCACCCTTTCCAAGTTATGATATTTATCATTATTATATCTTATTTAGTTGTGTCCAGGTGTGTTTAATGTTTTTAAGGCCTATATAATGGATATATCAGTGTAGAAATGACCCAAATGACTTGTGTGGTGCCTCACAACATTCTATATCTTGCCAACATTCTCCCTGGACCTAAAACATTGTCTTGTCCTCAAGACAACTTGGTGAAACCACTTGTATCCTTCATGATTGCCTTTCTTTCCATCGATCTTCCTCAAAAGAGGCCCTCTTGATGCATTCTAATTATTCCTTACTAGTATCCCTATTGGCATGCTCTAATTCTTCCTCAGTTGCAGCCCATTATTCCACTCAACAACACCCTCATTGGCACACTCTAATTTCATCTTCTTTAGTCGCGACCCTTATGGCATGCACTATTTCAACTCCCTCATAATTAGATCTTATAGTGTATTATTAAATTCTTATTCATGTGCACCCCCAATGGTGCGCTCTGTAGCACCCTCACTAGTATGCTCTAACTTCCTTCTCCTCTCACCCTTTTCTATTTGTCATCCGCTAGGTGCCTAATCGCCTTTCATGAGGCTAGGTCATAAAGGAATCCTTCATAGATCATAATTTTTTTTCTTGTTTATATTATTTCCTTTAATACTTCTTATTATTCTGCACTTCTCCCTTTACTTATTCTTTCATAATTCATTTTATCTTTTGACTTGAGAATATTTATGCCTGTACAACACTTTAAACATACTTGTAACATGTTTCCAATTTGATCCATCAATCCATCCATAATTCATTTGCATTCAATCTGACATAGATTTATTTTTCCACTCTCTATTCCAACACATCTTTTTAGAATGATTCTTCAATCCACAATGGATACAAGGATGAAGATCCCAACAAATTTCTTTTCTATGACAATGAGAACATTGCATTTCTTGACCTGATTTGTTAGTACCTGTTTTACTTGTAATATCATTTTCTTTTCCATATTCATGACCTTCATTGTTTGGTTGCACTCTTGGTTTAATGGAATCTTTAATTCCTTCTGCATAATTTCTTAAAATTTTTCTTGCATATCCTACTCTTCTCATCATCTTAAAACTAGCATTCTTTGAAAAACTTCCTATGTAATTATCATCTCAACTAGAAACTTTTGCAGATTCAATCTCCTTTTCATCTTTAACTTTACATTTATTTCCTAAAGATGCTTTAGCTATATCACATGAATCATTTATACAATGTAAAGGTTTATTCCTTCAACTTTCATGTTCCTTTATGCATGCTACAAGTGATTGATCTAACTGATTATTTTGTTCTTACAATGTCAATATTTCCTACTGTGAATTATTTTCCTCTTCTAATTCTTCATTTTTATTTTTAACTTTCTCTAGTTCTTTTTCCAGAATATTATTTTCACATTAATATTCATAATTATCCTTTATTATCTATTTTATCTTTTCTATGAGTTATGAATTACACTTTCTAACTTTCATCAATTCTTCTTCCAAAATATCTTTTACACACATTAAATTCTCATTTTCCTTCTTCACTCTTTTTCAAATATCTCCCATTGAAACAAATAATTTCTTTGTTTAATTTAATTGACCACACCTCTTCATGATAAATATTTTAACCATGTATAAGTTTAAAAACAATCTAAATTTTTTATCTCTCCTCAACATTTTTTTAACACCAATTCCTTCTTTGGTATGATCTCCCTCATGCAACAAAAAACAAGGTTCCTACAATAGAACTAAATGTTGAGAGAAGAATCTAGACTGGAGTCTAAGGTTTTATACTCTGTTATATGTAGTAAACCTCAGTGTGATGCAATACAAAGGGAGAACTTAGATATGAAATGAGTATAAACCAAATTATAATAAATTATATACATCCATATATATACACCATTGTGTACATAAAATCAAATATTAATATACTTTAAAGTCTTACACATGTCTTATAATTCATTCTTTGTGCTTCCTCTTACTTATCATCTTCCTTCTTCTGACACATATTTAATCCATATGATCCATACTCTTATCTGTCTATTTCCTCATGCTTATATAGCCTCTTAATATCTTTTCATGGTGTCTTTCCCTTATGTCCTTTCATAAACACTCTTAATTATCTTCTTCCCACAGATTCACCCTTTCCTTTATGATATTTATCCTTATTATAGCATATTTAGGTGTGTTAAGGTGTGTTTAAGGTAATTTACTTGGCCTATATAATGGATATATGGGTCTAGAAATGACCCAAATGACATGGGTAGTGCCTCACAACCTTCTATATCCTTCCAACATTTGTCTTCTTCATCATATGTTTTAACTAGCTCATTGAAAATCCTTTTTGAAGTACTTGGTCCACTTTTGATTGAGACAAAATATTTGTCACACCTTTTTCTCACAAGTGGGCTTCAAAATTGCAATAGCTCTATAAAATTGAAATATTTGAACATTGTTTAGCATTGTATAGAACCTCAAACAATTCTCCAAATCTTTTACAAGTTTGTTTGATAAATTCAAAAAGGATAAGGTGTTAAAACATTTGCATCCTCCACTAAACCAAAAATCATTATTTGGCATAGATCTATATTTTTGAAATGTAATATCACAAATCTACTCTCAAAATTAACACTTTCCATAACCTAGTTATTAGGCCATCTTCAAATGAATGGTTGGGGAATTTAAACTATTCAATCATTGTTAAAGGATGAACTAAGTAGATTGTTTTGCCGAATTTGTCTCATCTATTATTCATTATATCTATACTCCATTTATTTCTACTATTCTACTAAAATGATCATCCAAGTACCTCACCATGCTTTAAAAATCCTATGGCAAACTAATAGAGGACACACTCATAGAATTCTAATATTTGTCACAATACGATATCAACATCTTATCTTCCCTTAAATTCTAGGTACAAATCTTACAACAACACAGGTTTGGAATACCGTCTCCATCATCATTCTCTATAGATTTTATGAATGGATACTTAGAAACCCATTCATGTTAAAAATTTATTTACATTACCCACTAATGTGTTTTACATTTATTCAACAAATTTTCAGACATAGGGTCACCACTACTAATAGCATGATCATTTTTTTCTTGTATGAATGTCCACGCTTTTTCTACCAAATTGAACCAATTAATGCCTACCCACATCAAGATTTTTGTTTGACACCTCCTCATTCTCAAGATCATTTTGATGGAATCTCTTAATGTCTATTGCATTCTCCTATTTATTTTTTCTTGATAGACCATCACCTACTACATAATCTTGTTGTTGTTGATTAAAATATGACTCTTTAGAGGGCTTCCTTTTATTTGATGGCACTCCTCTTAGTCTTAAATTTTGCATGTTTAAGGGTTCTATATTCCTCTAACAGTGTTAGAAAAGTCTTAAAGCACCATTCATGAAGTTACAAATTAAAAAATGCATATGTGAATTATTACTCATATGAAATAATTAAACTTGAACTAGTTACAATGAAAGAGAAGATGATGACACATGTATTATTGAAATATGGTAGGGCAAAATGCAGATTGCTACACCATCATTGCACAACAATATCAGAACATAAAATAATATATTGTATTTGAATGATTGTTACAATGCGGTACATTTGCTTTTAAAGCCACAATTATTCATGTACAAACTTCCTATAGGAAATAACTTCCTAACTTCCCAAAACTAATTTATTACTAACATTTATTTATTTATATCTAACTATTGTTTTATTTAACTAATAATGTAATACCATTGTGACTATTATGCCAACATTCCTCCCCTTATTACATTATTGCTTCAATAGTACCAAGGTACCCCCCATGAATGCTAAAATACTCAACAAAGATAATTACATAATATGAATACATATTTTATAGAAGATCTTCTCCTAAAGAACAAATCCTGAACCAAGCGAGACTCCATCATGTTGTCTCGTCTATCCTCAGAAAGGAGTATCTTTGAGCTATGTTATTGAGCTCTTTAGTCCCAATCTCTCAAATCACAGAGTCTTGAATTATTCGACAATGACCCCTAAGAGATATGACAGATCTCTGCCATTGTCTAGTGACCATGTAAGGGTATAATTCTTGATCATATACTCTTTGAAGCTCGCTAGACAACAATCCATATTGAGCTCAACACCAAATCCCAAACCTGTCTCCAAAACAAAATCTTCACAAAACATACATTCTTCAAATCCATCAACATCAACAAAGAAAAGCAAAACAACCAAAACCAAAAATGCTTCTCATGCAAAGAATCATCTCAAAGTGAGAAGTTGACTTTAGATGATGGAAAATCCTCCATCCTTCAATGCTGCTTACCTCCAATATGACCCTGTTACACTTTAACCAACTAATGTCTTAGATGAGTCTTTGGATGCCTCATCAGGTGTAGTATAAATGGCCCCAAGAGCACAAGCAATGTTTGATTTAGTCATAATAAAATAAAATGAACAAGTGTCATATTCCACCAAAAGTGTTCCTTTTACAATATAGTGTAAAAACAAATGTATCCTTATCACTCCAATATTTTCCACCTTATTACTCCAAAAAGTTCAATAAGTTAAATCAACAAAGAAAATTCAAATAACTTCTCATTTCATTTTTTATCCTGTGACCACTTACAATAAAATCAAAATCATATACCAACTCCATAACCACTTAACTTCAAATATATTGAAGTAACCAACTTACCCATGCACCCTACATGATAATATTTTATCCTTTTCTTCACATTTTGTGAATATAAAATTGATCTCAAAGTAGATAGACAACCCTAAACTTCACTTAGCAAATGAAAGAAAAACAACTTACAAGCATCCACACTTTTGTTTCTTTTGATAAATCATTAGAACTATGTTTCTTCTTTTGCCAGCACTGCTTCTACCACTACCAACTTTGTGGAAAGAAATAGCGATCAGCCATTAACCTAATACCACCAACATATATTGCCATAAACACAAATTAACGCCCTTAAATAAAATGCAACATACACATCATTTATGTTGCCTAGAGACAGAATAAGTTGCCTCCTTTTATCTTATGTGCCTTCTAATTAAAAGTAGATTAAATGCCTTTGGATGTTCCTAACAGTGACATAAAACATTTGTTGTTATCTTCTACTTGCCTTCAAACGCCTTCAAACTTCTCAATCGCATAGTCTAGAAGAGGATTTTCATTAGGCAAGTTTATGCATGATTATGACATGCGGAATCCATATCATTAGATGATTGCACTATTCTTTGATATCAACAGTCAAATATCCACACTAAAATTGCACTCAAAACATCCAAGAATGAATCTGCACCATTTGCCACAGTAGTTATGTGTGCTAGTCTTCAATAGAATGGGATGTGATTAATAATAAAAAAATAGTGCAATAAACTCATTGCTAAACCTGAACTAGCAATAGCGATACTTGAAGCTCTTCTTCTCTTCTACTTCAAGAAGAAATTGGGGTTACATGGTAGACTCCTTCCACATATCAACAGTAATGTTATCCTCGAACCCTCCACAAGATCTTTAGACTGCTCTAATACCATATTAAAATATGGTAGGGCAAAATGTAGATTGATACACCATCATTGCACAAAAATATCAAAACATAAAATAATATATTGTATTTGAATGATTGTTACAATGTAGTGCATTTGCTTTTAAAGCCACATTTATTCCCGTACAAACTTCCTATGGGAAATAACGTCATAACTTCCCAAAACTAATTTATTACTAACATTTATTTATTTATATCTAACTATTGCTTTATTTAACTAACAATGTAATACCATTGTGACTATTATGCCAACATGTATGATAATATAAAAAATTAGGGAGGTGATGAAAGATGAACATAATTTTATATATTTGAATCATGATGTGGGGATTTAAATTAACAATTTAATCATTTAGAATAAAATAAAACTATTACAAGCACTACCACATGCCACATCACCATTTCTAGCCAGTGGCATGACCTCCCACTCTAACTAGATCTTTAATTCATCCTTAGAACCTCACAAGCTATTGATGCAATTTGATTGCAAGATTGTGGAATAAATAAATATTGTGGCTTTGTTTTAATACTATGCTCTCTGAATAAAATTATACATGACTAGGATAAATAAATCTTTTCAAGTGGGTTCCAATAGTGTATTCAACTATGGGAATATCCAAAACAACCAAAATGTAGGGGAATAGTAATAAATATAACAAAGAACATATGTTTACACAAAATACTAATTATGTGAGAAACACATATTGACTGCTACAACCTATACACCTATAGTAGATTCTAAACTATATCTTCACTTGATTTTAACCATGAAGATATCAAAATGCACTAGGAAATAGTTTATAGTTGTAAAAACATTAAATTAATAATTACTAATTCAATTTAATTATTTAGTTTAATGTAAAATTACTACTAGACCTGACAATTGATGCACCATGTTTTTTGGCCAATGGCACTACCTCCCACTCTAACCATCTTTACTTTATTCTTGGAGACCTATGAGCCATTAATATAGTTTTATTTCACAATGTGGAATAAATAAAAAAATGTCTTTGGTTTTGTGATTTATGAGGACAAAATGAAGATTAAAACATAAATCAAATGCAAAAACACATGATTATACCTACATAATGAACTCACAAATCCAAGAGGGAAGGAGTTGCACCCAATAGTCTCCTCAGATTTTACCCATGATGACTGAAATGTGGATTGCTCAATGCCTTCAACACAATGTAAATGAGATGGGGATTGATAGATCAGATGGAGATGAGGCTAGATTTTGACATTAGGATGGTAGGATGAGGAGATTGTGGAAAGATTTTGGTAGAGGTTTGATGCATGAAGAAGTCCCTCCCCATGGCTTAGAAAGGGGTCCCATTTATAGAGTTTTGGAAATGAGGATGGAGGGTCAGGATTAGAAGGTGAGATCAAGGGCTAGGAATAAAAGTAAATCTTTTATTCATTTTGGGGAAAGGGGTGATTAAATGAGGTATGGGTGTGAAAGAATGGAAAATGAATTAAAAATTCATTTGGGGAATGGGAAATGAATTAAGAATTCATTTGGGGATAAGAGGTAATGAATGAGGATGGGTGAGGTAAGGGGTTTGTAAGAGAAGTAAATGTGATATGTGATTTGTTTTAATTTTTTATTTGGGGGATGTGGGGAAGGGTGTTAAACTAGGTTTGACCACCCAAATAAGAGGTTAGGACTAATCAAATAGAGGTTTTGCTTAATTGATCCTAGGGCTAGGATGAGGTAGGCTAGGGTAGGTTAGGGTAGGTCAATTAGTAGGCTAGATCAATTAGATAACCATGATTTATCTAATTAATGAGGATTAGGGATTTAAGGAGAATTGAACCAAATAAATATTGGGAATATTTATTTGATTAATGAGGGATAGTGTTGTAAGGTCTTAGTGATAAATTAAGTAAGTTAATTGATCACAAGGGATAGACAGATGGTTAGGGATAAAATGATTTCATTCCATTAATAGGAGGGATAAACTAGTTTGTAAAAGCAAGTCAATTTTTGGTGTCTACATTTGCCCCTCTTTGAGATGGTGTTGCGGCTAAGTAACATCATTTCAAAGAAGTTAAAACATAGAGTTGGATTGGATAGAAAAAAGATTTTGGCTTAGAAGAATAGGGTAAGGTTTGGGGATAATTGGTAAGGGTGATGACCCCTCGAGAGGATAGGTGGGTTGCAAGAACAGGGTTGTGCTCTCGAAATGGATGGAAGAGATTGGTAGAAGTGGTTGGAGGATAAGGGCAAGATGAAAGAATGATGATGTTGGGAGATTGATTGGTGAATGATCATTGTGTTGAAGAATGATTTAGAGAAATCCTAGGTTTGATGTAGAAAAGTGGATATTTTCACCTAGGTATAGAAGACCAGGGTGGTGATGTTTATCCAATATTTGCATGGACTAGACACGCAAACAAAGGGATGATCCCATGCATGCCCAAGATAGTACAACCTTGTCCTAATGAGGGAAGGGGACTCATAGCATAAGCCCTTAATACACAAAAGGTATGATGAACCTTAGATGCATAAGGGGATCAATATGCTAGAACCGACCCTATGATCAACAAGATATGAATACTAGCTTGGAGTAATGAAAACAACCCACAAGCATAGCATACAAAAGCAAGACTATGCCTCATTCTAGATGTTTTTGCCACATACCACGATATAGTAAGATCAAGATAGCTTTGATGTGATCTTCGAATAGGACAAAAGATAAAAATCGAAAACAAAAAGACCAACGAACCAAACAAGTAATCATTGTATCGCTTGCCAAGATGGATGATGATAGGATAGATTCTGCCTATTGTAGGAATGATATATCCTAAGGTAGGAATTGATGGATAATTGGATCATGCTTTGTTGATGTTGTAAGATTGGCTTAAGATATGATGGTGACAAGTTGTGGTTGATGTTGATTTGATAGTTGATGATTTTTTATTAAGGGACAATGCTTTGATGGGTGATGTGATGCTTGGATCTAGTGTAAGCTCAGCAAGTTGGATGGGTTCATCTTAGGTACCTAAGTACTGGAAACATCCTTTATATTCCAGCCTACCTACATACCCTATATCCGCAGGATCAAGGCACATCAAGATGCGGGTGGTTATGATATGTAGTTCTGATTTGTGATGATGATGTGCGATGATGATAGATGTGATGATGTTGGAAGATGATGAGATGAATTATTTTTGGAATTTTTGTGTGTTTTCTATTGTTTTGGTATATTTTTTATTTTTTTGTGATGTTTTTGGATTTTTTGATTTTGTGATGTTTTTGGATTTTTTGATTTTGTGATGTTTTGGATTTTTTAATTTTTTTATTTTTTTGGATTTTTGGATTTTTTGATTCTTTTGGATTTTCATGATTTTGAAAAAGGTATGGTTTATTATGAGATGGTTGCATTGGATTTCATGTGGATAACCTTTATGCTAGATACCAATGACAAGGGAACACCAAGTCTAGAGGTGAAAGTGATGGGGTTGGATAGAGGGATTGGATAGCTGATTCATGATAGATGAATGGACAAGTGATAGGGATGCATATTTAGATAGATGGAAGATAAGGATGAGGGGTAGGATAGGTATGAATGATATATGGATGGGGGATTTTAGGATTTTCTCCAAGGGCTAGGTTGCAAGGAATCATATGCCCCAATGCTTAGAATTTTACATGATGGGTTCATGTTTAAATGGATGGACTTTGTAGTAGATGGATGGAGAATATATTTGGAAAGAAAGTATTCCAAGAGGTCTCCAAAGCATGTTGTTGATATTTTGCCCCTTGTCTTTATCAAGATCTAAGGTGGGCGATGGTAAAAGAAAGATATAATGTATTGGATGGATGGGAAATGATAGGATAAATAGAGGGTAGTGGATAGGAATATGATAGGATAAGGATACATGGATAGGATATGCAAAAGGGTGTTATGGATGTGGATGATTAGATGGTTTTGTCCCCAAGTGTAGGGATACAAAAATGGATGGAGAAGGGATTACACATGACGCCCACAAGGGGTTTTCATCAAGGTACTTGCCCAAGGTACCACAAGGAGTGGTTTTCACCATTAGATGGATTTTTCTCTTTACTACTTGATTTTTTTTATTTTTTTGCTTTTTTGATGGAGTGGGGACTCTAGCGTCTATTTCCATAGCATGGAGAAGATCGTCCCATGTTGGGTAGCATTTTGTATGATGATTGTATGGATTGTTGGTAGATAGGAGAAGATGGAATGGATGGTGGATAATGGATTATGATGTGGATTATGCAAAGGCATGGACCATAGGAATGTGATGGGGAAGATATGTAGGATAGTGAATGAAAGATGGAGAGATGGGGGTATGTGGGAATGTTAAGTGGTGGAGGGGAACCAAGACCAATAGTTGCACACACCATGATGTATTTGGAAGCTTGTACTTTGGATATGGAGTTGGGAGTAATGGGAATCAGGATGGGGGATTTTTGAATGGTTGATTTGGGGTTTTAGGGACCCAAATGGACTTAGGAATTATGGGATTTTTAGATGGGGAGCATGATGTTTGGGAGTTTGGAGTGGATTGGGATGTGGATGCCTCATTAGAGTTTGGTACTTTATGTTTGGGGACCCACACCATTTTTGTTTTTGCTTTTTCTTGTGATGGTGTGGGATTTGATAGCCTTTTGAATTTTTTATTTTGCTTGGAAGGGATAACATCTTTAGGCTTTTGTGCTTTATGCATTGAGGAATTCAAATTTTTGAATCCCATGGATTTGATGGAAGCTTCATGTTTGAAAGATGTGTGCTTTTGTTGGTCTTGATTGAGGATTTTAGGGGATTTATGGGTGGAGGTGTAAAAAGTGGATTTATGGATAAATGGATGAGGAGATTTGAGGATGGGGATGTTTGGGTGGATGGGAAGATAAGAGGATTTGTGGATAGGGATGTTTGGGGTTGGTAGGATAGGAGGTAAAGTGGGTTTGATAGGAATATTAGGAGTTGGAAGTAGTGGGGGTAAATTTGATGGAGGAAGATGGATGGTCACATGCTTTTGCAAATGATAGGATGATGGAGGGGGGATGGCAACATATGTTTGTGGAGTGCGATGAAATGCACCATGTTTGGGATTGAATGAATGGATTTTGGAAGGTGTGTGGGTGGTACCAACATGTTTAGATTATTTTTCTTGGGGTGTATAGCCAAGGCCATGCGAAGATGGATGGATTGTGGTGTGGATGGGCTCCAAGATGCCTTGTTCGTGAAGGCCTAAGCCTTTTCCTTGATAGTTCATATGTTGGAGCATGCGACATGCAATGGGATGTTTGGTGCTTTGGAAACAAGATGCGAGTCTATTATTTGTTGGAGAAAGATAGGTGGTGGATGGAAGTTGTTCACCTCCTACAAGGGAGTCACCACGGATGAAAGTGCTTTTTCCAAGTAGATAAGGGGATGGATTTGGGATGGGATTGGTAGATGGAGGTAAAGGATTCATGTGGGATGGTAAAGGGGTGGTAGAAGATGGTGTGAGATCAATAAGTTGATCAATACATGGTAGGGTATTGGGGATCTTATTAGATGGGATGGTGAGAACTTGATTAAGAGAAGGGGTTGATGTTTCAACATGCTTTGGATTTGATTCTTGACATAACTCATGTGGTTTGATAGAAGTGGGAGTGTCTTGGATATATGTGATTGGTGCTTGGATGGATGTGATAGGTGCGTGACTTATGTGTTCTTGAACATGGCTACATGATGGTTCTTGACTTATGATAGGGGGTTGTTCAAGAGATTTGGTGGATGTTGGATTGCATGAGGGTGTTTGATTCCTTGCTAATAGCCAATGGATGGCATCCTTCATGAGTGTATGGGTTGAAAAATAATGTAATTGATGGATAATGATGGTGGATTATGTGGGGTTAGGATTGGGATTGGATAGGTGGGTGATGGGATTAGGTTGTGATGGTTCGTGGATGGGTTCAAGGATAGGTGTTGGACTAGATGGTGCCGTTGGAAGGGTGGGGGTTTTGGGGGATTCCTTTGCTTTTCTTAGTGATGTTCTTTGGAGAAAATCCCACAAGGATTCATTGGATGTTGTGGTGTTAGGATCTGGAAGATTTGATGGTGGATTAGATGGTGGATGTGTGATAGGGGTTGGTGGATTGGGAGATACATAAGGTGATGGATTAAGGTTGATAATGTTGGAGGGATATTGTGATGGGGGGATTGGAGGATGGGGATTAGGAGATGGGGGATTTGGTTGTTGATATAAGCTTTGGATTTCAGAAATAAGGTGTGGTAGATTGGTGTTCCCTTGATCAAAGTTAGCATGAAAAACATTGGGGAATGGATAAGTTAGAGGTATTGATTGGTTGGATAGGTATAGTGGCATGGGTGTGTAAGGGGATGGTGATTGATATGAGGGTAAAGGTTAATATGATGAAGGTTGGTATGAGGGAAGTTGGTATGAGGTTGAAGGTTGATATGAGGTTGAAGGTTGATATGAGGTTGATAGAGTGGATATGTAAGATGTGGGTTGGTATGAAGGTTGAAAGAATGAAGATTGATATGATGTGGATGGGTATGATGTGTAAGGTGTTTGTTGATATGATGAAGGTTGGTATGAGGTCAATGGTGTGGATATGTAAGATGTTGAAGGTTGATATGATGAGGGTTAATATGATGAAGATGGGGTAGGGGTTTGGGATTCTCTAATGATAAGGTGTGCTAAGGGTATATCTTTAATGTCATTTTTGAATTGTTCCTTAGCATTAAGATCCATATTCTCATAGACTTTTCTACGTCTTTGTAATTGTTGTATTGCTTCATAAAGATCCATTTTGTGGGAGATAGTATGGCATGATGGGGGATGATGGATGATTGTGATGTTGGGAATCAAAATTTCAAGACCTTAAGATGATTTGATTTGATTTGTTTTTTGTTGGATGGTTCTCTATGCTTTTGATAGACTAATGATCTTAAGCAAGAGGGTTGATGTGTTTAACTAAGGTCTTGATTTTTTTGATTGGGTTGATTTGGATTTTAGATTGGGATGATAATGATGTTGGTGGATTTTGTTAATGATGTGGATAATTGTGGTTGGCATTTTGGATGAGGGGATTGATGGAGGATGAAGGAGACTAGGTCCTTAACCAAGGTTTAAGTTGCAAAAGATGATCTTTGATTAAGGATTAGGAATTGGAATGTTTGATTAGAGTTTACAATGGATGAGGGATGATTGATGTTGGATTTCATTTTGGATTTTGGATTTGGATGAGATGGGATTGGAATGATGTTGATGAATTGGATTAGGGATGATGAGAGTGATTAGGATAAGATTAGATTGAATGATTTGGATGATGATGTGGATAAGATAGGTGATTAGGATGATTAGGATAGATGAGTGATTGGATTTGAATGTGTTGGAAGAATGAGGTGAATGATTTTTCTTTATGTGTTTGATGTTTAGCTTGATTTGGCAATGTTCAATGAAATGATCACACATGCACACACATGATTCACTCACACAAGACATAAGCAATTTGGCATTTTGAATTTGAAGAATATGATGATGATTAAACAAGCATATGTGCAAGACACATCAACAAACCCTAATGCTTAGTTTGATGGGGTATGGCCAATTAGGTTTTTGGGCAATGTTTACACGAGGTTGACTATAAATTGAAAATGAAATCCTGTCGCACAGCCGGGAGAAGGGGGTAACCCACCCTTCACCTTCACTTCCCAAAGGTAGAAAGTTCTTTGGGGCTTAGCCAAGAGTGACAAGATTTTGATTTCAATGAGGGTGTCTTTGGATTTAGCCTCGGATGAGGTCGTCCCTAGGGGTGATGAAATCCCCTAGTAGGCCTCCTAGGAAAGGGTAAACAAAAGTGAATCAAGTGAGGTGTTTTTGATCTCCAAGGTCACCTTGTGGTGCAAGGAGAGAGCATACACACACACACACACACTTGATTCACACTCGCAGTGGTTAATTGACCCTTAAGAAAATGAAATGTGAGGAAGACACATCAAATAATGATTCTTTTTAGCCCAATTTCAAGATGTGATTGAAGACAATCGTTGATTTTAAGCTCAATTTTGATATGTGATGAAGACAAATGTTTGTTTTAGAAGCCAAAATTGAAATGTGTATGCAAACAATGATTCATTTTGTGTCCCAAATTGAAGTGTGTCGCAAACAAGATTATGATGAAAATGAGACATAGAATGAGTGCACCTGATTATTTCACTATCTAAATTGATGTAGATGTTGATCCTAATATTTTTACAGCCCTGGATGATCACCTGCAAGTCACAAGAATGAAAATAGAACAAGTAGACTAGCCAAGATGATCGTTATGCGAAAATTGAGAATCTACTTAAATATGATGCAAAATAAACTTATAAAGAGAAAATAAGTGTATAAATAGATTCTTTAGGAAATTATATGTGATTTCAAAAACAAATTACAAAAATTTGATCAAAAATGCAAAAGATATGAGCATTTGAAGTTTTCATGCATGTTTGACTTTGACTACAAAAAAAGGTTGGAAAAACATATAGTCACCTAAAAATTTCCTCACAACTGCAAAGTGCTCAGAGTCCTCTTTTGAACAACTATTCATTTGTTTGATTTTGCCACCGTATACGAAAGTTGTGTGAGTTTGAAAAAAATAGCCTCCTTCGGCATGTAGGAGGCACAAGAGGTCAAGCCTGACTGTTTGCAAAAAATGTTAGCAGTTTGTTCCCTCTGGTCACATGTGCCTATCTATTTTCTAGTGGCTTGTTCTAGCAGTTAGGTAACTATGGCAGTTTGTGCCTCTGCTGGTCACATGTGAAATTTTATCCTCGCAGTTTATGTCTTGGGTTGGCGATTGGAGTCTTGATTTAGTCCCTGGTCACTCATGTGACTAGGTCTCAAACAAAATAAAAACAAATTTATTAAGACCCCATAGGGCCTGGTCACCTATATGACCATAGGTCAGAGGTAATGGCTTAAGAGTGCATAAAGCCCACTACTGTCATGGAGTTCCTCGGTCAAGTCAGGGCGAAGAAGGTCAAACCATCGAGTGAATTAAATGGTTTAATAGTGGACAGAGCGGTGGGTAGGGATAAATGGATGGCGACATGACTTAGTCATGGGTGGCGCAGGGTGCCAGATGGTTGAATACCCCAAAGGCGATGGAAGCGGTGGATAGGGGGTTTGTGAAAGCGTCAGAGGGAATGGTGATTGGCTTTATGGAGATATAAGTGTCGAGCTGTAAGTGATGATAGACATGGACCTAGGGTTTGGAGTCGATGGCTTAGAGCTCACCATCAGCTATTGAAAGCCTCATGGTCTGTGAATGGGGTCAACACCACCAGAGGCAGGTGTTAGGGTTTCTAATGGTAGTGGTGAATGGGCTAGGGTTTTTAGCAAAGGAAGGCGGAGATGGGACTAAGGCGACAATATGGGCAGCGACGTGAGTATATTTGGAGTGGGAAAGGGTATAAACGATGGCGATTTGGGGAATGTTTAGTGGTCCCTGAGAGATGTGATTAGGTGACCAATAGGAAGAAGGGGCCGTCAAGGGATAAAAGGTGAGGTCTAAAGTGGAATCAGAGAAAGATGGACAGCCCAATACAGGCAATGGTCAAAGTTGCAGAGGGCAACAATGATTTAGAATGGTGGAAATAATGATTTAAATGATGACCTTCAACACTACAAACCAACGATGGAAAAAGATAGAGAATGCACCAATTAGCATAGTAGGGGGTCACAGATCCGTATAGTACGGATTCATATGGTACAAACTGTACCCTAAAATTTTTTCAAAAGTTTTCAAAAATTCCAGTCACAAAACATAGTTGAATTTATAGTCAAAATTTATGGAATCGACATCCTGATCACGATGGTAAGGTTAGTTGTCACCCAGAATGCAACTTGCAACAACTCACCCCCAAAACTTGCAAAACTTCCCAAAATGAGAGTTAGAAAATGAAGATTTTGACAACAAAACCTTCAAAAACCAACGATTAGATCCAAGACTGGGCATGCCAATATGATTTATGACAACAAAATAAAGATTAAAACATAAATCAAATGCAAAGAACATGATTATACCTTCATAATGAACTCACAAATCCAAGAGGGAAGGAGTTGCACCTGATAGTCTCCTCAGATTTTACCCATGATGACTGAAATGTGGATTGCTCAATGCCTTCAACACAATGTAAATGACATGGAGATTGATAGATTAGATGGAGATGAGGCAAGATTTTGACATTGGGATGGTAGGATGAGGAGATTGTGGAGAGATTTTGGCAGAGGTTTGATGCATGAAGAAGTCTCTGCCCATGGCTTAGAGAGGGGTCCCATTTATAGAGTTTTGGAAATGAGGATGGAGGGTTAGGATTAGAGGGTGAGATCAAGGGCTAGGAATAAAAGTAAATCTTTTATTCATTTTGGGGAAAGGGGTGATTAAATGAGGTATGGGTGTGAAAGAATAAAAAATGAATTAAAAATTCATTTGGGGATAAGAGGTAATGAATGAGGATGGGTGAGGTAAGGGGTTTGTAAGACAAGTAAATGTGATGTGTGATTTGTTTTAATTTTTTATTTGGGGGATGTGGGGAAGGGTGTTAAACTAGGTTTGACTGCCCAAACGAGAGGTTAGGACTAATCAAACAGAAGTTTTGCTTAATTGATCCTAGGGCTAGGATGAGGTAGGCTAGGGTAGGTTAGGGTAGGTCAATTAGTAGGCTAGATCAATTAGATAACCATAATTTATCTAATTAATGAGGATTAGGGAAAAGGAGAATTGAACCAAATAAATATTGGAAATATTTATTTGATTAATGAGGGATAGTGATAAATTAAGTAAGTTAATTGATCACAAGGGATAAACAGATGGTTGGGGATAAAATGATTTCATTCCATTAATAGGAGGGATAAATTGGTTTGCAAAAGCAAGTCAATTTTAGGTGTCTATAGGTTTAATACTATGACCACCAAATAAAATTATGGATGACTAGGATAAATAAATGATTTCAAGTGCGTCATAGTAACACATTTAATTGTGAGAGTATAGTCTTCATTCTCAAAAAAATTAATAGAATAGTAATTAAAATATTCCTATATCTATAACCTATACACCTATAGCTATGATCTATAGTCTTATTACTACAAGGCTTGACAACTAACATCACCTTTTCTTGATAATGGTGTTGTCTCATTCTTGGATAATCTTCATTTTCTCCTTTTAGCTGCACTAGGAGTTGATGCAACTTGATCTGATAGTCTATGATAAATAAAACATGTGCCTCTAGTACTATGAGATATTAATAAACTTTTACAAGTGAAACCTAGTAATGCATTCAAGTTTGTAGACCTATAGCATGGACATATTTAAATAAAATGATTTCAAGTCCCCAACTAACATGTGACCTTCTGACCAATGGCATTGCCTCCTTATCTCTACATCTTCATTTTATCCTTATAAACTTTCAAGCTATTGATTTGGTTTGATGTGACAATGTGGATTAACTAAAATATGTGCCTTTTGTTGTCTAAAAAAAGGAGCCAATAGACACCAAGGCAAAACCATTGACATAAATTTAATTAGAAGTTAATACATTAGGGACATGACTCAAGCAATAGCTCATGACCATTGATATATATGTGTTGTAGACTTTAACCTTACAATATATAATATAGAACTATTGTAAAAAATAAATATTCAAATCAATACTAACACATGACAAATATGCCAGCACTGACTCCACATGAGAACTATTATTATAGAGATTAATCATATAATATACAATAAATAATGTGTGCAAATTGATAATTATGTCTTTGTTACTCACTAGGAATAGTGGACTAAAGTAGATTTGTAGTCTTTGTTTATTCTCCAAATTTTAAGAATCTACCCTCCCATCTTAATGTTGGCAAGTCATAGTGGATTGATCAAATGCCAACCCAAAGGACCAAAAACTACAAATTTGTGATGTTGGAAATGGGTGAATTGAAAATTGAATGCCTAAAGAGCGAATGAAGTATTTTTTCCCTAAAATATGAATCGATACTACATAGTCATACTATGTTTTACATGGTTGATTAAACACATTAACCCTAAAAGACTTATAATTCTAAGCTGATGGGGCACACTTTCAATAAACCACCTATATAATTCAATGTCTATAATAAATTTTTTCTAAATATACCTATCATTGCATGACAATATTACACATTTCCCCTAAATTAACTATAATTTCAATGGTAATTGATCCACCATTGACCATTAATTATTTATAATTTGATTGCTAATCATGCCTCTTTGCCCCTAGTTGCATATAACTTGATTGTTTATCCCACCACTATTTGCCCATAATTAATGTAAATAGGTAGATGATTGAAACATAAATTTGAAAATTAAAAATTCATGTGACTGACAATTGGATCAAGATTAAAAGTTGCATCTAGAATATCGTAGCAGTTTGGACCAAATTAGAGTAAACAATATGGTGATCTAATGTTATTCTAAGATATTAAAACATCAATGCATGGGCGAACTGAAGATATGTGCACAAAAATATAATCAAAATTTGGCAAAAGTATATGCTACCGAAAATAGAAATGTTCACCACTTTCAACCCCCCGAAAGTCAAAAAATTATCAATTGGTGAAAAGATGCCACTAAAATTTTCCTTGTTCCAAACCTATTATTCCCTTGACAATAATTCCATCACTGTGTATTTATAGACAACCTATAACTACAAACATCCCTCTTCCATCTTCCAATCCTCATTAATACTCCTTTAAAGCATTGCATGACTACTAAACATTGTTAAATTTGCCTTAGAAAACTACTCCCTAGATCTAAAAATGACTTATTGTATGACATATTACATAATTCATTCACTGATAATGCTATTTATTATTCTTTTCCAATGTGATTTGTCACTTGTGGATTCTACTTGTATAATGATAACTTAGAGACATTAAATCATCTTCAAGAATTCAAAAATTCCCTTTTAGACTTATTATTGTTGGAAACAAGGTAGATAACTGAGAGGGGGGGTGAATCAGTTATCTTTAATATCTTTACTTTCTTCTTCCTTTTATAAATTGTGCAACATCAAAACATATAAGCATATATAATCATGAGAGAAGAAATGAAATCAACACACATAACACAAGGATTTTAACATGGAAAACCCTGTTAAGGGGAAAACCACAGGGTGACTAACCCAAGATTGTATTCTCTATTAAAAGAATAAGAAGTACAAAATGGCACTTGCCAATTAGGGCTCACTGCCCGAGCACACTACTCACAAGAGGCACATTGCCTACAAGACACTCACTGTCTACAAAGTTTATAGAAAGTAACTAGGTGTTTGAACTGATGAGAGTCATCCATAAATGCTAAAGTTCAGTTCTAGTTAGGCTCAATATACTGATCTAATGCACTTCATTCTTCCTCTGTTCTAGTGCTGCTGCTCTGTCACACACTGGACTTGTATTTCTGCTTCCACACTTATCTCTAACTTTCCTTGCACCTTATTTCATCATGTGTACAAGTACTCACTACTTCATACTAAAATCCATCTGGTATATATATCCGCATCAAGGATTTCAACAACTTTCTAGTCGACAATCAGAATACTCAAGATATTTACCAATTACTGATATGTCAGCTGAATCCATGCTTGAAATTTGATCCGTACCAAAAACATAGACATAGAAGTCATCAATCATGTCGGCCAACCATGTATGATCCCTCAAATAGTTTGATCAACATCAATTACTCATCTAGATTGAAGTCTGATACTCTATCGATCAGTTCTTCCTCAGTCTGCTCTGCCTGTCTAAAACCCAACACTCAGATGCTCATATCTTTTCCATATTTCATTACCGGAGTCTCAATCTCTGGAAGATAGTAGTCACACTTGACTTGTCCAAGTCCACAACTTGCTGAGTTACACCATCTGAGAGATCTAGACCTGTTTATCGGACCTTGCTATATGGTCTGTTCTTATTCACTGGACCAAAACACTCTTCAATCTAAGTTCTGGTATAGGCATACTATGTGCTGTGGATGTGAGGGATAGGCTTTGTTACCATCAATGATAACACTCATGATGCCACACAGTGTCTCTTGCCAACAATATCCCCTTTTGGCATTGATGGAAACACTTAGTGAAAAATGACTCAGTGTCATAGCAAACTCCCCCTTGGCTGATGCTCTATCTTGTGTACTATTTTACCAAAGCTCCCCCTTAGTTGGATTCCACATTTTTCACTACTCCTTACTCCCTCTTTGACATTAATGGCAAGGGGTGGAACCCACACACCAAAATTTGCAAAAATCAACCTATAATGAGCCGCATAAGTATATATACAAGTTATACTTACATATACTTAAGTATATCCGCAAAAGTGGTCTTCAACTGTACAAATTCTATTGCCCAACTCGATTCATCCTATCCAAAATGGAGATCTAACCACTCAAAAAAATGCATATACTTCTGCCCTTCTTAAGTCTATCGGATCACTAGTCCAGTCTGTGGTCTGAGCATCTAATAAGGCCACATGCATTGCCTCTAACTTAGGGATAATTATCCCTCTAAGTTCACTCATCCTGCTTATTATATTCTTCTTCTCTTTATCCAGCCTCTTTATTTCATTTATAGTGGCAATATCCTGGCATTCTTGATTCATTATGGATGTAGTGAGGGGATCAAAATTCTAAGATAAACTTGACAGTTTACCTTCTTGTTCTTTCACCTTCTTTTCAATATCCTCTAGCACTTTAGACCAAGATAGACAAAATTTGTACATGTCCCCACCATCTTTAAGAGCATTTTCTAGGCTCTTTATCCCAATATCTAGGGTTCTCCTATCATTAGTAATGAGTCCCTGTAATTCAGTGAACCTCTTTCCCAAAAACTCTTTTCAGACCTTTTCTTCTGTTGATTTCTCTAAGGAATCAAAATGAGTGCTGACAGAGTTTACTAGAGATTTCAAGTTACTAGATGGAGAGGCCAAAAGATCCTTTTGAAAAGATGGAATGATCTTCTCTACCATATCGGATGCAATCTCTAATAGCTCACGGTCTTCCATACAAGATTTCAGAAGTTTTTCTTTAGCTTTAGCTTGGACAAAAGATGCTATTTTCATTGTCTGGACCAGAGAGAGGGAATCAAAATTTTGTGGTCCTTGCAATAGTTTTGGTTCATCTATCTCTATCATTTCTTTGTTCAAGAAGCTCTTTACTGCTTCTACAGTGTCTCTTGTCAGAGACTGAGTCTTCTTTCCTTTTACAATCTTAGAACTGTCATTAGAGATATTCTCTATTTGTTATTCTTCTCTTCCCTTTACCTCCTCTTCTTGACTCAATTTTTCCTCTTTTCTTCCTTCTCCTTCAGTTCCTGGATTTGGAGTGTCTGCAGTGGGATCCAGAGGAGAGATGTTAACTGCTTCATGGACTTCCTCTTCGGGAACAAAGGAATCCAAGTCCTTAGACTTCTCCTCATCTACCTCTTTTGACCCTTCTACATTTTTGTCAGTAGATTCTTCATTTGATGTCTTTTATCATTCAACATCCATGGTAGAAGGCTCTTCATCTATTTCCTATATAACAGGAAGATTGAATCTTTTGAAGGCATTCTGGAGGATGTCTTCTATTTATTTTACTACTTGATCAGTTTCTCCAAGCATAAGTTTGTTCATTCTTGCTTTGCTCCAGAACTCATCCTTGCAGTCCTTAAAGATCATGTTCATTTGTTTTGGAGTAATGGAAAGATAGAGCTAAATTACAATATGTTCTCTATTCTCTAAGTCTTTTGCCTTGGCATTCTCTTTTCTAATTTCAGGTACCTTCTTAAGACTTTTTGGAATTAATGAAATGATTTCAATGAATGCTTTATTATAAATATTCAGGTACTTGACTGTGGCTTCTTTCAAGATCCTCTTGTCAGTATCACTATATTCATCATAGAATTCTGTTATTGGTTGCAGATTCCCATCCACAATGACTACCTTAATGATATCATCAATAGAAAGAGTGGTCTTTTCAACATATTCTTTTGCCTCTTCTTCTTTGTTTTTACTGGCAGAGGATTCCCCAGATGTTTTCTTCTTCTTCATTTTCTTACCTTCCTCATCAGACTATGTTTCTTCATCATCCTTGTGACTTATGTAAGACCTTGTGGCTTTTGTTTTTGTTCTCTTTTCTCCTTTTCCAGATGTCTTGACTTTCGATTTGGTGGCTCTTGAGCTCTTAGAAGTGGCAGGTGCAGAGCTCTTGGAGGATCTAGTCTGAGAGGAGGCTTGTACTAGAACACTTCCCTTTTCTACTTCTTGGTTCTCTTTCTCAGCTCTTTCTATTTTCTCTCTATTTGCATCAACTACCTCTTTTGATATGCCATATATTTTGGCAATTTCCTCTACTTCCTTTCTAACTTTCCTCTTTATCTCTAGTTGTCTCAGCTCAACATGTATCTTTACACTTAATTCTTGAAAGGTTCCAAACCTTTCTACCTCAGTGTCCTTTGGCTGGCTCAACAGGTGTTGAACGTGAAGCTCCAAGATTTTCTCATCTACTTGGTAACCCATTGGCATTATCCACACTGTTCAGGGCTCAACTGCCTCCATTAGGCCTTGATCAGTGTCAATCATGAAGCACACTATATCCTTGTATTTTTCAACTATGGATTGGGGTATCCTTTCTCTAGAATGCATCATGATTTGAAAATTCTTAAAGTAACCCTAGAGTGTTGTATTTTGAGCTTTAGCATCACCAAGCCCATACATATAGTCTTTGATCTGTATGGCAACTAGTCTGTCATTTTACCATACCCAACCACTTGATATAGGCAGCTCATTCATATAGTAGAAGAACAAACATAGTATTAGACAACCATTCTTGAATGAGTTCTTCTTATCCTTCTTGATCTTCTGCAAGTTTTCTAATAGTTGGTTTAAAAGAAGATCACATAGGTCATAATCTGCATTTTCCCTTAACATCTAATATGCTGTATATATTGTAGTCCCAGAGACAGAATTCTCCCTACTCAAATGATAGATCTTATATCCAATTATCATAGAGGCAAATTGATATCCAAATCAGTGATGTCTTCTATGGTCATTGCTCTCTTGTCAAACTTAGATCCGGTAGTTTCATTTACTGTCTAGTTTTTGACATATTTGAGTGCAAGTAACCCACCAGATGAGTCCAATCCTATTACTGCCCTAATGGCATCTTTTGTTATCTTGAAGGTCTTCATTAAGCACATAAAATCATCATGTATTCTTCTAAGAACATACTAGACTCAATCATCTTCTGCAAAATAGGGAGATTGGATGCACTATCCAAAGTGCTTATCTCGGAGGGCCTTGTATTGAGATTTGAGTTCAAAACTTTCATCTATTAATTTTTTATGGTAGATGTCCATCAACTTGTATTCTCCAAATTCCTTAATATTGGCGTGGATGTAAACCCTAACATCTTCTATGTGCAATACCCCATGTAGAATGCTTGAAAAAGCACTTAAAGGATCAACTTCTATGGATTTATAGGGGTGTTTCTTGAATTTTGGGTGTGGCCTATTAGTGATCTTAAGAACCATTGGAGTAGCCATTTTGCAAAGGATTCAAAGAGAGATTTTTAAAAGGGAAGTACCTTTGTACACTTCAGGGTTCAAAAAAGAGCTCAAATAAATCGCTGGTTGAATTGGATTTTGTAGTTGATCTTTGAGAGTTGTAGACACTTTGATGTAGAGCTCTTCTTTTCTTCTTCTCAAAAGAAAATGTGCAAAGAATAAGTGAATGAACCTCTTTTATCTATGTGCAAACTATAATTTCCTTTTTTAATAAATGCACAACTTAAGTCATCTGGTTGCCTTGCTGTGAGAGAGATCTTTTTGAATCACTGAGATGCACTTAGAATCATTTTTAGTGATAATTGAAAATGTATCTTCTTTCCTCCAATCATGCCATGAATTTGCAGATCAAGATACTTTAATTTTGAATCATACTAGATCTGTCCATGAGAATCCTACTTTATTGGATGGCCGTCAAACCAGATCAATCTTGGATGATTAAACTCTTGTAAAACTCCATGTGGATCTTTTATATCTTTACTGAGGTTTATTTAGATATTTTTCTGAGAATCCTTTAATCCACAACATTCCATGTTCCAAATTTAGGCACCAATTGACTGGCTGGGGGAATTTATTTTTCTTTGTGACTCCCCCTAAGCTAGAGCTCATCTGTTCAATTTCTGGAAGGAATATCAGGACCAGATTCCGGTACGGATCCATCCCCATCATTTTTTTGTACTATTCTTCATCCAAATCTTGATCATCTCCCTTTGAACTTCATCCACATTCACTTTGCCTTTTCCCTTGTCTTGATTTTGATTATGATGCACCGGACCCTTTTTATCATGATTTTTACTTCTACAGAATTTGGCAATATGACCAGATCTATTGCAATTGTAAAAAACAACAATTTCTTTGCATATTTGACTAATATCCTCTTGATCTGCATTGATTAGCCATATGTCCCATTCTATTGCATGCAAGTATCTACCATTGAATGAATTGTTTATTTGCATATTTCTGCATTCCTGAGATTTGTGACCATACCTTTTGCAATCGAAACACTGTCTGGAGAAGAATTGATTAGTCTGATTCATTCTCCTTCTACACTAAGTTACTTTATGACTAAAGTTGTTACAATTGTAGCAGTATCCATTGAAGGATGGATATCTTTGAGCATTTGGTTGCCTTACCGGAGGTCTTCTAGGCCTATTTCTTTGATTTCCTGATCCAAAGTTCTTCTGACCAAATCCAGAGCTTTCGCCTTTCTCATATCCCAAGCCATGCTTGTCATCTACCCTCTTTTATCTTTCAAGAACTTCAAGTTGAGCTGAGCTTATCTTGAATTTCTCTTTGTATTCATTTGCTATTTGAAGATCTTGTTTAAGAGTGTCTATCTTATTCTCAAGTTGTTCTTCATTATCTCTAGCTTCTTCAAGATCAGATTCAAGATGCCTGATTATTCTGTCCATTTTGTGGTAGTCCTTTGTCTTCTCCTTGAGAGATTGTTTTAGATTATCTTCAATTTTCCTTTTCTCTTCAATTTCTTGGGTGAATCTTATAACCCTTGATTCCATCTCATGCCTTACCATAATGACCTCTTTTGATAGCTTCTCACATAGGTTATTTTTCTCATTTAGATCTTCATTAGTATCATTAGCTTCACTTTGACTTGCTAATTTTTGAAGTAGTTCCTTTCTCTTTTTCACAGAGATGCTCAGTTTTTCTTTTAGCTCATTTATGAAATCATCAGCTTGTTTGAGTCTTTCTCTCAAGTTATTGACTTCAGAGTGAGATTGTTCAAGATCATCTAAGGCAGACCAAAGTTGTTCCTTCATACCATACATATCCATTGAGATTCCTAGATCTTCCTCAAGCTGTTAGGCTCTATTTAGAGGAAATTGGCTCTTATACCAATTGTTGGAAACAAGGTAGATAACTGAGAGGGGGGGTGAATAAGTTATCTCTAATATCTTTACTTTCTTTTTCCTTTTATAAATTGTGCAACATCAAAACATATAAGCATATATAATCATGAAAGCATAAATGAAATCAACACACATAACACAAGGATTTTAACGTGCAAAACCCTATTAAGGGAAAAACCATGGGGTGACTAACCCAAGATTGTATTCTCTGTTAAAAGAATATGAAGTACAAAATGGCACTTGCTAATTAGGGCTCATTGCCCAAGCACACTGGCTACAAGAGACTCATTGTCTACAAATTTTATAGAAGGTAACCAGGAGTTTGAACTGATGAGAGGCATCCACAAATGCTGAGGTTTAGCATTTGTTAGGCTCAATATACTAATCTAATGCACTTCATTCTTCCTCTACTCTAGTGCTGCTGCTCTGTCACATACCAGACTTGTATTTTTTCTTCCACACTTATCTCTAATTTTCCTCACATCTTATTTCATCATATGTACAATTACTCACTCCTTGATACTAAAATCCATTTGGTATATATATCCATATCAAGGATTTCATCAACTTTCTAGTCGGCAACCAGAATACTCAAGATATTTACCAATTACTAATCTATCGATTGAATCCATGCTTGAAATGCAATGTGTATCAAAAACATAGACATAGAAGTCATCAATCATGTCAAACAACCATGTATGATCCCTCAAATTGTTTGATCAACATCAATTACTCATCTGGATTGAAGTCTGATACTTTGTCAGTTAGTTTTTCCTCAGTCTGCTCTGCCTATCTGGAACCCAACACTCAGATGCTCATCTCTTTTCCATGTTTCATCACTGGAGGCTCAATCTCTAGAATATAGTAGTAATGATACTCCTCTTGACTTGTCCTAGTCCACAACTTGCTAAGTTACACCATCTGAGAGATCTGGACCTGTTTGTTAGACCTTTCTATATGCTCTATTCTTGTTCACCGGACCAAAATGCGATTCAATTTGACTTCCGGTATAGGCATACTATGTACTGCAGATGTGAGGGATAGACTTTGTTACCATTAATGTCAACACTCATGAAGGCACACAGTGTCTCTTGCCAACAATTATATGGTGCTAAGTTGTTAGAAAACATTTTTCCACACTTTAAAAGAACATACATTAAAGTGTTTTTTTTCACATTTACACATGGATCCATCCTCTTTTACTAATTTATTTAATACCTTTGCCCTTGACACTTCCAGCTTTACATTGTTCTTAATGTCAAATTTACTAAGTTGGTAAAAAGGAAGCATGAAACTAATGTGAAACTTACTGATTATTTATTGAGAATACAAATATTACTTTCCAATAATGAGTTACAAAAAAACAAAAACTAAATTATATTGGTCATTCAATCATAGTTATAAAAGATAAAGTTGTCTTCAATCATTATGCATGACATTCAAATTTGTGTGCTAGTGTGAGAAGATATGAATTTAACTTGCTCAGTGATAATCTATTAGCATATTGTTCATCTAGCACATTGCATACCACATCCCCTAACCCTATTAAATTCCAACCAAAGAATAATTTTAAGAAGTCTAATCACAGTACATACCAACCAAAACAATAGCCTATGTCTAGTGTTAATCATGTGCATTAATCTCATGAGGCATCTAATGCTATTAGCATTAGACGAAAAGTGTAAAGGACTTTCACAAAGATAAATGATCCCTTGCATGTTATATTAAAAATTGTTTTAGGAGATAATTTAATCACTTTGCCAGCTATTTGGCCATTACATACTTTTCATCTATCGAAATAGTTTGATGCAAGATCATATTGTAACTTTCATTGCATAAATGGTCATATAACAGAAAATGCACATCACTCTCAAAAGAAATAAGTCTTGATGGGGCTAATGATGGGAGAAATAAATTATTTTCTTCCCTAAATAAAAACTTACAACTATATACTATTTCCTTCCTAAAATATGACCAAGCCAAGAATATAGAAGTTGTTGAAGAAGAAAAATATCAAGATGATACATTGTCACCTTCTTCTATATGATTTGTAGATTGTTTAGGATTTATTAAAGATCAACCTAATGCACTTTTCTCCCCTACCATTATCTTTTTACAATGAAATTATTAGTAATGCCTATTATGGGCCATTCCGAATCAAGGGATTTACTTAATGCAAGTTCATTGATGGAATTGTTGTAGATCATATATTCACCTTTAATGTTTGTACATGGATATATTTAATATGATTCCATTGATGGAATTGTTGTAGATCATGTGTTCGCCTTTCATGTTTACACAAAGAAGTTCTTTACAACCTTTGCCTACATAATGATACTTATGGTTACTCGAGAATAGTTGTTAAATATATTAAAGGTCACATACAAGGTGAACTAAAATGTATAATCTTAAAGTTGTAAATTAATATAAGAGAAGAGAAACTATTATTTCATATTATATTGATATTAAATAGATGCAACATTTTATTTAGACCATTGGTGGATGGAACACTACTAATCAATTTTCCATTTATAGTACTTTAATCCATTAAATAACTAAACTAATCATTCTCTATTACTCTAGATAATTAGCACTTAATGCTTAAACCTTTATTTTCTAAATCTCACATATTGTTATTTAACATTAGACCTATGTTTATAATAATTTAAGAATGTATTCATTTTCATCACTTCCCAATAAACCAAACATTCTCTCTCTTATTTTAAATAATTAATATTCAACTCTTAATCTTTTATTTTCTAAATCTCATTTATTGTTTTTTAACATTAAACTTACATTTATCCTAATTTACCAAGGATTTCAGCTTAATCACACAAACAAGTGAATATGACACTTTTAGAAGAAAATAATACAATACAAAAGAAGCTGTCATAATACTGGCGCATAGAAAATTAATAATCATTCCCTGCCATTATTTCAAATAATTAAGACTCGACTCTTAAACTTTTTGTGTTATTAAACGTTAAACCTGACTTTACAATAGTTTAAGAAAGCATGTATTTCCATCACACAAACAAGTGGAGACGACATTTTTACAACAAAATAATACAAGTTAGTCAATTCTACGACGAAATGATACACCTTTCATTTGGTTTTGAAGTGTTACAAGGTTTCCTCGTATACTTGACATGGCAGACAAACTACCCCATTTCAGTATTTTAAACTGGTATTGTTCTTATCCTTCTATCTCCTACAGAATATCACAAGGATTTGAAAGGGATAGAACATATTCTTGATTTAATTGATGTAACCCCTTTTGATAACGGTTGTATAGGTAAAATAATTTACAAATAGATCGTCGACCCCTGACTACAAAATCAAACCTAATTAAAGTGAAACTCTAGAGTTCCGAACACCGGCGAACCAAGAGAAAGACATCTAATACCATAAGTGGTATTCCAGGCAATTCTAAAACCGCTTTTGATTGCTCTTGGCCATCTATAAATAAGAACAAATTTCAAATCTATTCTTCGTCGACTACTTGAGTTTAGTGGTAACGTTTATTCCTCTATAGTCTTCATAGCAAGTATAGATTTACTAGCAGAATGAAGGGAGTTTTAGGTCATGCTGCTGCTTTTCTTTTGCTTGTGTTGGTTTTATCTTGTCTGCTCCCTTCCATCTCCACAGCTGAAGGAGACCCTCCTATCATGTCTTTCAATCTGAAACAGTGGAATTCCAGAGTTAAGGATGGTGAGAGCAATTTAATGATTAGGAAAATATTGGCCGAGTATTACCCAGATGATCATAGTCCAGGCTGCGGTCATCTATGTCCCTCCCCCGACAACCTCTGAATTCCAATCGTCACGACGGACTCGAGAAATGGAATTGCGGTTCGATTTGGACTCAGAGCTGTCTGTTTAGATGGATGCTTTTGTATTTCAGTCTTCCTTTAAATATATAGCGAAGGAATAATAATATGTGCTGCAAGTTGTTTGTTTTTTGAGATTATAAATGTTAGTTGCTTGAGCATTAGCCATGCTAAATATCATTCATATTTGTCTGTGGTTTAATCTATTGAAGCCACCCACTGTAATGCGGAGAAAATAAAAAAGAAAAAAGAAAAAAGAAAATTAAAACAGTTAAAGAAAAAAAGGTGGAGAAAATTAAAAAACTATGGAACTATAAAAGAAATTGCAAAAAAAATAAAAAAGGTTGAAAGAAAAAAGGTGAAAAAATCACAAAAAGCATAACAAAAAAATACAAATAAATAAATAAATAAATAAATAATAAATTAGAAATGGTTGAAGGAAAAAAGATGGAGGAAATCACAAAAGCTATGGAAAACACAAAAAAATATTGACAAAACATAAAGATTGTAAACATGATATTTCCACAGTCCATGATCAAATGTAGAATTCAGGCTTCTCTATACTTTTTTTTTATCAAGAATAGTGACAAAACCTTAGAGAGTGAGAACATAAAAAATACTGACAAAACCTTGAGAAAATGAGCATACTTTAGAGATATATTTTTTTTAAATATACTAGTCCTATAATAATTTTACACTACTTCCATATGTCTTATTTTTATTTTTTATTTTAGCTCTCTTTTATAGAACTTATAAATCAACAATAAAGTTATATAAATAGGAGCATTTTGTTATTTAAAAGTGTTTATTGAGTATGAAAAAGTTATACAAAATTCAGTAATATTTTATATGTGAATAAATGTATTTTTATCATTTTTATTTTTATTTTTGGGAATTCAAAATTACTAAAACAATAAAGTTATATAAATAGAAGTATGTTGTTAACTAAAAGTATTCATTTTTTTTCATTTTTGGGTTTTTGTTGATAGGAAAAAAAAAAATCACTCAGAATCAAGTATGTAGCCCTCAAAATTAGCTTTCTATAAAGTATAATAAATGTTTCATTGTTGTTTCCTATGAGAAAATGTAGCCCTCAGAATTAGCTTTCTAAAAAGTATAATATAATGTTTCACTATTGTTTCTTATGAGAAAATGTATCTCCAATTCCCATTCACCATAGTTAAGATGTTCTTTTCAATATTATATATTTTTTAATTTTGTCAGAAAGATAGGTCTATTAACAGAAAATCAAGACAGGAAAAATAACAAATTAGGTTTAGAAAAATTCAATTATTTCATTGCATTACACATAATATTTTTGATTCAACAAAGAAAAATCAATTTTGATAAATAGGCAAAGGAAAACATGTTATAGTAAGATGACTACTGATTAAAAATTTTGTAATTACACCGACAGACATTCCTACATTCACGGCACGAATGTGAGCTCCAAAATTTCTACGTAAACTTATAAGATTCCAATTTATAATCTTTATTTAAAAAACCAAATAGTCACTCCACAAATTAAAAAAGAAGGTGAAAGGAATTAAAAAAAAAAACACCTTGGTTAATTTTGTTCATATGTAAAAGGAATTTAAAAATAGACGCCTCAGTATACTTTAGATATTTTTTTAAATATAAATATACTAGTAAATAAAATCAATTAAAATTATCAAAAATATTCATGAATTATAAATTATAGTTAGTGATCTAATTCTAAAAAAATTTTGAATGATTTTAATTTTGATAATAATTATATATTATAGTAATATGTCACTTAATATAAAAATTAAAAATTAAAAATTAAAAATTAAAAATTAAAAATTAAAAAATACATTGAAAGCTAACCAAAAATATGGATTTTTATAAAATTCAAAACAATTATAAATTAAATTTATTGAGAAAATAACACAATAACGGAAAATTCAATACAAACATGACATATTACAAAAATATAGAGTTAAAACTATGAGTGGGAAAATAGTGTCGCTATGGTTTTCACCCTCAACAAAGCAAAGAGAGACGAAGATACTATATGACGTAATAAAATAAAATATTGCTAAGATTTAACTTTATTTAAGGATTATTTTGCTAATATCAACATTAATATTCTAAGATTGACTTAAGAATGGATTTTTGATAGATTAATAGCTTTCAGACTAAATTTTAGATTTTTTAAAGAATATTAGGTTAATATTGTCCATAAAATTTATTAGGTCAATATAGCCAATGAGTATTAATGTTTTACTAATTAGAAAAAGTGAGTGGATACATAATGTATTGCGTGGAATTTGACTGATGTTTTAAGAAAACTATGAGTTGTAAAAACATGTTGAATGATTTTTTTTATATTGAAAGAATGCAGGTTACAAATAAACATTGTAAAGATTGCGAAAAAGAGCAGTAACTAACAACACAATCACAAATAAAATTACAAATAGCAAGACCGACAACTCCCAACCATTTCAACAACTAAAAAGATGAAAGTGCTATAAAAAATTACAGCCACTTGTTGTCAAGAACTTTTTTTGTGGACATTGAATGCTATGAAAGAGACATAAAGACATATAGATTCATTTTAAATTGAAGTCCTAAAAAAATTAATAATTATATATTGAAAAGAAACATGAAGGATTTCTTTTTTCTTGAACCAAACACTCCAATACAATTCTTAGTTGGGCTGATAAAAAGGTGACCTTGGTGAGTTCAATGACAATCGAAGTAGCGGCAATTTTTTTATCCCTATAATTGTAAATTAGTTCTTAATTATGGCTCTTCTTAATCTCTGTAATTGTAATTTGGAAAGTTGTACTTGTTCCATATATAATAAACAACGAATAACATATTAATAAGTATAGACAAAGCATATATTTGTTTCTAGATTGATTTTTAAAAATTAAAAACAATAAATAACAAGTATAGAGAAAGAAAAGATTTGTTTATAAATTGATTTTTAAAATTTATTGAAGATAAATATTTTTTAAAATATTCTAATTTAATATATATTTCTATATCAATTTTTTAAAAAAGTTCAAATAAACATTGTAAAAGAAAACATCATTTATATTTCTATAACAAATTATTATAAAATAATCCATATTATATGTAAGAATATTATATTATATTACCCTATAATAAAATTTTAGGGTTTACAAATAATTTAAAGTGTCATATATAGGGTTCTGTAAAAATTTAGCAAGTCAAGTTATATGGTCTAATAAATTTTAAGGTTGTAAAATACGGTCTAAAATGCCAAAAATGGTCAAATAGGCCATCAAATTTGAGGCTTGCTCATGTGTATGTGCCACATAGAACTCGTATGTATATACATTATTTTGATATGTATTAATTCATGATATTTAGTGTTGAAATTGATGTACTTACCAATGATATTTTGTATTGGAATCTAGTGTCCAACTATGTATGAAGGAATGTATACATTGTGACTATGTGTGTGAACTATGTAAGTGTTTTGAATCATTATTTTCACTATATCTTATTTATGTGATTTGATTATGTTATCTAATTCAACACCAAGCATATTATTGACTACTAATGGCTACATTTATATTTTGGATCATATAGTTTGGACTGATTATCATTTCATGTAGTTTATTGATGTACTCACATTATATTATACCATGTTTGGTGTTTATATTATACTTCAACTATATTGCATGGAGCATTTATGCTTGATGTTTTTTTAGTGGTGTGTATGAATAAGTTTTTCCCAAATGATGGTTATTTGAAGACAATTTATTTTGGGCAAATATGTTGTGTATATCTTCTCCATTTTACTTGATTGGAGTTGTGAGATGTATTTTTTTGATACATGTGAAATTATGATCTAAATAAATATCTATTTTGAAACCATGTGTTTAAAGTAAGCCCATCAAATGTGGATTTTCTTTATGTATGGTTCTTTTAATGTACTTTTTCTATTTGTTTCTTATAAATTTTCACATTACTTATTGTGAAGTATTTACAAATTACCTTTATATTTTAAATCAAAAACATATTTAATCCAATTGTTATCATGGAGTGGCTCTATGCATTCCAATATTACGATATTTCAAAATTGTATTTTGATTTGAAAGATTGTTTGGGTTTTATCCCTTATCAATATTAATTAAATCTATGTGTTAATTTAATTGGGAAAAGAACTCCCATGTATGCAATTAAATTAAAAATGTTAGTAATTTTAATGTTTTTTAAAATATACTTTTATTGGAGGAAAATATCTAATTGAAATATCCACTTGTAAAATATCTTTTGGGTGGGAAAGAAACAAAAGTTTGAAGGGGTTTAAGGATTTTTTAAAAGTTAGAAAGAAAGAAACAAAAATAATTTTTCATTCATTCTTACCTATTTGTTTATAATTGCTCTCCATTCTCTATTTTCTTATTAGTCTTTAATTGGACATGGATTTGGATGTTGCAAGTATGTGTCTAATTGGTGTTGTCATTGATGTCAATATATCTGTGTTGTTAGTAGTGTCAACTGTGCTTGTACTTTATTGAGGATATTGAGAAAATTAGCCCCTTCGATGATAACAATGTGTTGTAGTAGAAACAATACATTGAAGGTAGAAGAACAATCCAGAAGAATGCTCCACATTTTTTGTAGAATAAATATCTTTGCCTGCAAATTGCAAGTTATTTAAAAGCTTGTCTGAAGATGTATATTCTGAGTTTGAGCCTCCAGTATGAAGAATTGAGAGAGTTATGTTCACCAGACTAAAAGCATCTTTTTCTGAGTGTTTGGTGGTGACAAGGAGAAAGTGTTTTTCTCCACATTGAAGTATTTTGGTCTACGGTTCTAGAAGTAAGTCTTTGATGATGATTAATGCCTTCAAGTGCGATGGTTCATGATTTTTTGGTCCGCAAGCTATCTTTTAGTCATGACAGTGGCTGGCAGTGTTGTTCTTGTGCTCCAGTTTGAAGAATCTTGTTGATAGAGTTGTTAGAGATTGTGTGGTTGTTCTTGGTGATTACAATGTGCTTGTGGATATCTCCCGATCATGCTCCTACATTTAGATTGGTCCACAAGGTGTAATTCAGATTATGCATGAAGCATGTTCTTGAGGATACTTGTGTTGACATCAGTCTTGGCTGACTTGGTTGAATTCATCATCTATGGAGATGCATCAAAGATTGTGATAGTGTGTTGTAGCATGGAAGATTGAGTTTGAGTCCTAGCTAAGGTGTGGCATGATCTGCATACATTCCTACATCTTTTTCTTAGCTAAATCTATATTAGGTCTAGACCTATTTTATGTATGTTTGTAATGCCGACCTTGGAGATTGTTCCAATGGCTGATGATTGTAATGCCAACCTTGATGATCATTCCAATGTTGATGTAGTCTATAAATACTTGTAATTGAGTCATGGAAAAGTATCCAAGAATGAAGATGTGAACATAAAGTGAAGGAAGGTAGTAGAGCAGAGCAGAGGTGTTTGTGCTTCAATGGAACTAAACTTTTGTATGAAGTAGATGATGTTATCTCAGTTCAATTTTTTGGCAGTAAGCCTTCTTCTGGAAGTGAGCTACCCTTCAGCAGTGATCCTTCTTCTGGAAGTGAGCCATCCATAGGCAGTGAGCCTTTGTTTTTTGGTATTGATATAACTTATATATTTTTGTGGGCTAACACCCACCATGGTTTTTCCCTTTTAGGGTTTTCCACATAAAAATCTGGTGTGTCATCTATTATTTAGGCTTTTGTGTTCAACTTATCATTTGATGCTTTCATGGTTGCATATGAATATAAGTAATTGATAAGTTGATGATCATAATTAGTTAAAAGTTTTAGAACAATTGATTCACCCTCCCTCTTAGTTGTCCAGTGTAGTTCGACAATTGGTATCAGAGTGAGGTTCCTCTAAAGAAAGCCTAATAGCTTGAGGAAGATCCAAGATGTCTTATAAGAAGGAAGCTCCACATTTTGATGGGACAAATTATGCTCTTTGGAAGGCACGAATGAAAAGCCATCTACTTTGTCTTAGGTATAAAGCATGGAAAGCTACAAAAGTAAAATATACCATGCCTCCAAATGGTTTGATGACTGAAGATGAAATCAAAGAATATGAGGTGGATGTCAAAGAAAAGGATTCTCTGCTAAGTTCCTTAAGTGACTATGTGCTAACAAAAGTTATAGACCTTAAAACTACAAATGAGCTATGGGATAAGCTAAAAAATCTGTATGAAGGAGATGATTCTATAAAAGAAGCCAAGATAGAAAGTCTAAAACAGAAGTATGAGGGTTTGAAGATGAATGAAGATGAAAACATAATAGCATTTATGCAAAGAGTTGATGAACTTGTCACTGGAATAAAAGGTATGGGAGGAACTCTTAGTGATAAGGAAGTTGTGATGAAAATTTTCAAATCTCTACCAAAGTCATATATTCACAAGGTATCTACAATTGAAGAATTCGTGACTATGAAAACTACTAACAGAGATCAGTTACTTGGAAAGCTTATAGCCTTTGAGATGAGAGAATTTGGTGATGCCCTACCTAAATTTGAATCAACTTTTAAAGCTACTACTTCAACAGAGATCTTTAGAGCTGAGAAATGCAAAGTGGATGATGACTTTGATGAAATTGAAGCCAACTTTGTTGACAAGCTTCAAAGAGGATCTGGTAAGTTCAAAGGCAAATTACCTTTCAAATGTTTCTCCTGTCATAAAGTAGGTCATTATGCTTCTAGATGTCCTGAAAGAATTGAAAGAAATAACAAGAAACATGAGAGTAGGCCTAGAGTCCCAAAGAAATGCTCATATGTCAAATATTTTGATGATGAAGGGGCGACTGATGATGAATCTAATGATGCTAACAGTAGTGTAAATGAATGTCTATTTATTTCTATTAAAGAAGATCCTATGTCTACTAATTTGACTAGTTGTGTGAAGGATGAAAAACTAGTAGAAGAAAGTACTTTGGCTGGTTAGGTTGAGAAAGATAAGGATGAATGGATTATTAATAGTGGATGCTCACATCACATGACTAGTGACAAAAGTAAGTTTGTAAGTTTGGAAAAGTATGATGGAGGACTAGTTAGGTTAGGAGATAATGCAGCTGGTAAGATTTGTGGAAAAAGATCTATTTCATTTGATTGAAAGCATAATGCTGACAATATTCTATAAGTGTTTGAAGCATAATCTTTTGAGTGTTGGTCAGATGTGTGACAAAGGATATGATCTAAGATTCAAAGATAATGGGTGCAAGATCATGGAAAGTTCTAGAACTGTGATTGCTACTAGTAAGAAGACAAAAGGTAACATATATCAATTGAGAGGAACAAATGATTATTGTTTATTGTCTCAGGCTGATGAAAGCTGGTTGTGGCATAGAAGGATGTGCCATATAAATTTTTATAGTCTAGTAAAGATAAACTCAAGTCAAGTTGTGAGAGATTTACCAAAACATGTGAAACCCTCCAACTCAATTTGTAAGGAATGTCAATTGGGAAAGAAAATAAGAACGAGTTTCAAGAGCAAAGAACATTTTTCTACTAGTTTGCTGGATCTAGTGCATACAGATCTCTGTGGTCTTACAAGGGTGAGAAGTCTACAAGGTGATAGGAACTTCATGTTGCTTATTGATGATTATTCTAGAATGACTTGGGTTACTTTTCAAAGAGATAAATCTGAAGCCCTAGACAAGCTTAAGTCTTTCAAGGCAATGGTTGAGAATGAAATACATTTGAAGATCAAATGCTTGAGACCTAACAGAAGAGGTGAGTTCACATCAAATGAATCCAACATTTTTTGTGAAGAGCATGGGATAAAGAGATATGTTTCTGCACCTAGTACACCTTAGCAGAATGGAGTTGTGGAAAGGAAGAAAATGATAGTTCAGGAGGCTGCTAGGACAAGGATAAAGGAAGAAAGTTTGTCAGAAGTCTTTTGGAAAGAAGCTATTCATACTGTTGTCTACATTCAAAATAGAGTTCAAGTGAAAGGTAATGATACTAAAACTCTGTATGAATTGTGGTATGGATGAATTCCCACCATAAAATATTTCAAAGTATTTGGAAGCAAATGTTATATTAGGAGAGATGAAGATCTAGGAAAGTTTAATGCAAGATGTAATGAAGGAATCTTTCTAGGATATTCTACCAAGAGTAAGGTTTATCGGTGCTAGAACAAAAGTGTTGAGTTGTTTGTAGCTTAGATCAGATAACATATTCATTATGATCGAATGATATATTACCAAAGCATAAACATCTTCTGCATTCTAAACGGTGATTAGTAACTGTTAAAATGGGTGAAACTGATTACAATACAAATGGTGACAAAGTCACACCTTTGATAGGCGTGACTCCTTAAGGAGTCATGTCTATCATAGATGTCCTACCGTCACTCAAATATTTATATCAATGTCTTTGCCCTGCAATACCATGGATTGACACAAAAATTAGAAGTGTATGAGAAGTGGAAATTGCATCTGAAATACAAAAGACAGTAATAAGTTAAGTCTGCTATATAAATATCCAACTTTCAGAAAATATCCAAGTTAGAGATTATAAGTTTGATTTGAATTTACATGGTATTAGAGCCAAGTTAAGCAGAATCCAGCCAGAAAATCAAACTTGAGAAATTTAGATTTAATACATCTCATTTCTCAAATGACAATAGCAATCCGATTCGAAGACAGATTGGAAGGAGGAAATAATTTCTCATCATGGAAATTTAGAATTATGATGATACTAAAAGAAGATAAAGTTGATTCATTTGTGAGAGAAAACAAAATGGAACCAAAGAATGATCCTGATAAAATGACATGGATTGAAGGAAATGACAAAGCCATGAAAATCATAGTTGATGGAGTTAGAGATCATATCATACCGATTTTGACAAAACATGAGACTGCATATCATATGTTTAAGTCACTTCAAGGCAATTATGAAATTAATAACTCCAGCAGAGCCTTAGCCCTAAAGAGAGAAATAAATCATATAAGTATGAACAAAGGAGAATCTATCAATGCATACTTTATGAGAATATCTACACTAAGGGATCAACTATCAACACTTGGGTACCAAATTGAAAGCAAGGAACTAACACTTATTGCTCTAGATGGTCTCCCAAATTCCTAGGAGACATTTGTTCAAGGCATTAGTGCAAGGTCCAAATTTCCAATATTTGATCACCTAAGATCAGACTGTCTTCAAGAAGAATCTAGACAGACAAAGAAAGGGTCAAAATAGAAAAATATAGATGAGGACCTTCATGTTGTAAATACAAACTCTCAAAAGAAAGAGAAGAAGAAACACTTCAAGAAGAGGAAAAATTATCACGGGAAAGGTTCATTCAAGAAAGACATTTCTCGCATCCAATGTTTTAGATGTGACCAATATGGGCACTATGCAATTAGATGTCCTGACAGAACCAAACAACAAGCATCTTATGCCAAAATAAAGGAGCATGAATTCGAGAAATATGTATTCTACTCTGCACTTTCAAACCAAGTATCAAATAAATCCAACACCTGGGTTATAGATAGTGGTTCATCAAGACACATCACAGGGTTCAGGGAACTACTAGACACCATGGTAGAAGAGACTGACGAAGAAGTAACAAATGGAGATAACTCTATACATCCAGTCAAGGGTGTTGGCACATGCACCCTCAAATTAAAGACCGACTTCTCCATCCAACTTACTGGAGTATTGTTTGTCCCAGGCATCAAAATAAACCTAGTCTCCATATCTGCACTTGAAGATAATGGATATAGGGTGACCTTTATGGATAGCAAAGTATTGGCATGGCCAAAGAATTCTACTACTAAGAAAGCCCAAACCATAGGTCATAGACAAGGGTACATGTACGAGTTATGTATGGAACCAAATCAAGCCCTAATTCATGAAATTGCAGACTCTAATGAAATATGGCATAGAAGACTAGGACACCTAAATTTTCGTGCCCTATCTTCCATGGAAAGATTAGTTACAGGGTTACCCAAACTCAAACAATGTAATTCAAGGGTATGCAAGGGGTGTGCCTTAGGGAAAAATACAAAGGGGTCCTTTCAAAATAGTTCTAGCAAAACAAATAAAGTATTAGAACTAGTCCACTGACATTTATGTGGACCCATGTATGTACCCTCTTTAGGTGGGTTTCTATACTATGTAATCTTCATTGATGACTTCTCTAGAAAGACATGGATCTATTTTTTTAAATGTAAAGAATCATAGGAAATCCTTAAAAGATTTAAGGAATTCAAATCCATTACTGAAAACTCTTCTAGGAAAAAAATCAAAACCTTTAGAACAGATAATGGGAATGAATACACTTCAGACATTTTTAAAGACTTTTGTAAAAAAACTTGGATTAAGAGGGAGGTCATTGTACCTTATAATCCTCAACAAAATGGAGTTGCAAAAAGAAAAAATAGAACCATTGTAGAAGCTGCTAGGGCTATGTTACTTGATTAGAATATAGACACTTCACTTTGGGCAGAAACATCTAGTACTGCTGTCTATATTCAGAACATATGTCCTTAGTCTCATATTGATGACAAAACTCCTGAAGAAGCCTTCACTGGTATAAAACTAGACATTAGTCATTTAAGGATATTTGGTTGTCCTGTTTACATTCATGTGCCCAAAAAGAAAAGAACTAAGCTAGAACCTTCTGGGAGAAAAGGCATCTTTATAGGCTATAGTGAAACATCAAAAGCTTATAGAATATATATACCTAGTCAAAGATAAATTGAACTAAGTAGAGATGTGATTTTTGAGGAAGACATAGCTTTTAGAAGAGCCAGAAATCATATTGAGTTAGAAATTCAAACTTCCAAGTCAAGCATAGAAGAGGATCCTACACCTGAGTTTTAGAGGGAGTATCCCGAGGAAGAGGTAAATCATGAACAAATCACATCACTAGAAAATCCCATGAAAAGACCACTCTGGGCCACCAAAACAATGGAATAAGCTAAAAATTATGCCGCTCCATTAGGGACTTTTATGGAAAGCACAAGACCTAAGAGATTCTCTAGTTATGTAGCTTTAATGAGTGAATTCATTAAATCAGAACCTTCTAGTGCTATAGAATCTCTTAAGCACCAAGTATGGAAGGATGCCATGACAGAGGAGTATCAATCCATCCTGAAGAATGATGTGTGGGATATAGTACCTAGACCAAAAGGGAAATCTGTTGTTTCTTCAAAATGGCTATTTAAAATCAAACATGTTGCAGATGGCAGTATAGGGAAATACAAAGCAAGATTTGTAGCTAGATGATTTTCACAAAAGGAAGGAATTGATTACGATGAAACCTTCGCTCCAGTTGCTCGATATACATCAGTTAGGGTACTTCTAGCTATTACAGTAGCCAGAGGGTGGAAAGTCCATCAAATGGACGTAAAAACTGCTTTCTTAAATGGAACCATTGAAGAAGAGGTTTACTTAGAGCAACCCGAAGGATTTGAGATTCACAATGCAAGATCCCATGTATGTAAATTAAAGAAAGCTCTATATGGACTTAAACAGGTCCCCAGAGCCTGGTATGAAAGAATTGATAGTTATCTCTTGAGATTAGGCTTCTCAAAGAATGATGCAGATCCAAATCTCTACTTCAAACAAAGCAAAGGTGATATGTTAATATTGATATTATATGTTGATGATCAATTGATTACAAGGGAAGATCACCTTATTGATCAGTGTAAGAAAGATCTAGCTTCAGAATTTGACATGAAGGACTTAGGTCTATTACACTACTTCCTTGGACTGGAAGTATGGTAGAAATTAGACTGTATTATTCTAAACCAAGGAAAGTACACAATTGATATATTAAAAAGGTTTAGTATGATGGAATGTAGACCTATGTCTTCCCCCATGGAAACAAATCTTCATAAATTAAAGGAAGCAATAGTAGATTCTCTGTTGGAAGATCCCACTCTATACAGACAGATAATTGGATCCTTGATGTATTTGGTCAATACTAGACCTGATATCTGCTATGCTGTAAATGCCTTAAGTTAGTTGATGTGTGTGCCCAAGGAGATAGATCTTGTGGTTGTGAAGCATACAATGAGATACCTTCAAGGTACTCTAAATCATGGCTTAAAATATGAAAAGGTTGACTTAGATCTACATGGATTCATAGATTCAGATTGGGCTGGAAGTGTAACAGAACAGAAGAGCACCTCCAGATGTTGTTTCAGTTTAGGGTCAGCAATGATATCGTGGATCGGTAGAAAATAGTCTTCAGTTGCTCAGAGCTCTACAGAAGCCAAACATATTACAACTTCTATGGCTGCTAGAGAGGTAGTATGGCTTAGAAAACTGCTTGTGGGATTATTTGGTAGACCTCTGAAACCAACTATCATCCACTGCAACAATCAAAGCTGTATTAAGTTATTCGTGAATCCAGTATTCCATGATAGATCTAAACATATTGAGATTCCTGATCACTAAGTGCGTGATATGGTGGAAAGGAATGTGATTCAGTTGTAGTATATCTGTACAGGAGATCAAACTGTAGATATTCTTACCAAACCATTCCTCAAGGTGAAATTTGAATACTTTAGGAAAAGTTTTGGTATGATTGAAATGTAAAATTCTAATTGATTTGTACTAATATACTAAAGATGTTGTGTCATATGTGTGACTCTATGACATTATGGGCCTACCCATTCTATGTTTATTTCTAAAATGTGACGATCTTTTGGATAATCTACACTTGTACTTCACATTATAAGGTGACAATCTTATAATATTTATTAGACTAATATCATGTGACTTGATAGTTGTATGAATCATGGAGTTATCATGATTAACTTATGGTAGACATTATGTGACTTAATGTCAGTGCACATACCATAACTAGGATATATAAGGAGAATGTAATGTTCTCAAGTATAGTATATCCTTTAGAATCACGAGGTAGGTGATGCTACGTATCATGAGATAGGTGATACTATATATCATGAGTTATGTGATATTAAATTACTTTTTAAAATTCATTACAGATCAGATAATTGATATTCACAGAGATTATTGTGATATTGTTATCTTCCCGAGCTAAGAGGGAGTGTTGAGTTGTTTGTAGCTTCGATCAGATAACATATTCATTATGATCGAATGATATATTACCAAACCATAAACATCTTCTGCATTCTAAATGGTGTTTAGTAACTATTAAAATCAGTGACGATCTTTTCGATAATCTACACTTGTACTTAGCATTATAAGGTGACAATCTTATAATGTTTATTAGACTGATATCATGTGACTTGATAGTTGTATGAATCATGGAGTTATCATGATTAACTTATGGTAGACATTATGTGACTTAATGTCAGTGCACATACCATAACTAGGATATATAAGGAGAATGTAATGTTCTCGAGTATAGTATATCCTTTAGTATCACGAGGTAGGTGATGCTACATATCATGAGATAGGTGATACTATATATCACAAGTTATGTGATATTAAATTACTTTCTGAAATTCATTACAGATCAGATAATTGATATTCACAGAGATTATTGTGATATTGTTATCTTCCCAAGCTAAGAGAGAGTGTTGAGTTGTTTATAGCTTCGATCATATAACATATTCATTATGATCGAATGATATATTACCAAAGCATAAACATCTTTTGCATTGTAAATGGTGTTTAGTAACTATTAAAATCAGTGACGATCTTTTGGATAATCTACACTTGTACTTAACATTATAAGGTGACAATCTTATAATGTTTATTAGACTGATATCATGTGACTTGATAGTTGTATGAATCATGGAGTTATCATGATTAACTAATGGTAGACATTATGTAACTTAATGTAAGTGCACATACCATAACTAGGATATATAAGGAGAATGTAATGTTCTCGAGTATAGTATATCCTTTAGCATCATGAGATAGGTGATACTATGTATCATGAGATAGGTGATACTATATATCATGAGTTACGTGATATTAAATTACTTTCTAAAATTCATTATAGATCGGATAATTGATATTCACAAAGATTATTGTGATATTGTTATCTTCCCGAGCTAAGAGGGAGTGTTGAGTTGTTTGTAGCTTCAATCAGATAACATATTCATTATGATCGAATGATATATTACCAAAGCATAAACATCTTCTGCATTCTAAATGGTGTTTAGTAACTATTAAAATCAGTGAAATTGATTACAATACAAATGGTGACAAAGTCACACCTATGATAGGCGTGACTCCTTGAGGAGTCACGTCTATCACAGATGTGACTCCTTCCATCACTCACATATTTATATCAATGTCTTTTCCCTGCAATACCATGGATTGACACAAAAATTGGAAGTGTATGAGAAGTGGAAATTGCATCTAAAATACAAAAGAAAGTTATAAGTTAAGTCTGCTATATAAATATCCAACTTTCATAAATATCCAAGTCAGAGATTATAAGTTCAATTTGAATTTACAAAAAGGCTCAAAAAGATTATTGAGAGTGTGAATGTGAAGGTAGATGAAGGCAAAGAAATAATATCAGATGTGAGTTGTTATGAACCAGATGAACCTATGACTATAGTAATTGAAGAGAAAGATAAGAAAGCAGATAGTCAGGATGAAGAAGAGGCTCTGGATAATGTTGTCAAGACTCCTAGGTATGTAAGGATCAATCATTCTGAAGATCTGATTATAGGTGACAAGAACAAAGGTGTGCTAACAAGAAGAGTTGCAGAGGAACAAGTCAATTACTATTTTCTTTCAAAGATTTAACCAAAAACTGTGAATGAAGCATGCAATGATGAAAATTTGGCAAAGGCAATAGAGGAAGAGCTATTGAAGATAGAGAAGAATGAAACTTGGGAAATAGGTCCCAGACCTACTGACAAAAATGTTATTAGAACAAAATGGGTCTTCAAGAACAAGATGAATGAAAATGGATAAGTTGTAAGGAATAAATCAAGACTTTATGTGAAGGATATTCTCAAATTGAAGGGATATATTTTAAAGAAACCTTTGCCCCAGTAGCTCGGATTGAAGCAATCAGAATGTTTCTAGCATTTGCATCTCACAAAGATTTTAAGGAATATCAGATGGATGTGAAATCTACCTTCTTGAATGGTGAGTTAGAAGAAGAAGTATACATTGAGCAACCAGGGGGATTCCAATTATCAAATCAAGGTGATATGGTATGTAGGTTGAAGAAAGCATTGCATGGACTTAAACAAGCTCCTAGAACCTGGTATGCAAGGTTAGACAAGTATTTATTGCAATTGGGATTCAATAAAGGTAATCCAGATAGCAATCTGTACTTCAAAATCAATGATGATCAGATCTTGATTGTTGAGGTCTTTGTCGATGACATTATCTTTGGAGGAAATAAAGGTATGTGCATAAGGTTTGCTAGTGAGATGAAAAGTGAATTTGAAATGCCCATGTTTGGTGAAATAAATTTCTTTCTAGGTCTGCAAAGTAATCAATCAGATAAAGGAATCTTCATATCTCAGTCTAAGTATGTGAAAGAGTTGCTGAAGAAGTTTGGGATGGAAGACTCTAAACCAGTATGTACTCCCGTGGTGACTTGTTGCAAGTTGAGAAAAACTGATGAATCACCTAAGGCTAACCAGAAAAATACAGATCCATGATTGAAGGATTGCTTTATCTAACCCAAACCAAACCTGATATTATGCATGCAGTTTGTCTTGTTGCAAGGTTTAAAGCTGATCCAAGAGAATCACATGTGATGATAGTTAAGAGAATCATAAGGTATTTGAAAGTACTTCAGATTATGGCATATGGTATCAAAAGAACAATGATTTCACTCTCAGTGCTTATACAGAGACATATTGGGCCGGAGATGTTGATGTCAAAAAGAGTATGTGAGGCCTATTTATTTCACTCCCTTATTTTTCTTATTCCACATTTATAGTTCATAACATTTTGGCATTTGGGGACTGTTGGTCCCGATATGTAGATTCCCTAGACTAGATTCCCTTATAATGGATTAGCTATGCTTATTATGTGGTGATTTGCTTATATCCTGATTTTGATTCACTAATGATGTTTAGACATGTGATATGCACTTTGATGATATTAGAGATGTTAGTTGTGAAATCATCATATGCTTTTGCTATGTGATTTTGATTCTAAGATAGAATATAGAAATGCAATTATGATGTGATTTATTTAATGTTTAATCAAATTATGTGATGACATGAGTGTTGCATTTCCTTGCTTTGGCTATGATATATACATGTTGGATTAATCTGTTTCTTCAAGTGGATAGGTGATTTTCTCGGCCATAGAAAATTAGAGATCAATCTCACACTTATTTGTTCCCATGTTAGACTGATCCATTCCCAAGAGCAACAAGGATCATGTATGATTAACTGATGTTTTTCGTAAATACCCGTATTTTATTATTTGTCCTAGTTTTCACCCTTTTATATTATTTAAATGATGTGTTGTAAAATATGTGTTTGAATTTACACCGCTTGGTGTCTTTTAATTTTGTGGCTTTTTTATGTGGATTTTAATCTCAAGTGTTTTCTAGGGGCTAAAGTTAACCCTAGGTAGTACCTCTAGGGTCTAGGGCCCATTTGGGCTTCGGAAACCCTAGGGTTACCCCCATCTAGTCACCTTAAACTTGGGTTAAATAAAAGTGTCAAAATTTCAAATTGGATAAGTGTGGGAGGTGAGTCATGCCTTGAAGGAAGACCCATCTCCCTTTCCAAGGCATGGGATTCCACACTTTGAAGACTTGGGGAGTCTTCAAGACCCCCAAGGGTGTGGAACCTTCCTCTAATGCTCTCACACATGTGTGAGAGCATCTTGGAGTGAAGGGGCTCCCTTTGGAGGATAAGGTGAGACATGCGTCATCCTTTATCATCTTGGAGCCCATGTGGTGAGATGCAACCTCTCCACCTTTTCTCTCACACATGTGTGAGAGCACATGTTGAGAGGGTGTGGTTTGAATGGATGGGAGGGTGACACATGTCACCCTCACATTCCTTTTCCTTTGCAAGTGTGATGGGAGGAGGAAGGACAAGGTGACATGTGTCACCTTCTCATTCTTTGAGGCCTTAAAATGAGGCCTATTTTAATACCTCTTTGAGAGGGGAATGGGGTTCTTATTTTTTGCTTAATTTTCTATCTTTGGAGGATTTTGGGGAGTGAGAGAGATTTTTGAAGGATTGGAGTCTTTGAGAAAGCTTGTGGGCTCTTCTTCAACTTTCATCCATTGTTGGGCTATTAAGGTAAGCCTCAACACATTTTAGCCTTCCTTATGCTTGTTAAATTTTGGTTGTATGCATGGAAATACTTTGGTTGTTTATTTTCTTCTTGTTGTGGGGTTTTTGGGTATTTTGGGATGAGACTACCAACTTGAGTGTGTCCATCCATGTGTGGGGTGGAGGAGTGAACCTCCTTGAGGTCACCCTCCTGGTATTGGTATTTTTATGGCCTTGAGGGCATGATATTGGAGTATAGGTATTTTGTTGGCATGAGTGCCATGGTGAGAACAATATATTCATGTTGCACCATTTTAGGCTTGAGGCCTTACTTGTGTTGAGACTTGGTATTTTATGGATTGACCCTCTTGAGTCGAGTGATGTCCACTCCCCTACCCCTTAAAAACTCATTTATATGGGTTTTGTGTTGTGTTGAATCTTATGGGTGTTCTTCAAGATTTGTGTGATATGTTTATTATTGTGTTGTGGTGTGAAAAAAAAACTCATGTGAAAATCGATGTCCAAGCTCAGAGGTGACCCACTTGCGGGTCTATGGTAGGGAGGAGAGTGGTTGTAGTGACTTGGTTGTCCCTCCATTATTTTTAGTTTTTGCAGGTTGTCTTGGGGATCCTTGGAGCTTGGGAGAGGCTAGTTCTTTTTATTGGTGTTGCTATTTGTGTTTTGGCTACTTGAGAGCTCTGGCCAAAAATGGCCTACGTGTAGTTTGTTCAAAAAGGAAAGAGAGAAAACACTCTCTTATTGTATATTGTTTAAATTATTTTAGTGTTGATCTCTACCTCGTTGAAGTTGCAAAAATAATATGTTGCTGGTTTCATCATGGCTGTGAGAAAATTTAGAAATGGTTAATTTGTTATGTTGCTAATGTAAATATTTATGCTGTCCTAATGTAGATTCAAATATCTTGTTATCATATTGCTATGTATTTGAATAGAAGGAAAAAGAAAAGAAAATTGATAGGTTGCTGATTTTAATTTGATGTTGGAAGGAAAAGAAAAGAAAAAATAGTTGTATTTATGTTTACAAAAAAAAAGTTGAATACAACTTTATTTGGAAAGAAAAGTTGGCTTTTAATTCTATCATTTTATCCTTCTATGATAGAAAGAGAAAAAAATTAGAGACAGTTTGAATATTTGAATACATTCCTACATTTAATGTTCATGTATATATCTTATTTAACCTAACTTTTTTTATATTTTACCAGAACAATAATTATATTGTAATTGTCTGAGAAAATTATATATATATAGAAATGGTTATGCACATTGAAAATTCCTTATAACAAAATAATATTTACAAAGTGCCAAACCCCAAGCAGCATTGTAGAAGGTTGATTTAATTTTTTTTGTTTTGGATGTTAAACAGCCTCATTGAATGGAGGCTCTGTGTATGGAAGGGCAGCTAACCCCCTTGCCGCCCACATTATTATTTCCTACCTCAGTGGGCGAGGTCTATTAGACCCTATCCATCAGCCCTTCCACCCGTTGCCGCCAAAAAACCCTTGACATCTGGCCCTTGTTATCTCACTTCCCTCCTTCAGTCGTTTGGCCATATCTTGCCTTACAATTTTTCTTCTTCTATATATATATATATATATATATATCCAAAAAAAGGGGAGGAAAACTTATATTGAATACATGGTATATTTAATGAGTATACCTCCTCTGTGTGTGGATTTGCATGGTTGCCTTCTCCACCCTTCCTGCAAAGCAAAAAAAAAAACTAGGGTAAAATGAGAGAAGAGAAAAGGATAAAATGGGTTTAGGGTTCCTTCATAAAGAAATTAGTTTTTTTATTAGGAGAGCTTTTAGAGTATTTCCCTTAAGGAAAATAATATTTTAATGGGTCAACTTTTAGGGCTTGGGCAAATTTTATATTCTTTCTTATGGGGGGGAGTTTTAATTCAAATTTTATTTTTGGAAGACATGGGTGCATGTGAGCCCATGTGCCCCCTTTATGACTTAATTGATTTTATCATTTAGCTTGTTGGAGTATATTATTTTTAGTGGGGAAGTTATTTTCTTTCTTTTATTTCTCTTGACTATTGTGGGGAAAATTAATTCAGTTTATCTTGAACCCTTTTGATCTTGCCTTTAGAGATAATGATATTGTGGGCTCCCATTAGTGAAATAATTAAATATGTTGGAATGTTAGTTCTTTTATTTAATTATGGTAAGGGATCATTTTTGTCTTAACCTTGTGTTTTAATAACTTTATTTTAATCAGAATCTCTTTGGAATAATGGTACCTATTAATTAAATTTAACCTAGTTAATCTATTTAGAGAGCCTTAGTGCAACAAATTAACCATCCTAGCATAATTATTAATTCAATCAATTTTAATGAGTTTAATGAACTCTTTGGTAGGAAATTTAAATTAGAATAATTCCTATATATGCCCTAGAGGCATTATGCTGTCAGATTCATTTGGGAATCAAGGTTAATTTCTTAGGTGATTTAATCCCTGTGTTGATTAATATTTTAATGTTTTCACAAATTAATATTGTATTAATAAGTTTTTATTTAATCTTTTTATGCTCTAGTTTTAGGGTTTGGATTTCAACACATGTAGAAATCCTGTCACTCATTTGGGAAACTTAGGGTTTGGGTCAAAGCGATCCTAACCCTAATGGGGATGCTCATCACGTCGCATAACCCCCTAGTCAGATATCATCATGTAGGGGATTGTAGATGTGATCATACTATCTGGAGATTTGACTAACATGCTTATGCCTCTCCGTATTGCCACCAAGCACGTGGATGTGTGCGAGGGGGTCCCTAGGGATGCGTGGAAAAGTTTTTTTGTTATTTCGTGTCATGACCACATGATAAATATGGACATGACACGTGTGTTACATGTCATGACGGTATGGGAAATGTAGGCATGACATTTGGTATCAGAGCCCAAGTTTAAACACTGGACTTGTTTGGGCACATTATTATTCTATAAATTTATCTGATTCGTGAATACCTTGTTCCTATAGAATGCCTCCTAGAACAAGGCAAGCACGTTCATGCACCACTGCATCTATGGAGATACATAGCGAGTCATCAACTAAGGCTCAAGGATCACCAGCACCACAGAGACCACAAGCATTGTAGGTACCACAAGTACTACTGGCACCTGATTTAGGGCCACAGATTCTTTAGGCTTTGCAGGTAGTCTTAGAGAGGTTACCACCAGCCGCAGCAGAGCCACATGTCGAGCTGCAGGTAGAGCCACGTGTCGAGCCCCGCATTGAGCCGCGAGAGGTGCCACATGATGAGCCACATGCTGAGTCACATGTAGAGCCACGTAACAAGCCCTGTGTAGAGCCACGAGTGGATCCACATGTTGAGTCGTGCATGGATCTACTTATTGAGCTATATGTAGAGGTACCTGACACCATAGCAGAGGAGGTCAATTCAGTGTATAGAGCTCGTAGCAAGAGTCCTCGGACATGTGAGGTGAGAAGAGGCTATGAGGATAGAGGAGGTTTATAATGGACCTTATGATTATGGACGACAAGAGGAGCTGGATGAGCCTTTCAAGGGACATAGAGACCAAGGGGACCCCATTAGGGATTTACTTAGGCTGAATCCACCCACCTTCATAGGGACCATAGAGGGAGCCGAGGCTGAGGCTTGGCTCATCAGTTTGGATAGGTGCTTTGCGTTGTGTCCCTATGGGAGCAACACAAAGGCACGCATGGTAGTTCACCTTTTGAGAGACACAACAATGACATTGTGGTGCACTGAGGAGTGCAAGCACTGCTTATCACTAAATACTCTTACATGGGACACCTTCATTTAGTTCTTTAATGCACGTTATCTTTCGGATCACTACAGAAAACATTGGATTGACAAGTTCCATGACTTGTAGTAGAAAGGTTCTACTATAACACAGTATGAGAGTAGGTTCATTGACCTGTCATAGTATGTAAAGTATCTCCATGATGAAAAACTTTTGGATCACAAATTTATCAGAGGTTTGAATGATGGGATATTAGGAGTAGTGCGTATGGCAGACCCCTAGACCATGAGTGAGGTTGTCGAGAAGGCGTACATAGCAGAGGAGATTTAGGGTCGGGGTCAGAGTTCACAATCCCAGTTTTAGGATCATAGCCAGAAGGAACATCAAGGTTTCTGTTGACCACCACCACCATAGAGGGGAGGATTTAGTTCTACACTATTACCTCCTACACCTCCATAGAAGCATCAGCATCAGCATCAGCAGAGGTCTAGGCCATAACAGAGGGCTCATGGGGGACATAATCATCATTGGTAGCAGCAGGGGTCGTATAGGGATCAGTGACAATAGGGACCATCTGTAAGGCCCACTAGATCACAATAGCCATTCAGAGGTTCATAAGGGTCTACAAGTCAACCTGGGTAGCAGCAGTCGAGTAGGACATAGTCTAGACAGGTACAAGCATAGGGACCATGCTATATTTGTGGTAGAATGAGACATTTAGCCAGAGAGTGCCCAAAGGGCTTTACGACAAGGGGATAGCCTCATGCAGGAGGATTAGAGAAAACAATTGGGGATGTGGGTAGGTCCCACCATATGTTTGTAGTGGTTGATAACCGCCAGGCCGAATTCCAGGCCTCAGTGATCAAGACCATAGGTATGATTGGGGATGTCCCCATTGCTATGTTATTTGATTCTAGCACTACCAATTCATTAATATCTCCATCATTAGTGGAGCATTGCAGCATGGTGGCCTCTATGTAGGGTGATAGATGAGAAGTTGAGTTGGCCACAGGGGCCAAGATGGTAGTGGATGCTTTAGTTCATGACTGTGAGATATTTTTGGGGGCCTTCACTACATTATGTGACATTAGATTTATTCCCTTAGGATCTTATGGTGTGGTTTTAGGCATGGATTGGCTTGCGGCTCATAGAGAGAAGCTAGATTGTCACTGAAAGGTGATTAGCTGCTTAGACAATCATGACATGTCATTCGAGATAGTTGGCATTTAGAAGCTCACGACAATTCGTATGATATCTGCTCAATAGCTTAAGCACTACATGTAGAAGGGATGTCAGATGTTTGCCATCACTGTTGGTGATAGATCAAAGGATGAGCCAAAGGCTTCATTAGATGATCATCCTATCTTGAGAGAGGTTGCCAATGTTTCCTGACTAGAGTTACTAGGGATGCCACCCCATAGAGAGTTAGGCTTTCATATTAATCTAGTGCCAAGTGTCAAGTTGGTGTCTCATGCACCCTACATGATGACCACTCATGAGCTCATAGAGCTCAATTTGCTGTTAGAGGAGTTGCATAAGAAGGGGCACATCTGACCTAGCATTTCACCTTGGGGTGCACCACTCATCTTCATGAAGAAGAAGGATGGGTCTCTTCATCTGTGCATGGATTATAGGAAGCTCAATAAGGTGAATATGAAGAACTGTAATCCTCTGCCTAGGATTGATGATCTTTTCAACTAGATGCAGGGAGCTAGAGTGTTCTCTAAGATAGACCTGAAGTCCGGTTATCACTAGTTGTACATCACAGAGGTGGACATCTAGAAGACCACTTTTTGGACTTGATATGGCCACTATGAGTTCACTGTCGTACCCTTTAGCTTAGCGAATGCCCCTACAGTGTTCATGAGTCTTATAAACAGGGTGTTCTGTACTTACTTGGATCAGTTCATGATCATTTTCCTTGATGATATTTTCATCTATTCGTGAATTGAGGAAGAGCATGAGGGGCACTTACATCAGGTTTTACAGTGCTTGAGAGAGCAACATCTTTTTGCAACTTGGCGAAGTGCACCTTTTTTTGATATGAGGTACAATATTTGGGGCACATCCTATCTAGTGATGGTATCTCCATAGATCTGTCGAAGATTAGGGCTATTAGGGATTGGCCAGCATCGACCAGCATGACAGAGGTCAGGAGTTTTATGGGGTTAGCTAGGTATTATCACAGATTCATTGAGGGCTTCTCTAGGATAGCACACCCCATCACTTCCCATCAGCAGAAAGGGAAGAGTTTTACTTGGATTGAGTAGTGTGAGAGGGCCTTTGGGGTCCTCAAGGAGCAACTTACCAGCACTCCCATCTTAGTAATCCCTGATCAAGTAGTAGATTTCATGGTTTGTACTGATGCATCACCAGAGGGTTTAGGAGCCGTACTTATGCAGGGTGGTAGAGAGATTGTGTATGAGTCACAAAAGCTCATGACCCATGAGCTAAACTACCCCACACATGATTTAGAGATCGCAGTGGTGGTTCATTCTCTTGTTTACTGGAGGCACTTTCTACTGGGTCATCATTTCAAGCTACATTTAGATTGTCATAGTCTATAGTACATATTTACGCAGTTGAATCTAAATGCCTACCAATGGTGTTGGATGGAGTTCTGTTGTGAGTACGACTTTGATGTCCACTACATCAAAGCGAAGGAGAACATGGTTGCCGATGCATTGAGTCGAAGGTGCCATGAGATCATGACCTTGACTATGAGTGTGGACTTGAGAGGATGCATCATATAGTGTCCACCTGAGGATGAGTGGTTTTTTAAGGTGCAGCAGGAAATCCAGTCATAGAGGACCCTTGTGGGCAAGTTTACAGGATATTCTCTAGAGGCAAATGGGCTACTTAGGCATCAACAATGCATCAATGTACCACGTGTAGGTGACCTATGTGCAGTATTGTTTTTAGAGGCTCATAGAGCCCCTTATGCGGCACACCTGAGGGTGAAGAAGATGCATGCCGACTTGCGACAACTGTACCATTGGGCAGGTATGAGATGGGATATTGCAGAGTTTGTTGCTCGATGCCTTGAGTGCCAGATGGTCAAGGCTGAGCATCAGCATCCAGCAGGTCTTTTATACCCTCACAAGATACCAGAGTAGAAATGGGACACCATTTCCATGGATTCCATTGTTGGTCTTCCTATGTCATCTCACCGCCATGATGCCATCATGGTGATGGTTGACAAGTTAACCAAGGTGGCACATTTCTCACCTGTACGCACAATGTATAATGTCATATATATATTAATGCCCCACCAAGGAACCCAAAGGATAACACGACTAAGCTTACAAAAAGGACAAATATTTTTATTTAAAACAAAAGAAATAACAACAATCATATATTTATTCATAATATTTAAATTAACCTTTATCCTCTAAGGTTCCATGGCTACATTACTAATGAACTAAAACAAAATCTAACCAACATTATGAATTAACTAACAACCACAGTTCATTCTAAGTCTAATTGCATCAATGAATAAATACACACATCTCTATATTATAACATCAGATAAGTAATCATTAAGGTCCTATATAAAGGAATACAAGTACATATACAATTCTCTTTACATGAGGGAACACCATTAAATTGCTTACAATATCATTTTCCTATTTACATTGGGGTACATACATCAAGAATAATAGTACATGATTCTACAAGGCAAGAACATAAATATCCGTCTCCTTGAGCTAAATAAATATTTGAAATCTACTACAATTAATACATCCTTCTCTCTCATGATCAATAGAAAGAAAATAAATGGAGATAAAGTACAACCACCCGACCATGTGGAACCCTAAGGTCCACCCCCCTATGCTAGGAGATAACATAAGGTCCAACAACATAAAATAGTTAGAAAGACAAAAGACTAATAGGTGCAAGGACTACACATGACTCTAATACAATATGGGTCAATATGAACAACACAAGTAACTCAAACATCACTTCTAGGGGAAATCACACAATAAAAATAGAAAACACACTTAGGGAATGTTAGGCTATAGTAGGGAAGAGTGTCATTACATGGTCCTAAGATAGGTTATCCTAGTAGTCTCTCACCGGACGCTGGCCCCCACCCATGGGTTATCCTAGTCATCCAAATATTGGCCATCATCTATGGTTATCTTGGCAGACTCTCACTAGACACTGGCGCCATAGGGTGACACATGCAGAACCAACATTCCTTTCGTGAGGAAAAAAAAGTTGATCTTGCCAACCACGGCCTTCTCATCCCATCCTTAGCCTGAACGAGCACTACATGCATGGGTGAGGCATCTAATTATCTTATTTAGTGTGGAAAATACCTAACCCTTTAAATTTATTATTAAGTTATCACTGGATTAAAAACTTTCAATGGGTTATCCTGGTAGCCACTTTTGGCACCAGCTCCACATTTAAAGCCACTCCCCTACCTACATCTAGAAGACCCTATCAATGAAATAAGACAATTACCATCACAACGACAAGTAACTTAAATAATGCAAGGCATTTACTTTCTTGCATACAAAACATAATCATAGGGACCAATTTTTATGTCCTTGTCCCAAAACATAAACCAAGCATGAAATATCACATTCTCATCATGATGCATTTACAACACAAAATACACATCATTTCACATCACACAGAGCAAGGCATTATGCATCTTGCATAGTCATCATAACCACATGAATAAGTATACTTAGCAAGGCATTATCCATCTTGCACATGTATCATACCAACATGAATAAGAGGGAACATTTCAAGAATGCATTTCATTCAACTCACATGATGCACACAGAGCCAACCTCCACACAATCATACCCTCCTAGGCCTCTGGAAACAACTTCCCCAAATGACATAACACTTGACGCTATTAAAAACACAATGGTTACACATCACATTCACTTTCCAATGCACATCATAAACCAATATCCCACAAATACAACATATGATCTGATGCACTAATAATAGGTCTTAAAGAATGCAACATTAATTCCAATCATGGTCAATCATTCAACAAATGTAAAGTTAATCTATCTCAACAATGAAGAACAATATTATTTTAACTACTAGTAGCAGTTGCTAATATGATCAAATCATATAAGTGCCATAAGTAACAATATTTAATCCATTCCTATGCTATTGGCAATAGATAATATTAAGAGTCTTACTTAGACTAATTGCAAGGTTAACATTTAGTAGTTGAAAGTCATGGACTATTATCAACGACTCATCATTGAATGATTTCTAATTAAAACCCAAAATTGATACTTCTACCTTAAATTATAACTAGCTTGATTCTATTCCCTTCAAATATAATAAGTCTCAAAAATTATCATCCAATTTAATTTGTTTTCCTTCTACAATAATCTAATTTTAGATAAAAGATCTAACTTGATAAACATTATGTTATTTCTAATGCATTTAAGATAATATAATTCAATTCCAACATAAACATTTTCATAATCACTACCCCATGTATGATTTCAAAAATCTTTTAAGTTATGTTTCTATTATTAAATCTAGATTAGACTATATTGCTAATTTCAAATCTTATGGAAAGAACTTAAAAACAAGAATCAGTCTTCAGATAACAAATATCATGTTTAAAGGCACTAAAATAAACCACTAAGAAAGAAACATACTAATATGATCGATTAAGATATGCAAGAATAGATACTATATCAGAAAGAATATAAATATATAATGTTTTGATAATGATAAGAGATTTCGAAAAGGAAATGCTCTAGTAGACATGTATGCAAAAGTGAGAGCACAAACAAAGTGCATTAACTGTTCAGCAAATTGTCTCAAACAGATGTCAAATTATGGAATGTAATGATTAAAGGATATGCACATTATGGATTTGTAGATTTAACAACAACAACCAATATGGCATAGGATTTGTTTGTCACTAATTGATACATATATTTGAATTGACAAACTGGGTAAGTCTGATTTTTTAACACGATATAGATAGCCAGGGTGTACATCGCGTATAAAAATTTCGAGGAACCTAGTTTGTAAAAATAAAGTTATGGCTAACACAACAAACTGCTAAAACAAAAATGAAATGGGTGAGAGATAGACAGTAATAAAATATTCCTATCTCCAAAATGAGAAACTAGGTAAGTCTGATTTTCGGATATGATTTGGATAACTAGGTCATGCAGCACATATCAAAAAAATTAGAGGAACCTAGTTCATAAAAATAATGTTATGGATGATGCAATAGACTGTAAAAGTAGAGATGAAATGGGTGAGAGATAGACAGTCACAAAATATTCAAATCTCCAAAATGAAAAATTGGATAAGGCTGATTTTTGGAAATGATTTGGATAGCTAGGTCATGCACCATATAGAAAAAAAATTAAAGGAACCTAGTTCATTAAAATAAAGTTATGGCTGATGCAACATACTATAAAAACAAAGATGAAATGGGTGAGAGATCAATAGTCACTTCAATCAGTGATTCCCAGAAATGCAATGATATAGACATGCACAATTGGATATGATAACAAAGGCTTCTAACCTCTCAAGTAAATTACAATCGATAGGAAAAATCATAAATCAAACATTTGTTTTAACAGAAAACTGAGCCAGAAATTAGAACCAAAGGAACCTGATTTCACTTGCTTGACTAAGCTAAAGATTCGATGCTGGGTTCAACTGCTGTAGCCACAAACCAGTCTCTCCCATCTCCCCCCCCAAAAAATGTTCCCTTTTCTAAAGATTATTATGAGAGAGAAATCCCCCCAATATCTTCCAGGAGATTCCTCCCATTAAAGGCAATAAATTCTACCTAAATCCATTTCTTACAATTTGCTAATTTTTTATCATTTACAACCAGACCAAACAATATTATGTTTATTTTTATCTTATTTATTTCCTTTACAACTAGACAAAATCAATTTTATTCTTATTTATTTAGTATTTACTATATATGAGTTTTATGACAACTCATAAATATTATAAATTTATTTTTATTGCCACTAACAAAACATTTAATTATATTAATTTATTTATTTATCTTTAGCTAGCATTTAAATTTATTATTATTATTATTATTATTTATTTGCATAAACTGATAAGGGCATTTATATATATTTATTTATTTAACAAAAATGCTTTCATAAATAATAATATTATTTTAATGCAATAATTAACCAAAGTAGCAATCAAACAATGCCAAACTAAATAACCAAATGCCGAACAATACCTGACACAATGCATGATTGAAAGTATGACCACATTGACAGTGACTAACCATTACACCCATATAGACAACACTGACTGGTGAAAAATTAGATACTCATCCTTTTCAAGGATGATGGCTAACTAGGGGACCATATGTCATCTCCGTTCAACAATTTCTATTGGGTTTAAGGCATGCTCAGATCTGTCAATTTAGGTGGAGTCGATGTCTAATACCTGCAACCTATAGCAACCAAAAAATGGTCAAACATATATATGTATATATAATCATACAATCAAACACACTGTGAAAGGAAATCGTAGTGTAGCAGGGTACTCATGCATGAGCAATGCGACACTATTCCTCTCACAAACACACATCAAACAAGTAACCACATCATGCATAATAATCAATAGTTAATCAACCAAATAAGTAACATCATCAGATAATTGTGTGATGCACATAATAAGATTGATCCACATAATCAATTAAGTCCATAAAGTTGTCATAACATATGCTTAACTCAAGTAAATATCAGTGTCGTAACAAAGATTCTTAATAAAACATACTAACTATCATATGAAACCACATGAGGATAATCAGGAATGTCGCCAACATGAATGTAGCATCTACCAACATCGTACAACATCAACTGTCTAACATACCCTAAATAACCGTATTATTTTACCTTCACTTTCATGCTCCTTAGCCAGACCACCTACAAATCCAAGGTGTGAATGGAAGGGCACTACATATATGTTGGATTATTCTATTTGTTCAAATTGCGTAGGTGATTTTCTAGGCCACAGAAAATTAGAGATCGATCTCACAATTATGTCTTTCCCGTGTTAGACCGATCCATTCCCAAGAGGGACAAGGATTACGTGTGAATGATTGATGTTTTTCATAAATCCTATATTTTGTTATTTGGCCTAGTTTTCACCCTTTTATATTATTTAAATGATGTGTTGTAAATATGTGTTTTAATTTACACCACTTGGTGTCTTAATTTTGTGGCCATTTTATGTGGATTTTTATCTCCTTAAGTGTTTTTTAGGGGCTAAAATTAACCCTAGGTGGTACTCCTAGGGTCTAGGGCCCATTTGGGCTTGCCAAACCCTAGGGTTACCCCCATCTAGTCACCTTAAACTTGGGTTAAATAAAAGTGGCGAAATTTCAAATTAGATAACTGTGGGAGATGAATCATGCCTTGAAAGAAGACCCATCTCCCTTTCCAAGGCATGGGATTCTACACTTTGAAGACTTGGGGAGTCTTCAAGACCCCCAAGTTTGTGGAACCTTCTTCCAATGCTCTCACACATGTGTGAGATCATCTTGGAGTGAATGGGCTCCCTTTGGAGAATAAGGTGATGACATGTGTCATCCCTTATCATCTTGGAGCCCATGTGGTGAGATGCCACCTCTCCACCTTTGCTCTCACACATGTGGAGAGGGTGTAGTTTGAATGGATGGAAGGGTGACACATGTCACCCTCACATTCCTTTTCCTTTGCAAGTGGCATGTACGGAGGAAGGAGGAGGTGATATGTGTCACCTTCTCATTCCTTAGGGCCTTAGAATGAGGCCTATTTTAATTCATCTTTGTGAAAGGGATGGGGTTCTTGTTTTTTGTTAATTTTTCTATCTTTAGAGGATTTTGGGGAGTTAGAGATATATTTGGAGGATTGGAGTCTTGGACAAAGCTTGTGGGCTCTTCTTCAACTTTCATCCATCGTTGGGCTCTTAAGGTAAGCCTCAATGCATTTGAGCCTTCCTTGTGCTTGTTAAATTTTAGTTGTATGCTTGGAAATACTTTGGTTGTTTATTTTCTTCTTGTTGTGGGGTTTTTGGGTGTTTTGGGATGAGACTACCAACTTGGGTGTGTCCATCCATGTGTTGGGTGGGGGAGAAGTGAACCTCCTCGAGGTCACCCTCTTGGTATTGGTATTTTTATGGCCTTGAGGTCAAGATATTGGATTATGGGTATTTTGTTGGCATGAGTGCCATGGTGAGATCTATATATTCATTTGTTATCATTTTGGGCTTGAGGCCTTATTTGTATTGAGACTTGGTATTTCGTGGAGTGACCCTCTATAGTTGAGTGATGTCCACTCCCCTACCCCTTCACAACTTATTTCTATGCGTTTTGTTTTGTGTTGAATCTTATGGGTGTTCTTCATGATTTGTGTTGTGGTGTGAAAAAAAACCTGTGTGAAGATTGTCCTCCAAACTTAGGTGTGACCCACTTGTGGATCTATGGTAGGGAGGAGAGCGGTTTTAGTGGCTTGGTTGTCCCTCCATTGTTTTTAGTTCTTGCAAGTTGTCTTGGTGATTCTTGGATCTTGAAAGAGGCTAGTTCTTTTTATTGGTGTTGTTATTGGTGTTTTGGCTACTTGAGAGCCATGGCCAAAAACGGCCTATGTGTAGTTTATTCAAAAAGGAAAGAGAGAAAACACTCTCTTATTGTATATTGTTTAAATAAATTTATTGTTGATCTCTACGGTGTTGAAGTTACAAATATAATATGTTGCTAGTTTTATCATGGCTATGAGAAAATTTGGAAATGGTTAATGTGTTATGTTGCTGATGTAAATCTTTATGTTGTCCTAATATAGATGCAAATATCTTGTTATCATATTGTTGTGTATTTGAATAAAAGGAGAAAGAAAAGAAAATTGATAGGTTGCTGATTTTAATTTGATGTTGGAAGGAAAAGAAAATAATATATAGTTGCTATATTTCTATTTATAAAATAAAGTTGAACATAATTTTATTTGGAAAGAAAAGTTGGCTTTTAATTCTATTATTTTATCCTTCTATGACAACAAGAGAAAAAAATTAGAGATAGTTTGAATATTTGAATACATTCCTATATTTAATGTTCATGTATAGTCATACTTTATAAATTTTTGTTTTGAATGTTAGATGGCCTCATTGAATGGAGGATCTGCATATGGAAGGGCATTCAAAGGTTTGGGGGGATTAACCCTCCCCACATTATTATTTCCTCTACCGGTGGGTGGGGTCTAGATTAGACCCCATCCATCAGCCCCTCCACCCACTACCACTCAAAAACCCTTGACATCTAGCCCTTGCTCTGTCACTTCCCTCCTTCGGCTGTTCGGCCATATCTTGCCCTGCAATTTTTATTCCTCAATATATATATATATATATATATATATATATATATATATATATATATATATATATATATATATATATATATATATATATATATATATATATATATATATATATATATATATATATATATATATATATATATATATATATATATATATATATATATATATATATGCAAAAAAAGGGGGGGAGGAAAATTTATATTGAATACATGGTATATTCTCTGTGTGTGGATTTTCGTGGTTGCTTTCTCCACCCTTCGTGCAAAGAAAAAAAAAAGTAGGGTAAAATGAGAGAAGAGAAAAGGATAAAATAGGTTTAGGGTTCCTTCATAATGAAATTATTTCTTTTATTGGGAGAGTTCTTAAGGCATTTCCCTTAAGGAAAGTAATATTTTAATGCGTGAACTTTTAGGGCTTGGACAAATTTTATATTCTTTCTTGTGGGGGGGTGGGATTTTTGATTCTTTTTGGAAGACATGGCTGCATGTGAGCCCATGTACCCCCTTTATGACTTAATTGATTTTATCATTTATCTTGTTGGGGTATATTATTTTTAGTGGGGAAGTTATTTTCTTTCTTTTATTTCTCTTGACTATTATGGGGAAAATTAATTTAGTTTATCTTGAACCCTTTTGATCTTTCCTTGAGAGATAATGATATTGTGGGATCCCATTAGTGAAATAAATTAAATATGTTGGAATGTTAGTTATTTTATTTAATTATGGTAAGGGATCATTTTCCTCTTAACCTTGGGTTTTAATAACTTTATTTTAATGGGAGGCTCTTCGGAATAATGGTACCTATTAATTAAATTTAACCTAGTTAATCTATTTAGAGAACCTTAGTGTGGCAAATTAACCATCCTAGTGTAATTATTAATTCAATGAATTTTAATGAGTTTAGTGAACTCTTTGGTAGGAAATTTAAATTAGAATAATTCCTATATATGCCCTAGAGGCATTATGCTGCCAGAGTTTTTTGGGAATCAAGGTTAATATCTTAGGTGATTTAATCCTTGGATTGATTAATATTTTATTATTTTCACAAATTAATGTTGTATTGATAAGTTGTTATTTAATCTTTTTATGCTCTAGTTTTTGGGTTTGGATTTCGACACATGTCGAAATCATGTCACTCATTTAGGAAACTTAGGGTTTAGGTCAAAGCGATCATAACCCTAATGGTGATGCTCATCATGTCACATAACCCCCTAGTCAGATATCATAACATAGGGGATTGTGCATGCTATCGGACTACCCCAAGATTTGATTGATATGTTTACACCTTATGTGTATTGCCATCGAGCATACAGATGTGTGCGAGGGGGTTCCTAGGGATGTGAGGAAAAGTTTTTTTATATTTTGTGTCATGACCACATGACAAATGCAGACATGACATGTGTGTTGTATGTTGTGACCGCATGGGAAATGTGGGCATGATAGAGTACAAGAGGAGGTACCTTCTTCTTCAGAAATAGATTGGTTTCATGGCTAAGAAAGAAATGAGATTCAAGATCCTTGTCAACTGCAGAAGCAGAGTATATTGCAGTAGCATGTTGTTATACTCAAGTATTATGGATGAAGCAGACTTTGAAGGATATAAGAGTTGTGTATGAAGATCCAATTGCAATCTTTTGTGACAATACAAGTTCAATAAACATTTCAAAGAATCCAATGATGCATTCAAGAACAAAGAACATATCAATAAGGTATAACTTCTTGAGAGAGAAGGTGACAGAGAATGAAGTAAAGCTGGAAAATGTGTCCACAAAGGATTAGATTACAAACATTTTCACTAAGCCTCTGCCCAAAGATAACTCTGAATGTCTTAGAGAAAAGATAGGGGTCATTACCCCTCTTATCCTGAACTAAGATGCATAGGAATGCATCAATCCAGTGGAGCCCAAAGTGTCATTCTTTGATCTAGATTGATGATTTGAAGGCTACCTCTCAGGGGGAGTAGCTAAATGTTTCTGATAGAGCAAATCAATCAGAGTAGCAACATCCAAGTATGTACCCTTTGCCATTGATGTCAAAGGGGGAGAGAAATCATATGAAAAACTTAGTTGGAGAAAGAATGCAGTGCAGATGTGTAAAGAGAAAGGGGGAGAATCTTGTCTTGATGGTCTTATAAGTTTTTTGCATCATATCTTGCCATCAATGATAAAGGGGGAGATTGTTGCAAGTATGTTCCTAATTAGTGTTGTCATTAGTTTCAATTGTGCTTTTACTTTGTTGAGGATATTGAGAAAATTAGCCCCTCCAATGATAACAATGTGTTGTAGTAGAAATAGTTCATTACAGGTAAAAGAATAGTCTAGAAGAATGCTTCACATTTCTTGTAGAATAAATATCTTTGCCTATAGATTGGAAGTTATTTAGAAGCTTGACTAAAACTGTTATATTCTGAGTTTGAGCTTCTGGTATGAAGAATTGAGAGAGTTATGTTCACCAGAGTGAAATCAGCTTTTTCTCTTTGGTAGTGACAAGGAGAAGGTGTTTTTCTCTTCGTTCCTCTGCATTGAATTATTTTTGTTTGCAGTTTTGGAAGTAAGTCCTAGATAATGATTAATTCCTTCAAGTGTGATGGTTCATGATTTGGTGGTCTGTAATCTATATTTTACTCATGACAGTGGCTAGCAGTGTTGTTCTTGTGCTCTAGTTTGAATAATCTTGTTGATAGAGTTGTTAGAGATTGTACATTTGCTCTTGGTGATTATAATGTGCTTGTGGATGTCTCTTGATCATGCTCCTACATTCGGCTTGTCCACAAGGTGTAATTTAGATCGTGCATGAAGCATGTTCATGAGAATACTTGTGTTAACATCAGTCTTGGCCGACCTAGTTGAATTCATCATGTATAGAGACGCATCAAAGTTGTGGTAGCATGTTGTAGAATTGGAAGATTGATTTTGAGTCCCAACTAAGGCATGGCATCATCCACATACATTCCTACATCTTTTCCTTAGCTAAATTTGTATTATGTCTAGACCTATTTTATGTATGTTTTAATGCCGACCTTGGAGATTGTTCCAATGGTTGATGATTGTAATGTTGACCTTGATGATCATTCCAAGGTTGATGTAGTGTATAAATACTTGTAATTAAGTCATGAAAAAGTATCCAAGAGTGAAGATGTGAAGATAAAGTGAAGGAAGGTAGCAGAGAAAAGAAAAGGTGTTTGTGCTTTAATGGAACTGAACTTTGTCATGAAGTAGATATTGTTATTTTAGTTCAACCTTTTGGTAGTGAGCCACCCTTTGGTAGTCAACCTTTCTTTGTAGTGAGAAATTTGGGATGTGACCCCTGTAGGTAGTGAGCCTTTATTTTTTGGAATTGATATAACTTATGTATTTCTATGGGCTAACACCAACCGTGGTTTTTCTATTTTAGGGTTTTCTATGTAAAAATACGGTGTCTCCTATGTTGCTTATGTTTTGTGTTGCACTTATCATTTGATGCTTTCACGGTTTTATTTGAATATAAGTAATTGATATGTTGATGATCATATTTGGTTAAAAGTTTTAGGACATTTGATTCACCCCTCCCCTCTCTCAGTTGTCTAGTGAAGTTCAACATTGGATTGCTTTGGTGATTTAAAAACTATAACAGACTATCCAAGCCAACATAGAAAAACCCATAATTTGATAAGTCATTTGTAATGCCACATGAAATCATCATTTAGTTTTTCAATCTGATATGTTTTACATCATTTTAGTATGATCACATATATGAACGTAATTCTTCCAAATAATCATTAGTCATGAATTCTCATTTATACATGATATAATTTATAACATGTAAATTGAAAAGAGCATAATAAGAAAATTTTATTCCAAGATAATTATCCATATAGTGAAAAAACATCAAGAGAAAAGATGTATCTACACTAAATCACATAACTTCATCATTTAATTAGATGATATCTTAATGTTTCTATAACATGGTATCTAATCAACTTGATAACATAAATAGCAATGTTGGTATCATCTCACTTCAGTATCCATCAAATACATAAAACTCATTATGAACAAGTTAATTTCTTTTCTTGAAATTCTACATAACATGATATATATCAAGCTAAAAAGTTACATATCTTTACTTTTTGAGTAGATTTTATAGATGATGTGACATCTCGATGTATTCCTCACTCTAGCTCCTCCTTCATACTCTTGAAGAGAAGAGCATCATAGAAGTGAAATCCATCCTACCACGAAGCCAAGCTTCCTCATACTACCCCACATAGGCAACTTGACCCATCACACAAAAACTAGTTCCTCAAGGTTGTCATGCATGATAGTGAATTTAACTATGCAAATCTACCCATTGGCTATGAAACTATATAGAAAGCAACTATAAATTCAAAAATGACATCAGTGATTTCAATCCTTTGAATTATCTTTCACTTGAAATCAACAATTTATATCAATCATGCATTTTGGCTAATTTCTCTTTTCAAATGCCAAAGGATCATTAATTGATCCTATATTTGTTTTAAGATTTTGTCTCTATACATACACTAATACATTAAATATCATCTTAATGTTACATTAAGTATCAAATAAAATATCAAGTAAGATTTTCTATGGTAATTCTATCTACAATCATGAAAATACTAACATTAGTTGGTAAAATACAAAATGATACCATAACACTACATAAACATAAAACTTTATCTCATAAAGATAATAGTTTTCATGTATGTTCTATATCAACAACAATTATCTTCTTAGAATATATGATAAACACAATTAACAACTATGTCAAAATAAAAGATTATATAACATCAAATCAATATGAAAGCATTATCTCAACAGTAAATTATAGGTAAAGAATATTATAGCCAATATATAGTAAGACAATCAACTAGTCACATCCTTCTAATAGATAAACTACCTAACACTTACACCAACAAGATCTTATAAACCCCTTAGGGACCCTTCATAAGGCCAAACCTATGCCTTGGGGGCTCATCTCGGATGGCCTTTCCTACATGAAAGTGCAGAGGCTTCACAATTCAGAAACAACCTTACTCAAGTTCATAAATGTTTAACAACTAGCTTTCGACATAGGTTTTTAAATAAGTAACTAGGCTCTTTTCCTAAGCTAGTAAAAGGTAAAAAAATGGTCATTCATAGATAAATATTCAAGAACCATGTCAGTTACTAACTATTGGTGTATAAATTTTTTTTAAAAAAAATTCCAAAAGAAATGTTTATTGATTAAACCTCTAAGGGTTCTATTCCTCATCATATACATAGATCTTTCATTCACCAATCAAATCCCTAGTCTTTATCTAAATACATATTCCACGTTTATCCAATGTTTGGATCATAATGAGAAATAGAAGGATCATTAATCCTACGGTAAGAATGTTGCTTAACATTCTCAAGAGAAAAGAACCTTTAAGGCCACACATAAAGTTTAAACTTCCTTCACAAGTATCATTACCTAACAATAGTAATATTTATTATACCAATCAACTCTAAACACTTTAAGAAGTTAATAGCTATATTTTTATGTTATTACATAATATAAAAAATTTCTAAAGCTCGTATCATGATTCTTGTTCAACATACTAGAGAATAATTTTTATTTCACAATTCTAACTAAACTATTAAATTAGGCAAGTCTAATAGAAGAACATGCTTCTGGGAATATTCTCTACAAGCAATTATATTAAGTTACCCCTATTTATTTTTTCCAAAGATTAGCTTCTTTTCCAGCAATGGTCCTACATAAAAGGGATATCAATTTACAAAATCCATTCAAGTATATAATAGATAACACACAGATAAAATATGATTTCTTAATGAGATAACATAATGTAAATCTTATGAGTAATAAAATCATCACATCCTTACACCTTCCAACATTTTTTTGTGTTTACAAAATGGAAATTAAAAAGGGATAATAATTATGTTTACAATCCTACACCATAATGAGTAATCATTTGGTTTCAGCTATATAGAATATAATTGAATAAACTTCTGGTGAATTAAAAGAATAAGGTATTTGATCGAATAGGGAATCATAGATAAAGCACATGACTTGGAGCATAGACAAGACTTATAGCTGGAAACATAGACAAAATCATGTGAAGTGTTTAACAAATTGTCCCCAAGGAGATGTGATGCAGAGTGCACAACGAAAGAGGTGAAAATAGGTCAAAAATATGAACTGTTCCTGTGGTTGAACCTATTGAACTCATTGAACCCATTGAACTAGTTGAACCGATGAACCCTTTCAACTAGATGAACTCATTGAACCATTGAATTGGTTCAACTATCGGTTCAACATATACTATCAGCAAAACCACACTATCGGTTAGCTTAGAAATACTCTCACCGAAGTACTGGTCACATTAATGACTTTTACTTCACACATACATTACTTGACTTGCTATGCCAGTTCCTTTCACCGTATCTACTAGTCACTACTTGTATCCTAAGAACTGTACATCCACCACATACAACCACGATAACCAATTGCAGTATACATATAAAGTGCATATTCGGTGACACTAGGTTTTTCTATCGGCTGATAGGCCAATACACTCCGTAAAAATTATTGATCTTCTTCTTGTCTATGAAACTCGCTCAACACCATGTCAAACATAGACTTCTTTAGCAACACTGTAACCGAATAACTACACATGTTTCTACTACTCTATAGCTATGCAGATTTCTTAACAAATCATAAAAGAACAAACCAAAAAAAACTTAATAGAAGGAAACCTAAATCCTACGGAATCCATTCCACTGGTTTCGGTAGAAACCTTGACTAGTGGAATGGTTCCAAAAATTGAATCTCTATTATGGACCCAAATAGAATTTATTACTTCTTCTCAAAATTGTACATACACCAGTTTCTCCTCCATCTCTGTGTCTCCCAACGAACACAAACTGATTATAAAAATTCATACATTGATAGTTACACAAGGTGGAAGGCGAACCGTTCCTCAACCACCTCTGCCTGTTTGGTTACAAACTTTCTAGTTCAGTTACAAACTTTCATGACATGTATACAACTTAATCGACTATGGTTCAATATGGCATTATTGCTTTAGAATATGAAAAGATTACTTAGGACAAAAACAAAGTATGCATGAAATCTTTCAGATTCTCAATGTTTCAGGGTGCTCCTGCACCATACAACCAACCAGTAAAAATTTCCAAGTCCGTTGGAAATGTACCTGCAAACAAAATCACCTTTTCCTACATCTTTGTCTGGCTTCATCTTCTTCAGCTTCAGGCTATAGGCTTCAAATCTTCACATCAATGGGCTAGTGACCAACCAACCAACAAAATCAAACTACAATCAACTCCAGAGTATCTTTAGGCTCCTTCTACTCCCATCAGTGGGGTACTCTCAGACTGAACAAAACCTCCATGACTACAACACAATGTTCCATAAGATGTCCATCCTAAATGCTGCTTCACAGACCCATTCCTCTCGTCCAACAACAGATCCTAGAAGATGCACCTACCACTCTCTCCTCAGTGGCCTCTCTCTCTCTGCACCTTCTTCCCATTTTAATCTTTGTTGGTGAATGGTCTTGACAGACCTTATCCTCATATGCCCACACTAAAGGAATCATATTCCTCCTAGCAACTAGATGGCACATGCATCTGGAACAGTCTTGCAACTCTTGTCAACCTTCAAAATGCTTCCTACAATCTCTATCTTCAACATGGTCACCAACACAACTCTTCAGTTTTCCTTCAGCTCTTCACCTGCCTTCTCAGAAATCAAATACAACACCTTCAGATACCAAATCTTTCACCAGATCTTTCGCCAAATCTTTCACCAGCTCTAATACCAATTTGATGCAAAGTGCAAAATGGAAGCGGTGAAAACAGGTCAAAAATATGAATTGTTGTTGTGGTTGAACCTATTGACTCATTGAACCCATTGAACTAGTTGAACCAATGAACCCTTTGAATCAAATGAACTCATTGAACTATTGAACCAGTTCAACCATCAGTTCAAGATATACTATCGGTAAAACCACACTATCGGTTAGCTGAGAAATCCTCTCACCGAAGTACTGGTCACACCAATGACTTTTACATTACACATACATTACTTGACTTGCTATGCCGGTTCCTTTCACCATTTCTACTAGTCACTACTTGTATCATATGAACTGTACATCCACCACATACAACCACAATAACCAATTGCAGGATACATATAAAATGCATATTCGGTGACACTAGTTTTTTCTATCGGCTGATACGCCGATACACTCCATAAAACTTATTGATCTTCTTCTTTTCTGCAAAACTCACTCAACACCTAGTCGAACACAGACTTCTTCAGCAACACTATAACTGAATAACTACACAGATTTCTACTACTCTGCAGCTATGCAAATTTCTTAAGAAATCATACAGGAACAAACCAAAAAAAACTTAACAGAAGGAAACCTAAATCCTAGGGAATCCATTCCAATGGTTTCAGTGGAAACCTTGACTAGTGGAATGGTTCCAAAAACTGAATCTCTAATATGGACCCAAACAAAATTTATTACTTCCTCTCAAAATTGTACATACATCAGTTTCTCCTTAGTCTCTGTGTCTCCCAATGAACACTGACTGATAATAAAGATTCATACATTGATAGTTACATAAGGTGGAAGGCAAACCATTCCTCAACCACCTCTACCTGTTTGGTTACAAAATTTCCAGTTCAGTTACAAACTTTCATGACATGTATACAACTTAACCAAGTATGGTTCAATATGGCATTACGGCCTTACAATATGAAAAGATTACTTATGACAAAAATAGAGTATGCATGAAATCTTTCATATTCTCAATGTTTCGGGGTGCTCCTGTAGCAAGATGCCATTTTTCAAATCCATTAAGTAAAGTCAAATTATAACCTTTAATGCCTATCAAGATGTAATATTTGCTATACATATAATAATAATTATATATCACCATTTTTCTGCTATTCAAAATAGTAATTTCCTTTATAGCTGCAGAATTAAGAGGCTGTGATGGATTTAAAAGCAAACAAATATTTAATAATAGCTAAACTTTTAAGAAAGAACAAAGTTATATTGTATGATATCCAACATATGTTTGAGGCCCCTCTAATGGAGGTGTCTCCATCAGAGAGCATCTCTCTGATGAAGACGTCTCCATTAGAGAGGCTGCCTCAAATGGAGTGCCACTGCAATTTTCTTAGACTTTTTTATTTTATCCTTTGGTTCCTGGATAATTAAAAACAAAGTATTTTCTTTGATATTCAACATGATCTCTATTCTAAGATTTCATACATGGCCTCAACTACTCAATCTGTGTAATAATTTTTTATTCAATATCAATTTATAGCTTATCTTAAACTATATGTTAGCTATACATGCATGCTTTTGATAAGAACTCAATTTTCATCTCGTGTTTATTTGTTTGTTTTTCTTCTTTCACAGGTTTCTTTCAGTTGGTTACTATCAAACAATTAGATTTGACAACTACCCTAAATGTTTGAAATTTATAAACAACATCAATTGAATAATTTGCTATCACTTATGGTTCAAATCTAATTAGAACCAAGAAAACCCTTATTATGTACACCATAATATAATGCAAAGAAAAAAGATTTATCTACCCCTTCACATTTTTGATAAAGAATTAATGTCCAGACAAGAAATCTGATAAACCATACCTTAATATCTCTATAGAACTCAAAGCCTTGTCAATATTCTATTTTTTCTCCTTCCCTTTTCTTCTCTTCCTATTCTTTCCTATTTTCTCTACCAACATTCCCATTCTTATTCCCAAATCCTTTTTTTAAAAAACATTTTCTCACCTTTTTCCCATGTTTGAGATGTTTCAAGTCATGATAAAAGAATGCCAAGTAATACCTTGAAAGTTTCCCCCATGTTCTTTATTTAATAACGCATAGGGAGAAGTTGCCAAATGCCATTTTTTTTTCTATAGATGTCAGCATGGAAGAATTGTCTTTGGCAGAAAGATAATTTTTAATTAAAGTGCTAAAAAATCATTTATGCTTAATAAACCCTTTTAAATTACAAACTTCGCAGATGTTTAATTAAATCTGTTGCACTAAATAATTCCCACCTTGGTTGGCATTAATCATTAATAAATTAACATATTTCCATCAGATTTAATTAATTACTTTGTTCCATTTTTACTTAAGGATGGGCAATTACTTTACTCTATCCTATGTTTATCCCACCTAAGGCTATTAATTATTTATCTTAGTTAAATGCTATTTATTATTTACCTCAATTAAAAATCATTTTTTATTTACCTCATTTAAATGCTATTTCTTATTTTATATATACTATATATAAGTGTGATGAGTAATTGCCTATTTGTGTATTTCTTTTTTTTGTACTTCTACAAACAGGATATGATATCCCTCCCTTCTAAAGATGGTCTTTGTCCCGATGACGACGAGAATGAAAAAAATCTTGAAAGGCGAGAGAAAAGGTCGTGACTTCTTGGCAACATTTTCCTAATTGACAATCCTTAGAGAAGTGATTCCATTGCTCCTTGCATTGGAATACTTCCCTTTGAATAAAGATTCTTCTCTACTCTAGGATATACATATTTGTACTTGAATCTTTCTAAATTTAGAACTTGTTAAAGAATTTAAACTTTTATGCAGTTTCCATTTTGGAACACTCTATCCTTAGCTACTAAAAGTATGTTCTAGAAGTATGCCCTTTCAATCAAAAGAGAACCAGAGACCTCCTAACTGACGATAATAAGACCTTAAGTCAAAAGTAAAAAATTTCATCTATTTTCAATATTTACCTCATTGGTCACCCTATCGTCATTACACGCCTGAGGATATCCCCCTTCTTTCTTTACAGATTGTGATATACCTTCCCTACCATTGATCATCCATCCAGTGAAGATGTCATTAGGATTTATTAATGATGTAAAATTAACATTTTGCAATAGTATCAAGTATTACCAAATTTGGTCATGTACTATTGTCTTCTGATGGTAGGCTTCTTATTTTCGTACCTTAAAGGTTTCCACTACAGTTTATCTGTATTCTTCAAGGTCATTTGATATTGCATTGAAGAGTTGCATACTTTGATTATTCAAGCTAAAGATATCATCATTTCCTCAAATGAGAGACAATTTTTTTATTAAGGTTTAAGAGTGATTTCATGTGTTGGTACACACACCGTAGGTAATAATTTAAAAGTCCTTTTTCCTTATTCATACTCTACACATATGACTCTCATATGTATCAAGGTGAAGTGTTTCAATTAAGAAACTTTATTGCACCCAGATAAAGGCTACAAGTCCATCTTTGTCATTCATGCTTTCTGCATGGGTGATGCTAATCAATTATGTCCATCTCTAGCATACACACTTCTATGTGTATTCTACTAGACACTAATGTCCATCCTTGTTATACACACTACCCATGTGTATAACACTAGACATATTTGAACATTTTTATCAAATTTGTATTCAATCCAAGTTCCTCCTTGGTCACTATCTCCTTAATGACATACAATCACTCTATATTCCTTGTAATCATTATTGGAAAGTAAAATTTATATGTTACAGAATCAATGTCTCTTTACTTATATATAGTTGAACAAAATTTTCTTTAATTCTATTGGCTATGTCATTATCTAGAGAAATCAAAATCTCAATCATATATTATTCATGACGAAATCAAAATTTTTGACATGGTATAAACGTTCTATTAATAGGTTTATACAACTTCCATAGTTATCCAACATTGCAAATCCTTAGTTGTCAAATCTCATATATACTAACATTCTATATTCATTCATTCTTAACATATAAGTATTCAAGAATTATGTTAAGCACAAAATATCCTCTTAAAAGTGACTACATGTCACTATTAGATAGAGGGATCTCTTCGATCTCTTCTTCCCCATCAGAATATACTAACACAAATAGGGAGGCTCGATGTACACACAAGTACTCCATTATCTCCTCCCATCCCATAGTAGATGTGTCGTTACCACATCCAAAGGGCATGTCATGATGAGAAAAAGGTTTACTAAGTTTAACACTTGTATGGGTGATTATTTTCTTTCTTGTTTGCATCTGTTTCTATTTCTCAAGATGAATGTGCCTTAGTGCATTGATGAGAGTTTCAAAATCGGTAAGCAAAGCCCACCTAGCATAGCTTACTAGTTCAACATTTTGAGAAAGGGTTTCTTTCCATATAGACATTTTGACATAAAGGAGGGGTAAAAATTTATTAAAACGAGAAGAAGTACAAAGCAAGAAAATTACAAAGCCCTATCAAGCTCCACTAAGTGAGCCAAATGTTGAGATAGATCTAGGGGTAAACGACCATGGTCCATCAAATTCCAATCATGAACATGTTCAGAAGCCCATTTAGCCAAACAAATAGCAACACTATTCCATTCTCTAGGAATATGAGTAAAAGTCACATACTCCAACGAAGCATAGAGGTTAAGAATCTGACCAACAATCAAAGCCAAAAGCCAACTGACATTATCTTAATGCCTTCTATTCAACAAGTTCACCACAACCTGGGAATCAGACTCACATATGATCCTTCGCCACCCCAATTGACTTCCATGCTCCACAGCCGTTAAAATAGCCTGAGCCTCCATAAGATTATTAGTATGAAGACCCTTATAAATAGAGAAGATAAACTGAACTTCTCCAGAGCTATCCCGACCAACACCACCAATTCAAGCATGACCAGGGTTTCTGTGTGAAGAGTCATCCATGTTGATTTTTAGTGTACCCTAAGGTGGAGGAGACCATCTCCCCTCCCTATTCACCTTCAGTGTAGGATGTCTACATCTGTTGCGCATGAGCTGACGTTACGAAAGCAAAAGATGAAGACGGTGACAACAACCAACATCACAAGGGTCCACTAATGGCGTAATATCACACTTAGCCGCAACAGTTTCTCCCAAAGAATGTAAAATTTTCCACCACAAGTGAGGGGCCATCAACATCACCTCCTGAAAAATTTGACGATTCCGCTCCAACCAAAGGTTCCACATAATAAAGGGCCAATAGCCCAAGCAGCCTAAAGAAAGGAAGTAGAAATAGGGGCCTTGCCCCACTGATCGACAAACTCAGCCAGGGAGGAGACATGCCAACAGGACATATTCCACACCATCTACCAAAAATGCCAAATCTCCTTAGCATAGGAACATTGGAAGAAGAGATGAGAGACACTCTCCTCATAGTTATGACACAAAACACCATAGAAGGGCCTTGGAAACCATGCTTACACAAGTTATCCCAAGTAAGGTACTAGTTTTGAGCAACTAGCCACAAGAAAAAAATACATTTGGGCCACAATAACTTGTGCCAAACATGCTTCCACCAAGGGACCTCAATAGCCCCAAATAACTGCCTACCAAGTTGCTTATAACCAGTAGACACAAAGTACTTCCTAGATAAATCAGGACCATTCCAAGCTAAGACATCAGGTCCCTTCAGAGAATTACAAGCACGAGAAGCCAAAAGTTGAGCAAGCTCACACCTATCCTCCTCAGACCCCCCAGGAGGCCACTCAAAGGGAAGATTCTAATGAAAGCTTACAGCCAAACCACAATGTTGTGCAAATTTATAATGCTCAATAGTATCCCAGCCAGCTGCAGTAAAAACCTCAGAGAGTGAGTGGAGGTGAGGAAGAGAAGAGAGAATAGGTGGGTGGTCATCCCAAGAATCTAACCAAAAAAGAGTCTGTGATCCTGAATGACAAATCCAAAAAGTGCACACTTAATCAACTGAGCCCTAGCTTTCAAAGTATACCAAATCATAGAACCACTCCCCTCCAGAGGATAGTGAGGGACTTCAGAAGAAGCAACACCCCTAAGATACTTATGGGTGAGAATATAGGCCCATAACTGATGTTGATTGGTACACCAATGCCAGTAAAGCTTAGCTACAAGAACTTGCCCGTTTAGAATAGCAGAGCGTAAACCAAGACCACCCTCCTGCTTTGGTCTACACATAGAATCCCACTTAACAAGGCTCCACTTAGTAGACAGTATGTTACCACTCAAAAGGAATTGATGAGAGAGGGCATCAAATGCCCTAAGGAAATCCATAGGGGCCACTTGAACAAAGCATCTGTAGATAGGAAGGGCCTGGATAATTGACTTGAAGTCACTCTAGCAGTGTAGATAACCACCGATGAGTCCAATGAGTTACCTTCCACCTCAGCTTGTCAAGCAACATCTGCCAGGAGGACCTAGGCTAACACCCAACAGCCAGAGGAATACCCAAATAGACAAAGGGAAGAGACCCAATTTGAAACCGTAAAATAGCTACAATCCGTCATTGGATAGCCTGAGGCATATTAACAAAGAAAATAGAAGACTTTTGCTCATTGACTTTCTAACCTAAAGCAGCAAGGTAGATAGCCAAAGCTTGCCTAAATGATTTAGCTTCTCGAATACGAGCCAGCCCCATAAGAGAAGTATCATCCACAAACTAGAGATGGGAAGTCATTGGCAGACCCAAGCCCCACTACCAACCATGAATCAAGCCTTGGGAGACCTTACATTTTAGAAATTGACTCAGCTCGTCTGCCATAATGATAAATAGATAAGGAGAGAGCGGGTCCCCCTGACAAAGGCCCCTAGTAGCACCAAAAGGCTCTAAAGGTTCACCATTCACAATAACCAAAAAGAGAAGGAAGTCACACAACTCAAAGTCCAACTCACCCAATCCAAAGAAAAACCAAAGGCCAACACAATCTTCTGAAGAAAACTCCCTTTAACTCTGTCATAAGCTTTGGCCATATCCAACTTGATGAACATAGACCATTCAGAAGAAGTTGCCATAGAATGAATGACCTCAGAGGCTACAACCACCCTATCGAGAATTTGCCGGCCTGCCATAAAGTCTCCTTGCTCCTCAGAAATGACAACGGGTAGACATTGTTTAAGCCTCTTAGTAATCAGTTTCATAATAATCTTGTACACCACATTATAGAACGTAATAGGTCTGAAGAATTCAAGCCTATTAGCACCTTCCTTTTTAGGAATGAGAACCAGAAAAGTAGCATTTAGGGCCCATAGCATCTGCTGACTATGGAGAGACTCCCGAACAACCTCCAACAAATCTAGCTTCACAATATCCCAAAACTCTTGGAAAAAATCAACTGGAAAACCATCAGGGCTAGGAGTTTTCCCCTTATTTATCCCAAACATAACCTCCTCCACTTCAAACAATGAAATTGGATGAGTAAGAGAAGCATTCAAATCATTAGAGATCAAAGAAGGAATGCAAGAAAGGATCATATTCTCATCAACCTCAGCAGGAGGTGAGTCTTCAGTAAATAGGGAAAAATAAAAATGATGAGCCTCTCTAGAAAACACATGTTGTGAGGAAATCGAAAGACCTTCAGAGTTAACAAGAGAAGAAACATAACACTTATTATGATGAGCTTGCATAGAATGATGGAAGAAAGCAGTATTCCTATCACCCTCTTGAAGCCAATCAATCCTTGCCTTTTGTTTCCAGAAAATCTCCTCACGAAGCTCCCACTCCTCCACCAATTTTAGATCCTGGGACTCAGCATGTCCCAGATCCTCTAAATATCCCAAATCTCAAATTTGACGAGTAATAATAGCAAGATGATCCTGTGCCTTCCTTTTCTTGGCTCAAAGATTGCGAAAACATGACCTATTCCATCACTTAAGATGATACTTGATAAATTACAGCTCCTTAACAAGACAATACATAGCTGTACCATATGTAGGGGCCCCGTCCTGCCACCACTAGAAAAACAGGCATACAGGATGGATCACGAAGCCACATAAGCTAAAATTTGAAAGGAGGATTCTTTAGAAAAGGAAAAGAAGAAGTAGAAAACTTAATTGGCCAATGATAAGAGCCACACCAATCAAGAATCTCAGAGCAAGTGACCATGCAACTGCCCATCCAAAAACTAGAAACAAGAAATCTATCTAGCTGCTCAGATATCACTTCTGGACCACTCTATCTATTATTCCAAGTCAAAATACCATTATAGGGTTTAACATCAACAAGAGAAAGAGAATCCACATTTGTGCAAAAAAGATCTAAAGTAGGACCAAGCCTAGGCAGCCCCCCTCTTTTCTCCTCCAAACACAACACAGAATTGAAATCACCAGCAAAGATCTAAGGAAGAAAAGGCACACAAAACCTAACAAACCTGATGTGGGCCTAAAGATGGATTTTACCACGAATGTCAATCAGAGCATAAACATTACTGACCAGAATAGTCTCACTAGACTCCAAAACTGAAGCCACCATAGAAATAGAGGAATGGCTAGAAATCCACTAGTGAGGAACAACCTTACGTGGATCCTAGAAAAAAGCCAGACCTCCAGAGTTTCCCTTAGAACCAATACACTGACATTGACCAGAAGCCCAAATACAAGGAGCATAGTGAAGCATGGAGTCCACCTAAAGCTTAGTCTCCTGAACACAAAAGATATCTGGAGAATGAACCATAATCGAATCCTGAATAGCCTTTTGATGGGGGTGCTATTCAACCCCCTTACGTTCCCTGAAAGAATAATCATGAGGATGGGAGAGAGAAAAGGGGATCAATGGTCTTAACTAACCCAGATTCCACCAACAAATCCCAAGTGGATTTAATCTTGTCCACATCCTTTTTATGGCCATCTTTAGAGGAATTCTCAAGATGACCCCTCTTAAGAGGGCATTACAACACCCCTAGAATATTAGATGATCCCCACCCCTTCCTAGTAGGCAACACCTCCTTAGCTAAATCAGCTAGCACAATGTCATCCTGCAGATTTGCAGAGGCACCAGGAAGCCTAGAATTCTCCTATTCCAAAGCTAGAGAAAAATCCTTAACAACAATCACCTGCTCCACCGCTGTATCCATACCAGTGGTCCCAGAAGGAAACTCAACAAGAATCCCCTCCTCCAAGACCTGATTATACAAGACCTCAAAACGATTGGATACCTGATCACTTTGTCTATCTTTGTAGGCTCATTTCTATCCCCTTCCTTTAGCCCTCATCTTAACAAGAATGAAGCCATCCTTATTGGTCCCACCCTCAGCCACATGCGACTTTCCTTTATCCCCCTTCTCCACCGAAGGCTCTGATGAAGGAGGAGAAGAAACCCCTATAGCTTTGGGTGCCCAAGGGCATTGGTGCTGAAGGTGTCCATACTCATGAAAGAAGCGACATCAAAAAGGGAGGGATTCATAATCTAACCATTGAATCCATGAAGTAGAGCCAAAGACAAATTTCTAAAGAATCTAACAATGGATTGTTTAGGTCAATTTCAACACAAATACGAGCAAAGGAAAACACCTTTTTATCTAGAGTATTATGACCGATGGCATCCAGCTTCCCCAGTAGAGCTGCAATCTAGAGTAGAATATCCTCCTTCCAAAACTCCAGTGGCAGCTAGGGCAAACGGACCCACATAGGAACCCATGAAAGCATATCCTCTGCCACATTAAAATCTCCATGCCAGGGCTTCATGAAGAAACCAACATGTTTGTAGAAATATGGCCCTCCCTCAAAAATGTGATTTTGATCCAAAATACAAGAAAAATCAACCACGAAATAACCATTCGCCGCCACCAGAATATCAAAATCACCCTCAACCTGCGAGGATCGACGAATCAAGGCCTCCAAGTTTGAGAGAGGGATACAAATACCTAGGAACTTACAAATCAGAACATGTTGGCTCTAGTAAGATATGTCCTCTTGTACCAATTCAGGAGAGATAACCAACACTGGATGATCTAGACTCCGCGGCAAACAACCATTCACTTTCTTAAGCTTAGAGCTCTCACCCACGAAAGAGGAATCTTTAGGCAAACCCTGAGACTGTTTCACACTAGCAGACACCAAGCTTTTTCAAACCCCTGCCATTCCTCCACACCCAACACCAAACCCTACACATAGCCTTGATAGCAAAACTCACTTTCACCCAACGCCAATCCCTTCGAAAAAATCTGCAGCAAGAGTAAAACAGAGAAAAAGAACAGCAAAACCCACCATGAAAGTAGAGAACTCCCCCCAACTGAGAACCGCCACTGAACAAAGGCAAAAAAGTGCACATGCAGAGAGAAAAGAAGACATGCACGTGCCTTCACAGGTAGCATGCAACCTTCCCCTCACCATGTAGCACCATCCTCTAGCCCGACATCGCCATTTCACTAGGACCAGACCTGTGTTATTTTCTCCATACAGACATTTTGGTTTTGCTCTTTGTTTTTGTTTTCTTGGCTTGTTTCTATCTTCTTTTTCCTACCATTTTATCATAAGAACAAAATTGAAGTTAGCTTATCAGCTATTCAGTGAAAACCTTTATAGTGAGCTTTGAGGTCCAGTGTTGAACCTAGTTCCCTCTAATACCACATGTAACAGACTATCCTATCCAACATAGAAAAACCCATAATTTGATACAAGTAATATGTAATTCCACATGAAATCATCATGTAATTTTGCAATTTGATATGTTTTACATCATTTCAGTATGATCACATATATGAATGTAATACTTCCAAATAATCGTTAGTCATGAATTCTCATTTATACATGATAGACTTTACAACATGTAAATTGAAAAGAGCATCATAAGAAAAGCTTATTGTAAGCTAATTAGTCATATAGTGATAAAACATCAAGACAAAAGATGTCACTACACTAAATCTCATAACTTCATCATTTAATTAGATAATATCTTAATATTTCTATAACATGATATATAATCAACTTGACAACATAAATAGATATTTTTGTATCATCTTGATTTAGTATCCATCAAATACATAAAACTCATCATGAAAAAGTTAATTTCTTTTCTTGAAATTCTACATAACATAATATATGAAGTTGAAAAGTTAGATATCTTTAGTTATGAGTATATTCATAGATGATGTGGTATCTCGATGGATGCCTCACCCTAGCTCCTCCTTTGTACTCCTAAAGAGAAGAGCATCATAGAAGTGATATACATCCTACCAGGAAGTCAATCTTCCCCATGCTACCCCACTCAGGCAGCTTGATCTGTCACGAGGAAACTAGTTCCTCAAGGTTGCTATGCATTATAGTGAATTTAACTATGCAATTCTACCGATTGCCTATGCAAACATATAGAAAGAAACTATAAATTCAAAAATAGCATCCGTGATTTCAATCCTTTGGATTATCTTTTGCTTGAAATCAACCATTTAAGTCAATCATGCATGTTGGCTAATTTCTCTTTTAAAATGCCCAGGGTTCATTAATTGATCCTTTATTTGTTTAAAAATTTTGTCTTTGTGCATATACTCATACATTAAATATCATCTTAATGCAACATTAAGAATCATACAAAATATCAAGTAAGCTTTTCTAAGCTAAGTCTATCAACAATCATTAAAAGACTAACATTAGTTGGTAAAATACGAAATTATACCTTAACACTAAGTAAACTTAAATCTTTATCTCATAAATACAATAGTTTTCATGTGTATTCTATATCAATAGTAATTATCATCTTACAATAAAAGTTAAACCAAATTTCTAGGTATGTCAAAATTAGAGATTATATAAAATTGAATAGATATGAAAGCATTGTCTCAACAATAATTTATAGGTAAAGAATATTATAGCTATTATATAGTAGGACAATCAACTAGTCACATCCTTCTAGTAGATAAACTACTTGACACTTAGTCCAACAAGATGTTATAAACCCCTTAGGGACCCTCCCTAAGGCTAGACCTATGTCTTGGGGGCTCATCACGGATGGCCTTGCCTACATGAAAGAGCAGAGGTTTCATAGTCCAGAAACAACCTTACTCAATTTAATAAGTGTTTAACAACTAGTTTTCAACATAGGTTTTATAATAAGTATCTAGGCTCTCTTTTTGAGCCAATAAAATATAAACAATTGGTCATTCATAGATAAATATTTAAAAACCATGTCACTTACTGACTATTGGTTTATAAAAGTTTAAAAATAATAATATTCCAAAAGAAATATTTATTGACTAAACTTGTAAGGGTACTATTCCTCATCATATACATAGAGCATTTGTTCACCCATCGAATCTCTAGTCTATATCTTAACAGATATTCCACATTTACCCAGTGTTTAGATCATAAAAAAAAATGGAAGAATCATTAATATCTAAGGGAAGAATGTTGCTTAACATTCTGAAGAGATAAGAACCTTTAGGGCCACACATAAAGTTCAAACTTCCTTGCCAAGTGTCATTACCTAATTATAATAATATGTATTATACCGATCAACTGCTAAACACTTTAAGAAGTTAATAGCTATAGTGTAATGTTATTACATAATTTAAAACATTGCTAAGCTCGTAACATGATCCATCATACTGGAGAATAATTACCATTTGACAATTCTAACTAAACTATTAGATTAGGCTTCTAATAGATAGATTAGGCTTCTAATAGAACATGTTTCTAGGAATATTCTCTAAAAGAAATTATATTCAATTACCCCTATTTATTTTTTCCAAAGATTAGCTTCTTTTCCAGCAATGATCATACATAGAAGGGATATTGATTTGCAAAATCCATTCAAGCATATAAAAGATAACAGAGAGATAAAATATATATTCTTAGATTTAATAAACATGATTTCTTAATGAGATAGCATAATGTAAAGCTTGTGACTAATAAAACCCTCACAACCTTAAACCTTCTAGCATTCTTTTGTTTTTACAAAATGGAAATTAAAAGATGCTGAAAATGTTTAAATTCCTATACCATAATGAGTAATCATTTGGTTTCAACTATATAAATATAATTGAATAATCTTCTGGTGACTTAATATAATAAGGTATTTGGTTGAATAGGGAAGCATAGACAAAGTGCATGGTTGGGAGCATAGACAAGACTTATGGCTGGACACATAGACAAAAGCATGTGAAGTGTTTAACAAATTATCCCCAAGGAGATGCCATTTCTGAAATCCATTAAGTAAAGTCAAATTCTAACCTTTAATTCCTATCAACATGTAATATGTGTTTTACATAAAATAATAATTATATATCACTAATAATTTCCTTTAGGACTACAAAATTAAGATGTTGTGATAGATTTAAAAGAAAACAAATATTTAATAATAGCCCAACTTTTAAGAAAGAACAAAGTTTATGTTGTATGATGTCCAGTGTATGTTTGAGGTGCCTCTAATGGAGGTGTCTCTATTAGAGAGTGCCTCTCTAATGGAGACATCTCCATTGGGGAGGTCACCTCCAATAGAGTGCCTTTGTAGTTTACTCAAATTTTTTTTATTTTATTCTTTGGCTCAGACAAAAAAAATGTGTTTTCTTTCAATTTCAACATGACCTTTGTTGTAATATTTCATACATGGTCTCAGCTACTCAATCTAGGTAAGAAATGTTTTTTGATTCAAGATATGTTTAAAGCTTAGCTTAAACTATATTTTATCTATACAAGAATACTTTTGATAAGAACTTGATTTTTGTTTGTTTTTCTTTTTTCACAGGTTTATTTCAAATGATTACTATAAAAAATTAGATTTCATAGCTGCCCTAAATGGGTTAAATTTATAAATAGCATCAATTGAATAATTTTCTATCACTTATGGTTCAAATCAAATTAGGAATAGGAAAACTCTAATTATATACGGTAGAATATAATGCACATAAAGAATATTTATCTACTCCATTGTATTCTTGATAAGGAATGAATGTCCAGACAAGAAATTTGATAAACCATACCTTAATATCTCTGTAGAACTCAAAGCCTTATTAGTATTTTATTTTTTTCCTTCCCTTTTCTTCTCTTCCTATTTTTTCCTATTTTCTATACTGACATTCCCCTTCTCATTCCCAAATCCCTTAAAAAAAAAAAAGCATTTTCTCACCTTTTTCCCATGTTCCATATGTTTCAATTCATGATAAAAGAATGCCAAATAATTAATACCTTGAAAATTTCGCCCATGTTCTTTGTTTAATAGCTCATCTAGAGTGGTTGCCAAATGCCATTTTATTTTTCCACATATGGTATGGAAGAATCGTCTCTGGCAGAAATATGATTTTTATTTAAAGTACTAAAAATTTATTTTTTCTTAATAAACCCTTTTAAATTACAAACTTTGCTAATGTTTAGTTAAATCTGATGTACTAAACAATTCCCGCCTTGAATGGCATTAATCATTAATAAATTAACATATTTCCTTAAAATTTAATTAATTACTTTGTTCCATTTTTACTTAAGGATGAGTAATTACTTTACTCTATCCTATGTTTATCTCACCTAAGGCTATTAATTATTTATTTAGTTAAATGCTTTTTATTATTTACGTCAATTAAACACTATTTATTATTTACCTCATTCAAATGTGTGTGTGTGTGTGTGTGTGTGTGTGTGTGTGTGTGTGTGTGTGTGTGTGTGTGTGTGTGTGTGTGTGTGTGTGTGTGTGTGTGTGTGTGTGTGTGTGTGTGTGTGTGTGTGTGTGTGTGTTTGTGTGTGTGTGTGTGTGTGTGTGTGTGTGTGTGTGTGTGTGTGTGTGTGTGTGTGTGTGTGTGTGTGTGTGTGTATAAGTGTAATGAGTATTGTCCCATTTATGTATCTCTTTTTTTTTGTACTTATACAAACGAGATATGACACAAACTTGGGAAAAAGAAATTTTTTACATTACTTGTTTCTTGTGTGTGTGAAGTCAAAAAGATCCTTTCAAAACTATATGAGGATATTGCATCTTTGTAATCAAAGTATTTATATAATTTATTTTTCAATCATGCTTGTTTTTCATGTTTTAAAACTTTCCCACCTTCTATGGATAGCATATGATATTCTATTTTTAGGTTGTAATGAGAAATTGAATCTAGAAATAGATGCATTATTTCATTTGTTTTTGAATTATATTTTAAAATTTATAAAATATGTAACATCCCGCTCCGCAAACCCCAAAGGGTTAGGGCCAAAAGACGACAAGATAAATTTTTTTTCACATAAATAGATGATATACACTTGATACAGTTGTTGATTCAATATGTTGACAACATTCGTGGCCAAGTATGGCCGAATGTACAACCCAAAGGAGAGGACTAATTCATCCTCCAGAGAAAACATTATAAAAATACATTCATTTTAAACACCAACCCAAATGTTCTTATAACCCACTCCAATATAAATATGAATCCATAAACATCATAGTACAATCAGATCTGATACCCATACTGAAATTCGTAAGCCAAATATGAAACATCTCATTTCTTCTTATTAAATTACATGATTACATCCTCTCTCTCAAGAGAGTACAATAGCATAAAACAATATACAAGTACAATGGCACAATCATGAATATGATACAATAACTAAATTGGTACAACAAAAATAAGGTAATGGAGAGTGAGAACATCTCCAATATGGTGCTCCAATAACCTGTTCACCGGCCCTCAATGGTGATGGCAAAACCTCCCAACCATGTGGACTCATTTGAGAACACCCCACCATGCTTAGAGATAATCACAAGGCCAAAACAAAAGTAACAAGGCAAGGGTATATAGGATGGCCAACACTCACATCAATCACAGAGCAAACACTAAAAATAATGCATAAAGCCAATGGCACAACATAGAGATGCTCATCCAATATAATGTCAGGTACTACTCATGACTACTAAGGCACTAGAAACTAGAGTGTAGATCAAATGGGGAGTCATCATGCGTGCTCAAAGGGATGGCACCATAGGGAAACAAGTACACTACTCTTACCAATGAGGAGACTCAAACATGCCTGAATCAATACCGTGTAGATGGATAACTCAATGCCCCACAAATGGATAGGCCTTCTTGTGTGCATCCTTAGGCTTTACAAGTACTCAAGGGCATGCATGAGGACTCAAAATCCTAGATTCTCAAGTAACAGACAAAATGTACTAAGTACACTACATCTCAACTCTTAGATTTAAAACCCATCCTCATCAATGGTTTAAGGGTAAAATTAAACTTTCTAAAATTATTTCCAAATACATAAGACACAACATTGAATTTCTTGCACTAATTAGTCATATCAATCATCCTTTAGGAAAATTCTAACATAGTTTCAATCTAAACAAATAATATCATAATGGTCAACATACCAATTATTTATAATATAAAAAAAAACCACTCTCAACATACAAATTAACAACCCTACACCCACTCTTAAAACTCTTCCTTTTGAACTTCTACTTTAAAAAGCCAATCAATCCAAAATAAAAGTTACAATCAACAATAGAAGTCATGTCCTGCACCACAATCCAATAATATCCAATCATATATTCATCTGGGTAATCTTTTATTTATTTATGCTATAATGGGCACTGAGAAAGTAAATTCACCTTAATAAAACCACATTATATTACACTTCTAAAATGTCCAAAATTGGATTTCAAGCCCTTAATATAGACATTAGTCACTATTGTAAGTAAAATTGTATCATTGACATTACTCTTCAAACACCTATATTTTCAAGCTCAGTTCATCAAGCCCACTATTCCATCGGAAGAAAGCATCCCCAAGATTATTCTATACATCTTTTAAATTGGTTTACATTGTTAACAACTAAGGTAATGGGTGAAAAGATCAAGGGAGATGTCCACAGAATACTTGAAGGACATACCAAATTGTTATGTAATTATCTAAAGGCATTGCTTAATCTTCTTTTATCAATATAAAGAAAGAAAAAGTATCTGGAAAGTATGTGGGCTTTAGATTTTTAAATATTGAGCCCTAAATTTTGTATAATTCATACATCTTTGAATAGATACTAAATACTGAAAAAAATCCAATCTCTTGGAAGATATATCATCTAAAAAAATAGAAATGAAAACAAAGATGCTTTTAGATTAAGCATAATAAGAGTGATGGGTTAGTATTGTATACCCTAAATTTTTCTTGTCGCAGTAAAGATCTCAGTTCAGAGTAGTGAGATTTCATTTGTTTCCTCTTGTCCTTTTTCAATTACTTTGTGAAGTCATTTCTTATCCACACCTTCTCATCTTTTCCATTGCTTTCCATCATCACTAAATTTGGTAGGAACAATCCGCGGTGTATAATCTAACCTAGTTTTACCATCACCGAGATAGAATTGTGGCAGCAAAAAATTGTTCTCTCAGCTCTGCACATTGTTACTCAAATTTGGCAGGTTGATACCCTTGCTTGAGTATTGCTATCCATATTCTCTGTCTAGGTAGACATGTACGCAAAATGTGCAAGTAGAGACAAGGCTCACAAACTATCTCATAGAATGCCTAAAAGATATGTGGACTCATGAACTACAATGATTGCAGAAAATGCACAAAATGGATATGAAGAAATGGCTTTAGAAACTTTTAAGCAATGCAAATAGAAGCTATGAAGCCAGAATCCACAACCTTAGCTAGTATCCTCAATGCCCATGCTAAAATGGGGCTTTGGAATAGGGAAAGGACATCCATTTATGCATAATGGAAGGTAGATTTCTGTCAGATATTATAGTTGAAAATGCTAGTATAGACATCTATACAAAATTTGGAAGCAAAAACAAGGCATGTGAACTACTAGGCTGAATACCTCAAGGTAACTTCACCTCATGGAATACGTCGACTACAGGATATGCATAAAATGGATCTGTTGAAGTGGCTTTGGAAACTTTCAAGCAACTGCAATTAGCAAGTGTGCTGCTAGACTCCTCCTGTCACTGCCCTGCTCTCCCTTCTACCTTATTTTCTTTAAAAAACAATAGCTCTCTTCATTCTTTTTCCCTCAAATCCCTAGCAAAAGTCTCGATGTGAGAAAAAAATAAAAATGAGTAATGTATAATCAATAATAGAAATCCACAATGACACCTGCCCTAAATGCCAATAGAGCTTGTTCATCAAAAACATTGCTGAGCTGACTCGACTATGACAGAACAATTACTAATGAACAAGAGAGAAATCAAAACCATCTAATCCCAACCACTAGTATTCAATATAGGCCCATGTCATCTCTTGTCATAGCATATAGAGTGTTGTTTTGTTTTAAATATAGAAGACAAAGACTGACCTCTCCTATCTCCCTCTCGACAACAAGATATTTTGCTACCTTAAACCCCCTCACCAACTCTCCCCAAAACCCATCGTATGGCCAGAAAGAGTAAAATAAAAATTGACTTTTAATAAAGTCCAATGGGTAGGGTTGTTATAAAATATCATTTTCATGTCATTATGGTCAAAAAAATTATCAAATTCCTAACATGATGCAAAAATGTGATGTTGTGCAAATTACAATCATGTGTGTATAAATATTTTATAATTCTAAAGACTTTTTGGAAAATATTTAGCAGTCATAAATGGTAAAATATGAATAGTGTTGCGGTTGAAGCATGAATTTATGAAATTCAGAAAATGGGACATTATAATTTTTATGTTTTGTGGGACAAACAATCTTGTATTTCTATGGATTTTCTCAGCCTTTTGGATACGAGAATCATGAACATCAACTTCATTTTCCATGACTTGAATTTTTGGGCAAGGGTTTGTTGGTTTTAGGACAAACAACTGTGAGGGGGGTGAATCAGTTGTCTCAGAAACTTTCTTTTATTTAAACAATTAAATCCTTCTTATATTTCTACATGATAATAATTATTCAATCATGGAAGCACAATGCAATAACTCAAGAAAAGAAACACATTAACACATATGAAACCAAGATTTTAACATGGAAAACCTGGTTAAGGGAAAAACCATGAGGTGACTAACCCAAGATTGTATTCTTTATTAAAAGAATAAGAAGAACAAAATGGCACTTGCCAATTAGGGCTCACTGCCCAAGCACACTGCTCATAAGAGGCCCACTACCTACAAGAGTCACACTGTCTACAGAATAATATAAATATTACATACTTGAACTAGAGATTAGCATCTTCACCATGCTTGAGACAGTTCCATTTAAGCTCAACACTTCTGCTCTACTTTTTGCTCTTCTTCTCTCTACAACTTTTTCATCTCTACCAAGGATACATTGAAATGACTTCACAAATCTTATTTATACAAGACATCGACTTTGGGATAATCATTAAAGTTGGCAAAACATACTTTATTTTATTATAGAGTAGTTACTAAAATACACCTTGATTTGTTACGAAGACTTCATGCGTATCACCACACTATCAGCCACACATATCTGGGACTTCAATCTTCTTTGAGGAACATGCCATGCTTGGTAGAACATCTTCAAGATCATCCACAAGATGTGTAAAACATTCGGTGGGCCATGATTAGCAAGAACACCATAACCTGAGAGTAAATCTTCAATTATGAGCTCAATCTTCAATGCAGACCACCAACACGAACTAGACACAATCTAAAAACTCCCACAAGCTTGCTTGAATCACCAAGAACATCCACACCACTTTTGCCTACTAAAACCATTCGCATCTTCATCTGGAACCTCAAGAACACAGTCTATCATCACTATCACATTAGAATAAATGTTTGCGGACCTCCAGACCATGAACCAATTGAGTTGTCAATTCACATTGGGTTCCTAAACATTCCACCAAATCCGCAGAACAAGATATTACATTTCCATATCTCACCAGACCTATTTGTGTCACTCTATCGCCTCTAAATAGCTGCCAGAACTAGTTTTACTCATATGGACATAACTTCTCCAAATCTTCATGCGTACCTCTCAAATATTGACTCGATCATCTTTAGACACATATCTACAAACCCTTTGATGCGCATTCTTTGATCTTCATCTTGATCGGATCTTCACTTCATAGAGCTTCACTATCTTCATTATTTCTGATAGGACTAATTTTCTCAATATCCTCAACACACAGCTCATCCAATCCTTTACATCAATGCAACAAGAATTTGTTGATATTAATGACAACACCGGTTAGGCCCATACTTGCAAAAATATACCTCTTTATCATTGATGGCAACATATGACATGAAAAACTATTTTAACCATCAAGACAAGAACTTTTTCTCACTAACTGACATAGCTCCCCCTGTCAGCAGCAATCATTCATATGTCTTCTCTTTGTTTTCTCCTCCCCCTTTGATCAGCAACTACTTTTGTTTTTTCACATGTCTTCTCTCCCCCTTTGATATCAATAGCAAAGGGCACATACTTGCATCAATACTTCAGAATCATACAGACTACTCCCCCTGAGTGGCAGCTTCCTATCATCAATCCAGACCACAAGATATGATTGTGAGATCCATTGGACTGATACACATCAGTGCACATTAATTCAGAGCCAGAGGGGTAATATCCCCTAACTTCTCCCTGAGATATTCAAAAGAGTCCTTAGGTAAAGGTTTAGTAAAAATGTCTGCAATATTATCCTTTGAGGGCACAAACTCCAAAGTGACTTCATTCTTGTTCACCTGCTCTCTCAATAAGTGAAATTTGATGGATATATGTTTTCTCTTTGAATGCAACACCACATTTTTTTATATATGTATTGCACTTGAGTTATCACAGAAGATTGTGATAGGTTCCTCATACTCCACTTTGATGTCTCTTAGCATTTGCTTCATCCACAATACTTGAGCGTAACTACCTACTACTGCAATATATTCTTCTTCTGCAGTGGACAGAGTTATTGCCTCTTATTTCTTGTTCAGCCAAGAAACTAATCTCTTCCCCAAAAAGAATGCACCACCATCAGTACTTTCTGATCATCCACATCTCCTACCCAATCAGCATCTGTATATGCATGAAGAGAGAAATCATGATCCCTTGGATACCATAAACCATACTCAACCGTTCCCTTTAGATATCTAAGAATTCTCTTGATTGCCATGACATGAGATTCTCTAGGATTAGCTTGGAATCTGACAACAAGACCAACAACATTCATAATGTTAGGTCTAGTTTGAGTAATATACAGTAGTCCTCCAATCATTGACTTATACTTTTTCTGATCAGCCTTAGGAGATTCATCATCTTTGCTCAGTTTACACCTAGTTTCCATGGGCGTATTCATTGGCATTGAATCTTCCATCCCAAATTTCTTCAATAATTCTTTCACATATTTGGTTTGTGATATGAAGATTCCTTTCTTTGTTTGAGTGATTTGCAGACCCAAGAAGAAATTCATTTCCCTAAACATAGACATCCCAAATTCACTTTTCATTTGATTTGCAAAAGTCTTGCACATACTATCTCTTCCTCCAAAAATGATGTCATCAACAAATACTTCAACAATCAAGATATTTTCATGATCAATCTTGAAGTACAAGTTACTATCAATAGTACCTTTGTTGAAACCAATCTTCAAAAGATGTTTATCCAACCTTTCATACTAGGTTGTTGGGGCTTGTTTAAGTCCATACAATGCTTTCTTCAACTTGCAAACCATATAATCATGATCAGACACTTAAAATCCATCTAGTTGCTCAATGTATACTTCTTCTTCCAAGTCACCATTTGGGAAGGCATACTTGACATCCATCTGATATACTTTGAAATCCTTGAAGGCAACAAAAGCAAGAAATAATCTAACTGCTTCAATTCTTGCCACAAGAGCAAAAGTTTCTTCAAAGTCAACCCCTACTTGAGAATAACCCTTATAGACCAATCTAGCTTTGTTTCTTACCACTTGACCATCTTCATTCAGTTTATTCTAGAAGACCCACTTGGTCCCAATCACATTTTTATTTCTAGGTCTAGGAAGAAGATCCCAAGTGTGATTTTTCTCAATTTGCATCAACTCTTCCTCCATTGCTTTGACCAAGCTTTCATCATTGCATGCTTCACTTACTGTTTTTGGTTTAATCTTTAAAATTAGACAATACTTTTCTAAATCTTGAGCAATCTTTCTTCTTGTTTCGACACCTTTTCTTCTATCACCTATGATCTAGTCTTCAAAATGATTTAGTCTTACATGCCTAGGAGTTTTGGGAATTTCTTGCACTTCTATTTCTTGGCCATGTTCATTCAAACTTATCTCTTCTTCCAGTATTTTAGGATACTCTGGATCAATCTGAATCTAAACTACAGAAGGGGCTAGATCTTGTTGAACTAGAACATCATTCTAATCATCTGCTTCATACTCATAAAACCTTGAGGAATTTTCAATGCCTTCATCAACCTTCACATTTGTACTTTCTACAATATTTCTTAATCTCTTGTTATAACACCAGTATGCTTTGCTTTGAGTAGAGTAACCCAAGAATATTCCTTCATCACTTCTAGCATCAAATTTACCAAGGTCTTAATCTCTTTTAATGTAACATTTACTACCAAAGACTCTAAAATACTTCACAATAGGAGTGATGCCAAACCAAAGTTTATAAGGGGTCTTACCAGTATTGCTTCTAATTTGTACTCAATTAAGAGTATAGATAGTAGTGCTTATAGCTTCTCTCCAGTAGATCTGAGGGACATTTGCTTCCATCATCATGGTTCTAGATGCTTCCTGGATGGTCTGGTTCTTTCTTTCCACTACTCCATTCTGCTATGGAGTCATTGGAGCAGATAACTAACTCTTTATCCCATGTTTCTCACATAATTCTATGAACTCTCTGGATGTGAAATGGCCACTTCTATCAGACCTAAGACATTTTATGTTTAACCCAATTTTATTTTCTACCATAGCCTTGAATATTTTGAACTTCTCAAGAGCTTCAAATTTCTCTTTTAGGAAAGTCACCCACATCATCCATGAGTGGTCATCAATTAGTAATATGAAATATCTCTCACCTTGCAGACTCTTTATTCTTGCCAGTCCACATAGATCAGTGTGTACTAAGTCTAATAATCTAGTAAAAGATTGTTCCTTACTTTTAAATGTGACTCAACTCTGCTTACCCAACTAACATTCTTTTCAGAAACTGTTAGTAGGTTTCACCAGTCTTGGAAGATATCTTACATCCTGAGTGTTGCTTATCTTGATGATATTATAAAAATTTGCATGACACATCTCCTATGCACAACCAACTCAAATGAATTTGGACAAATAAACAACTTTTGTCAGTACCAACCAAGTGGAAGATGTTACCTTTTGTTTGAGTACCGGATGCAATTTATGTTTTAGAACTTTCAAAAATCTTACATTTTCCATTTTTGAATCAAACATCATAGCCTTTGTCCACCAACTGCCCAACATTGAGAAGATTATGCTTTAGACCTTGAACATATAGTACATCACTAGTTTTGTTCTTTCCATCAAAAGAGACAGTTCCTCTACCTCTGATTCTGCTAGCAGAATTATCACCAAATTTTACAACTCCTCCTTCATATCTTTCTAGATCTATGACCTTATTTTTATCACTAGTCATATGGTGGGAGCATCCACTGTCAATGACCCATTCATCCTTTTCTTCAACTTGAGAAGCTAGATTTCTTTCTATCAATTTATGATTGATAGATTCAATGGGCATTGGAGCTTCTTCCTTGATGGCAATAAACACCCAGTCACTTCCGGGTTTGTTTCTTGTCTCTGATTCATCATCGGTTACTCCTTTATCATCAACATCTTCAAGAACATAGTAACATTTCTTTTGGAATCTTGATCTATTTGGATTTGTCCTTGAAAATCTTTTTGGACACCTTGAGTCAAAGTGACCAATCTTGTTGCAGTTGAAACATTTGAAAGGAAATTTTCCTTTATACTTACTGGATCCTCTTGGTAGTGTTTTTGCAATAAGGGCTTCAAGTTTAGTAGCTACTACTTCATCTTCTTCAAGATCTTTTCTTGTTTTTTCATACAATGATAATTTTTTTGAGGTATTTTCTCCTGGATCATACCTTTGTTTGCCTTTCACAGAGACACTAGATTTGAATGCAGATTCAGTCTTGGGAGGTGCACCTCCAAACTTAGCCAATTAAAATGCAGCTAATTTTCCAACCAATTGATCCCTTGTGATATTTGATAAAGATCTGAATTCCTCAATAGTAGTAGCCTCGTGTTTGTAAGAAGGAAGTAAGGATCTGAGAACTTTGGCAACAATCTCATCTTCATCCTAGGTTCCACCAGCACATCTAATGCCACAAACAAGCTCATTTACTTTTGGCATAAATGTAGTGATATTCTCATCTTCATTCATCTTTAGGTTTTCAAAATTTCCTTTCAGACTTTGTAGCTTGGCACATTTAACATATTTGTCTCCATGTAGAAGTGCCAACTTTGACCAAATTTCATATGAGTTTTTAAATCCATAACATTTGTTAGCTCTGAATTAGATAAGGCACTTAGTAAGGCTTCTTTAGCTCAAAGATTATCTTGAACATCTTTGATTTCATTTGTAGTTGTCAGACCATTCTTTGGAGGAATATACTTCTTTATAGTCATGTTCCAATATTGAAATCCCATATATTGCAAGTGACATTCCATGCGGCTTTTCCAAAGAGTGTAATTTCTTCCATCAAACCTTGGACTATCTTTTTCGTAGGAAGACATTCAGGATCTCCTCAAGCAGTTAAGCTCTTTTAGAGGAACATAGCTCTGATACCAATTGTTGGTTTTAGGATAGACAACTAAGAGGGGGGCATGAATCAGTTGTCACAAAAACTTTCTTTTATTTAAACACTTAAATCCTTCTTATATTTCTACAGCATAATAATGATTCAATCATGGAAGCACAATGCAACAACTCAAGAGCTGAAACACATTAACACATATGACACCAAGATTTTAATGTGTAAAACTCAGTTAAGGGAAAAACCATGGGGTAACTAACCCAAGATTGTATTCTCTATTAAAAGAATAAGAAGAACAAAATCGTACTTGCCAATTAGGGCTCACTACCTGAGCACACTACTCACAAGAGGCCCACTGCCTATAGGAGACACACTATCTACTGAATAATATAAATATTACATACTTGAACTAGAGATTAACATCTTCACCACACTTGAGATAGTTCCATTTAAGCTCAACACTTCTGCTCTACTTTTTGCTCTTCTCCTCTCTACAACTTTTTCATCTCTACCAAGGATACTTTGAAATGACTTCACAAATCTTATTTATAAAAGACATCAACTTTGGGATAATCATCAAAGTCGGAACACCATACTTGATTTAATTATAGACGAGTTACAAAAATACAACTTGATTTGTTAGAAATACTTCATGTGTATCATCACACTGTCGACCACACATATCTAGGACTTAAATCTTCTTTGAGCGACATGTCATGCTTCATAGAACATCTTCAAGATCATCCGTAAGATGTGTAAAACAATTGGTCGGCCATGATTAGGAAGAACAACATCACCTGAGAGTAAATCTTCAATTGCGAGCTCAATCTTCAATACGAACTACCAACACAAACTAGACATAATCTAGAGACCCCCACAAGCTTGCCTAAATCACCAAGAACATCCACACCACTTCTCTTTACAGAAATTATTTGCATCTTCATTAAGAACCTCAAGAACACAGTCTATCATCATTGTCACATTAGAATAAATGCTTGCAGACCTCCAGACCATGAACTAATTGAGTTGTTAATTCACATTGGCTTCCTAAACATTCCACCAAATCTGCAAAACAAGATATTGTATTTTTAGATCTCACCAGACCTATTTGTGTCACTCTGTCACCTCTGAATAGCTGCAGGAACTAGTTTTACTCATATCGCCATAACTTCTCCAAATCTTCATGTGGACCCCTCAAATCTTGACTGGATCTTCTTTAGACACATATCTACAAACCCTTTGATGTGTATTCTCTAATCTTCATCTAGCTGGGATCTTCACTTCACAGAGCTTCATTGTCTTGATTGTTTCTGATAGACTAATTTTCTCAATATCCTCAGCACACAGCCCATCCAATCCTTGACATTAATGCAACAAGAGTATGTTGACATCAATGACAACACCGGTTAGGCCCATACTTGCAACACGGTTCACTTTTTGACCTAGGATTTGATACTAAAGTTTGGAGTAGAGCATAACCATGTTGTACATGGATAATTAGTAATATCCCAATATGATGTAATGTATGGGTAATCTAGTGAGATAAAATAAATAATGGATTCAAATATTTAACATTAACTAAACTAAAATATTGAGAGCCTTCTTTATATTGAAGCTCAATGTGGAATAATGCAAGACTATTACTATGATCATGACTTGCATTTGAATCCAATGTGGAATAGTCTAGTATAGTACTAATTTTGTTACTTGAAGTAAAAGCCTATGTGGAATCATGTAAGATATTGATGAAACTTTACCTCTAATTCTCGGTAGTCCCATTCCTATATTTTATCATGATGTTTCCTAGTATGTCCATATGATTTTTCCATTAGTGTGATGCTATGCCAACTCATTCCTTATCTTGGTGATTACTACATTCTCTTCTTGCATACTATTGGATGGAGGCCATAACACCTATATGAAATTAAGTTTAGGTAACACTTGTAAATAAAACACTTGTATATAGAAAAATAATGGAAAGGTTTCCCAATTAAATTAAGGTTGGGTAACCTATAGAATTAAAAATGATTACCTTGCAATTTCATTGAAGATATCAACCAATAAATAGATGCTAGTTGTCTACAAAAATTAGAAGAATAATTTTGGAAATGAGGATTCTTTCTTTTGCTAAAAAAAATTACATGTAGAATTTAGAGTTCATTTACTAGTCCTTATGATAAGAAATTGAATGTCAATTGAATTTTAAGTGTCTTAGTTCTCTATGAGGTTGACGAATTCATGATTATTAGTACTCATAAAGTATATTATTTAGATTTATGGGAAGAAAGTACATTTTGGCATGGAATTAAAAAAAATTACCTTGCGATAACTTCATTAGAGATATCAACTAGTAAATAAATGCTAATTATCTACATAAATTAGAAGAATAATTCTACAAATACAATAGGATAGAAATGTAAGAGGATTTGGGAAGGAAAATTGCATATGGAACTTAGGGTTCATTTACTAGTCTTTATTATAAAAAATTGAATGTCAACTGACTTTTAAGAGTCTTAGTTCTCTAAGAGGCTAATGAATTCTTAGTCACTCATAAAGTATCATATTTAGATTCATGGGATGAAAGTACATTTTAGCCATATATTAATATTTATTTTTAGTTTACCTACCAACCCTCCTTCCTTCCTTTCTTCTTGTTTCTCTTTCTTTTTCTTTTTTTTTTGTATAGTTGAATATTTTCAACTATAGAGAAGTACTTATAAATTTTGGAAGTATGGATCAATTAAAAAAATTTAAATAGAATATAACTTGATCAATTGATGGTCATAATTAGTAGATTGATTGTAGTGATTGGTTTTATTTTGAAAGGTATCAATCCATGATAATAAATGAAAATATGATAGAAAATAAACAAGAGCCATTTCTCTCTACTTAATTCATTAAGTTCTTTTGAATGTATCAAAGAAAAATATTATAAATAAACCATGTGATAATTCACAAGATTTGATCAACAAAGTCTTTTGTAGACAAACAATTCATGTAAAAAAATGAATTTAACATTGTAATCATTCATGTATCATTTGTTGATGTCAATATGGATGAAGACAATTAGTACATAACCCTGATTTATTCATTGTAAAATTTGTTGACAACATTATGATGTTGATTAGTAGCACCACCTCTATGCTAGAACTTGTGGATGTAGTTGGATCATTGATTTCTGAGGGCATGATATAGATATTCATTGACTATACTAAATATTTATTTATTTTCATAGGCTATTTGAAGGAGAAGTGGATGAATAAGAATAGAGAAAATACTTCAAAAGTGGAGAAGATTTAAGTCTCCAAGTGAGTCAAGGATGAAAGTTGGAAGTATGGAAAACTAAATCATATTAGGAACAATTGAAAAGTTATTTCTAAGAAGGAATTTGAAGATTAATCATAACATCAATACACAAACTTGAAATACTCTTAGGTCACACAAAACAACCACAAGTGTCAAAAAAACACTAATGATCTACCACAAAAGTACCCTAAAAACTAGAAACTACTTTTATCAAATTAGTAACCACATATCCATAGAAAAGTACTATTTCATAGTTGAATATTTGGAAAATATGCTTCTAGTGGTGTTTTTTGTTATGGGACATTGGCTAAGAGAAAAGGAAGTGGCATAAAGGTGGATAGGAGGTGAGTGGCACTAGAGGTGTTAAAATGTCCCATTTACAAAATGTCATATCTCAGCTTGAATATCTCTAATAACTATTTGAGTATATTAGAAATCGATGAAGAAAGAGTTAGCTGATTAACATTAAAAGTGGTACCTATGTAATAAGACAGTGGAGAAATTACTAAAAAGAGGTGACATGAGCAATTTGAAGTTAAGTTAATTTAAACTTAACTAAATTATTCCTAAAGGAAATGACAGCTATTATTGAGGGTTGGCATCTCCTTAAAGAGAAGCGATATAGGTGCAACTCCCTTCTAAAGGAGGATATAAAAAAGAAATCACCAAAACATGAATCATCCATTGATGAAGTAGAAAAAAAAAATATAAAAAGATCTACAATAGATAACAACAAACATATACAAAAAAAAAATCATTTATTATATTTATTACAGAATAATATTTTCTATCCATCAAGAGGTACTCAATCAACAATCATCTAGAAAATTCATCAAGCAATCAGTTTTAAATTTAAGGAACTATTTTTAAAATAGGAATGATGGCTTCCCTTCCGATTCAGAAGAGATGAATGGATGGCATGTGCTTATCAAGTTTTGACCAGAGTTGAAAGCAGAGACAACCTTTCATGCTCTGGGTCTTCCAAGAATGGGAAGGATGACCAATCATCCAAGCTCTTAGGCTTGATCAAGGAGAATAAACCAACCTCCAAGGTGGATTGCGAGTGGGAGGGATGTGCCGCCTTCTTTTCTCTTGGAAAGTCAAGGATGACCAACTTTGATATTTCCATTTGCAAGTAATTCCAAGAAATTCACAATGTGATTGGCTGTAAGAATTATGCTAAGATGTATTGATCTAAATATTAATAATGGTATGATGTATTAATCTGAATATTAATGATGTTAAGATGTATTGATCTAAATATTAATAATGTTATTATGTATTGATCTAAATTTTAATGATACTAATATATATTAATCTAAATACTAATAATGCTAGGATGTATTGATCTAAATATTATCACAATTTCTTGGTCTTTAATATATCTAATATCATTTCTAGTGATTATTATTGTTTGCAGGGCAAGAAATCAAGAATAACCCCGAAAGGGACATTACAAGTGGTATCAAATATTTGATCCTGACATCTTGCAGACCATGATAATTAAGCCAAAGAGGTCAATGGGCCTTAGATAGTGAAAGGAGAAAACTAGAAGCAAGTAGTAGCCAAAGTCAAAGTAATAAAATGGGTGATCATGAGGTTAACCTAGGAAAGGAATTGAGGGATTTTATGGAGCAATAAGGGAAGAAATCACAATTACTTCTCCAAACACTTGAAAACATGAACTATACAATGAATACTCTTAGGCCTACCAAATGAATGGAAGAGATGTTAATTCCAAATATTCTGAGAATGGCAATAGAACTCCATTAAGATCATCACCTAGACTAACAAGGCCTACATTCATACCTAGATAAGAGAAGCCAAGAGAAGAAGAAGAACTCAACATGGTAGCAAATGAAATTGATGAATGTGTAGAAGCATATTCAAGAATTAACCCTAATCTTAGAAGAAATATTCTATTCAGAGAATATTGTGATGCAAGAACATGAATTACCTCAAGAAAAGAAATAAGATAGTCCAACAAAGATTAATGACATAGAGTAAGTAAGGTAACTCTTCCTAATTTTGATTGTTTAGGGAAGGTCACTGCATGAACATGGATTCAAAAACTAGATACATATTTTAGTGTTAGCCCCATTAAAGAAGATGATGCTATTAATTTTTTCATTCTATGCTTAGAGGGGATTGGGCAGAATTGGTGGTGCCATGAAATTACCACACAAGGGAATCAACAGGTGAAGATGTATAACAAATTAACACACTTATAGATTGATTTTATCAAAAGTATCACAAAAGACATTTCAAATAGTTGACACGCAATTAAATCAACAAGGTTCAGTAGAGGATTATGTGGCAGAGTTTCAAAGAATTTTAGTCATGGTGCCAATTGTTACTAAGGAAAGGCTCACATACCTATTTATTGAAGGATTGATGGAGTCACCCCATTGCTTGGTGGGTACTCTTGATCCTACATCCTTACAATAGGTAATCCAAAAGGAATTAAGGTTAGAAGTTACAACAACTAGGAATAATTCATATTCTAAGAATGCACCAACTGAGCAACATAAGGAACCTTTCCCCCAAATTGAGTCATTACCTCGTCAATTCAACATAATAGAAGAACCTAGGAAAGAACTTTGAATGAAAGGGTTGTTTTTTAGTTGTAAGGAAAGATGGGAGTTTGGTCATTGATGTTCAAAAAATGGACAAGTACACAACTTAGAAGCAATGACAAATGACGAAGTGGAGGAAGAACAAATTGAACCTAATAGGAAGAAATGGAAACAAAATAATGAAGGGTTTTGCAAGTAGTGCATTAGCAATACTTTTAGGTTCCCCCAAGTATAACCCTTTTAGGATTCATGGTGTGTTACAAAAGGTAACAATATTAGTTGATAGTGGTGCTACACATAACTTTATTGATGAAGGATGAGTAACAAGGATGGAAAGATTATGTAGACATGGACAAATGCAAGATAGAGGATGAGATCATGTTCTATACAAAGACTGAATATATCTCATCCCAAGATCGAAAATGAAAGAAAAAAGTAGAAAAGGACATAACCACCACATAGACCTCAAATTGCCTGAAAAAAAGGAGAGAAGAATCTTGGGATATTTCTAGAAACTCTTTGGGACAAGTTACACATTATGAGAATCTTGAAAGGACCAAAAAGATATGAAATCATTCCAAAAAAGAACAATGCATTCAAGGTCAAAGATGTGTGTTGTGCTTGAAATCCTCATCTTAATATATGGGAAGCTCACTTTGTTGCCTTCACTGAAAGCATCCAACCCAACTAGTTCTTTCAAGATGTAGTTGACACTAAAATAATAAATTTATCTTGAGATTGATGCTTCCTTTGAATGGTTTGAAACTATACTAATGCAAGATGTCTTTGGTGAGGGTGAGAAAAAACTTTCCTTAAGTTAGGGACGTTAACCTATTACCAACTCATGGTTTTTTTGTTGAGAGATATTGGGAAATACAAGTACATGAACCAAAAGAATATTGGACAACAAATTGTCCTCATGCTTTAGGGAATTTTATCAGCCTTATGACAATAAAGGACTATGTTGGGGTTAGATTGAGGAAAGTATACTAATTCTTCAAGGACAAAATATGTCTAAGAATTATAGTTGTACAAGGTTGGTTTGGGATCCTCGTAACCTCAATAGCAACCTAGCTTGTGATTGCTTGGGGTAAGCAATCTTGGGTAGAACGGGCTGAAATGTCCCATTTACAAAATGTCATACCCCAGCCTGAATATGTCCAATAACCATTCGATTATATTAGAAATCAATGAAGAAAGACTCATCTAGCTAACATTAAAAGTGGTGCCTATCTCATAAGACGGTGGAGAAATTACTAAAGGAGGTGGCACTACAAACATGAAGTAAGTTAAGTTAATTAAAATTAACTAAATTATTCCTAAATGCAACGGTAGCTATTATTGAAGGGTGGCATCTCCTTAAAGAGAAGTGATATAGGTGAAGGGATATGACTCCCTTCTAAAGGAGGATATATAATGAAATAACCAAAGCATAAATCATCCATCCATCAAGCTGAAAAAAAAAAAAAGATATATAAAAATTCTACAATAGATAACAAAAAACATATAGAGTAGAAAATCATTTATTGCAGCCATTAAAGAATAATCTTTTCCATCCATCAAGAGGTACTCAATCAACAATCATCTAGAAAATTCATCAAGCAATTAGTTTTGAATTTAAGGAAGTGTTTTGCAATATGAAGGATGGCCCCCCTCTCATGCTCTTAACATGTTTGGACCAGAGTTGGAAGGATGGACAACATTTCATGCTCTGGGTCTACCAAGAATTGGAAGGAAGGCCAACCTTCCATGCTCTTGGGCTTGATTGAGAAGCGCAACCAACCTCTAAGGTGTACTGAGAGTGGGAAGGATGGCCCACCTTCCCTCTCTTGGCAAGTCAAGGACAACCAACCATGATATTACCATTTGCAAGTAATTCCAATATATTCACTATGTGATTGGCTATATGAATTATATTAAAATGTATTGATTGGAATAAATTGATAATGCTACGATGTATTGATCTGAATATTAATGATGCTAAGATGTATTGATCTAAATATTATCATAATTTATTGATCTTTAATATATCTAATATCATTTCTAGTGATTATTATTTTTTGCAGACCAAGAAATCAAGAATATCCCAAAAGGTACACTACAGGTATCATAAGAGACCTAAGCCCCTTTGGGGTTAAGTGTGACTGAGTGCTTTGTTCATCCAATTACCACCCTCTACAAGGCATAGGCATCAACCCTATCTAGGATGCTAACATCAACCCTACGTAGGGACTGTACCCTATAAATTATTTTAAAATAAAAAAATATTGTAAAAATTATACAACTCAGATTAGATTTCATGCAAGTTGATGTAGCTAGAGAACCCACAAATCTAATGTAGGTTTATAAGAAAAGTATGGCATCCATACATAAGTAAAAATCCATACACTAAGGTATTACAAAATTTCATACAATTACCAATCGAGATGCTTAAATAATCAATGTATAGCACAAGAAGCAAACCCTATCAAGTATATTATAGATTCATGCATTTCTAGGCCACCTAGACTCAACAATGATGTAATCTATAATTGTTACAGTGTATTTTCAGCTACACAAAGACAATTGGAAGTAATCATTCTCTCCCTATTATTTTATATAATTAATGCTCTAACTCTTACATTATTTTTCGTTATTTAAAATTAAACACCAGTTTATTAAGAAAGCAGGTATTTTCATCACACAAACAAGTGGAGATGACGTTTCTACAACAAAATGATACAACCAAATCAAATCTACGACTAAATGATACACTTCTCATTTGGTTTTGAAGTGTTACAAACTTACGAGGTTTCCTTGTAGACAAGACATGGCAGACAAACTAGCACTTTAAAGCATTTTAAACTCGCATTGTTCTTATCCTTCTATCTCCTACAGCATAACATAGGGAATAGATAAGGGACGGAACCTATTCTCGATTTAATAGCGATTGTAAAGTTAAAATACTTTACAAATAGTCCATCGACACCTGACCACAAAATCAAACCTAACTAAAGTGAATCTGTAGATTTCCAAACACGGCGAACTAAGAGACAGATATCTATTATCTAATACCATAAGTGGTATTCCAAGCAATTCTAAAACAGCTTTTAGTAGCTCTTAGCCGACTGTAATGCGCAGTGGCCGCCATTTAAAACCGACCCACTGAAGCCTTGTGGCGTGATTATTATGAAGCATTTAGAAGTGTTCATGATTATGTTTTTCAGACGTGTTCTAAATAATTCCCGAGGAACTATTTATGCTTTTACTGCAAACATTTTGCAGAGTTTCTGGTAACTTCAGTTTACGTCAGTTATCGAAAACATTAACGGCAATTAAATATTTTTATGGTATGCAATAATATGTAGACTTGAAAAACGTATCGCATCATTAGGGTTACATTCCGTTGAAATACCATCTGTCCTACAAAGAGATGGTTAATTATGCGTTAACACTTTTAACTTTCTCATATTATAAAAAATTCCAGCTAATTCGTTCGGGAAAAGAGTCCTGTATTCTTCAACGATAGGAGTCTTTGAATATCGTGAGTGGTCACAAAATCGTTTACCAAAATCTGCCTCTTTATGAATTGTTATAGCTTTATTGACTATTTTAGGTCTTGATAAGAGTGCTTCTGGATTAAACTGTGCATGTTTTTGCTACAATGTTTGGAATCATGCTCAATGATCCATCATCAGGTAGAGGATATTGTGTGAGATGGATAGCAGACTAAATCAGAGTAGAAGAATAAAGTTATATAAATAAAAGTATTTTGTTAATTGAAAATGCTCATTGAGTATTAAAAAGTTATATTTTATAGGTGAATAAGTGTATTTTAATCATTTTTCATTTTTAAGGGATTTTTAGATAGGGGGCAAACAAAATCAGTTAAATCAGTTGGAGTCGTGTATATAACCCTCCAAATTGAGTTTCTAAAAACTATAATATAATGTTGCATTGTTGTTTTATATTAGAGAATGTATCATCTCCAATTCTCATTCATGGTAGTTAATATATTCTTTTTAGTATTATATATTTTAAAATGAAGACCTCTTTTTGAGACTCCGAAAATAACAAAGTACTTTTAGAAATATTCTATATATTTCAGTGCATTACACATCAATGTTCTTGATTCAACAAAATAATAAAAAATCAATTTTAATAAATAGACAAAGGGAAACATGTTATAATAAAATGTAAGTCTAAACATCTTGAGTACTGATTAAAAATTTAATAATAAATAAAATATTTGATTAAAACTACCAAAACACATTCATGCACTAGAAATTCAAGTTAGTGATCTAATTCCAAGAAACACTTGAATGATTTTAATTTTGGTAATAGTTATACGTTATAGTAGCATGCCACTCAATATTAAAAAATAGAAATATAAAAAGAAAATATTGAAAACTAAACCAAAAAAAAAAGATATTTTCTAAATTTCAAAACAATTATAAATTGAATTTATAGAGAAACTAACACAAGCATAGAAAATTCAATACAAACAGGAGATATTCCTAAAATATAGAGTTAAAGTTGTGAGTGTCAAAATATTGTGGCCAGGGTTTTCAACTTCAACAAGGCAAAAGATCAAGCTAATATATGACCCAATAAAATGAAACATTGTTATGTAGGCTTATTTTAGGAATATTTTGCTAAGTATATGTTTAATAAACAATTTAAAATTGCTTGACTTTAATATTTGAAGATTAACTTAAGAAAAGTTGTGAGTGTCAAAATATTGTGGCCAGGGTTTTCAACTTCAACAAGGCAAAAGATAAAGCTAATATATGACCCAATAAAATGAAACATTGTTATGTAGGCTTATTTTAGGAATATTTTGCTAAGTATATATTTAATAAACAATTTAAAATTGCTTGACTTTAATATTTGAAGATTAACTTAAGAAAAGTTGTGAGTGTCAAAATATTGTGGCCAGGGTTTTCAACTTCAACAAGGCAAAAGATAAAGCTAATATATGACCCAATAAAATGAAACATTGCTATGTAGGCTTATTTTAGGAATATTTTGCTAAGTATATATTTAATAAACAATTTAAAATTACTTGACTTTAATATTTTAAGATTAACTTAAGAATAGATTTTTATAGATTAATAGGACCGGAGCTTACTGCAACGGAATTACTTAGCCAATCGAGCCATGCCCCTGCCCTTTTTTAGGATATTAAGTCAATATTGTTGATAAAATTTATTAAGTATAAGCTATGAGTATTAATTTTCTATTAATTATACTTTGAATATATGGTGAAGTGAAAACTATCTTACTTAAGAAATGAAGCACAAGTGAGTGGAAAAATAATATAGTGCCTTAGCTGTATGTGGCCCATAGAACTTTAAGTATATAAGCTATTTTAGTATGTATTTATTGTTGATATTTAGTGTTTCTATGATATTTTGTATTGGAATCGAGTGTACACCTATGTATTATGGGATGCATATATTGTTTTGCTTCACTAATTTCACTACATACTATATATGTGAGTTGATTATGTTATCCAATTCATCTCCAAGCATATTATTAAGCATATTATTGATTACTAATGTCTACATTTATATTTTGGATCATATAGTTTGGATTGATTATCATTTAATGTAGTTTATTGATGTACTTGTTTTATATTATACCATGTTGGATGTTTATATTATGCTTAAACTATCTTGTATGGATCATTTATGCTTGATATTTTATGTGTGTGTAGAAATAAGTTTTTCCAAATGGTCTTTATTTGAGATATTTTATTTTGGGTCAATATGTTGTGTATATCTTCCCCATTTTACTTCATTAGGCTTCTGAGACATATTTTATCAATACGTGAGAAACTATGATCTAAATCAATATCTATTTTGGACCCATGTGTTTTAAATTAGCCCATAAAGTGTAAATTTTCTTTATGTATATTTCTTTTAATGTTTATTTTCTATTTGTTTCTTATCAAATTTTGCATTACTTATTGTGAAGTATTTATAAATTACCTTTATGTTTTAAATAAAAAACTTATATAGTTCAATTGTCATTGTTGAGTAGCTCTATGCATTCTAATATTATGATATTTTAAATTTGTATATTGATTTCAAAGACTGTTTAGTTATATACCATAACCAAATTAATTAAATCTGTGTAAATTTAATTGGGAAAAAAATTGCCGTATTTGCTATTAAATTAGAAATGTTAGTAATGTTAGTATTTTTCAAAATATATTATTATTGGAGGGAAAATATCTATTTGAAATATCCACTTGTCAAATATCCACTTGTCAATTATCTTGTGTGTGGGAAATGAAAGGAAAGTTTTAAGGGGTTTAGGGATTTTTAAAATGTTACAAAGAAAGAAGAACTCATTTTTCATTTGTTGTTTCTATTTGTTTAAAATTATCTCCTTTCTCTACTTTCTTATTAGGCTTCGATTGGACATGGATTTGGATTGCTTTGTGAATTGCTAAACTTCAAAAAAATATTTTTTTTTATTACTTTCTTCTTGTCTAGTTGTGAAGTCAAAAAAGATTCTCTCAACATTGTGTGAGGATATTGCATTTGTACAATCGAGGTATTTATTTAATTTATGTTTCAATCATGCTTGTTGTTCATGTTTAAAACCATTCGTACCTTCTACGGATAGCATGCAATAATATATTTTTAGGTTGTAATGATAAATTGAATCTAGAAATAGATGCATTTCATTTATTTTTGAATTATATTTTAATATTTGGAAAATATTATTTTCATGTCGTTATGGTCAAACAAATCTCCAATTCCTTATGTGATACAAAAAATGTGATGTGCAAATTAGGATCATATGGCTATAAATGCTTCTCAATTCTTAAGACTTTTTTGGAAAACTTTTATGATTCATCAATGGTAAAATATGAATAGTGTTGTGGTTGAAGCATAATTTATGAAATTCAAAACTATTAGAAAGCACATGACATCACAGACAAGGGGTGAATCAGTTGTCTATTAAAAATTTAAACCCTCAAAGCATTTCCAAACATCAACCTCTTATTATCCATTGGAAGAATGTAGACATATGAAGCATCAATGCAAACACATCAAAATACATAAGAACACCAGATTTACATGGAAAATACGAGAAGGGAAAAACCGTGATAAGGATTAGATCACATATAAATGCATAACAACACTAAAATCAAATAGGCTCACTACCAAGGGCTCACTACCCAAAAGAAAGGCTCATTACCAAGAGCTCACTACCCAAAAGGACTCACTGTCTGGAGGAGAGAAGATTAGAAGAAAATTGTTACACAAAGATTCACTATATCAGAGCAACATGAGAGATCCATCATTGCCACTTCTTGCTATCCACAATCTTTGGCTCACTACCTCCAGCAACTTCAAGCACACTAAAATATAGACACCTTCTACTCCCTGTATTTTTAAGTCATAAGCATTTAAGCTCACACACAAATCACTACCCTTGATTCAAATTCAAAATGTCTTCTCTACTTTTCTCCACACAACTTTACCTTGCATTTAAACCATCCACAACCAGGATGTATCTCAGTTAGGTTGGTCCTAATGAAGCACGTACACCTCGAATGTGGAACACCAATTAGGTCAGTACTAAACACTTTCGCAATGGAAAGAAGTCAAAGTGGACCATGCCAAGTGTTAACTAGAACTCAAATCTATGTCTGTAAGGTACTCATCACATCTACAATCCATTAGGCACCTTCGTAAATGGTGCCAACAAGATAGGTCGGCAAAACTTGAGCTAACATCCACATTCACGCTTCTCCAAGTCCAAACACATTATGTGTACCATAGAGAGACACTCCACAACATCCACACATATTTCCACAATATTCAACATCATCAGAAACCTCTACAACACTGGCACAATCATCTGACACAAAGAATGTCTTCATTATGCACATTAGGTTCCACTACCACTAAACAACAACACAAGAACTGATCTTACAGAGTAACTGAACATTAGAAACTTCAAGGAAAGATAGATAAAGACTTTTAAGAACATCCCCAGATGCACAAGACAAGAAACCTTAATGTTGAGAAATGCAGAGCAATCTCATTTCTGCCAAACAGTCTTCTACAGAGGGAAACACTCTGTCAAAGACATCTTTAGCTACCGTATGATCCAAGACCTCAAATTCTGGATATAACACCTCTTAACTCCTATGATCAATACTTCCAAACTGCACAAGCATATCTTCAACAAGGAAGAACTTTTGAGAACAACATTGAGCACACTTCTGTCACACTATGCACATTCTTATTCAAATTTTCTAAAAAGCACTTGGAAACCAAGTGAACTACCTATTAGAGGTTGACATCAATGACAACATGAGTAAGTTTCCAACAACCTCCCTCTTTGTCATTGATGGCAACACCAACTCTCTAAAAAACCATCAAGACCTAGAGAAATCAATTTGTATCTTAGTAGTACTCCCCCTGACTAGAACAACTCTTACTCTTCACACACTTTCATGCACAATAGTTTTTCAACCACCTTAGTTCTCTCCCCCTTTCACATCAATGGTAAAGGGATACACTTGCAACATTAGCAAGCACCTGCATTGTCTCCATTGCTCTCACTTATCTACACTCTCCCTCTTAGGATCATAATATATGCTCCATTTGACTACATCAACCAATAGTATCACAACCTACTCCTGCTGAGAGGTAGCCTTCAACATCAGTCCAAGTCCAAAATTGTATCTTGAACTGCTTCCCACATAGATTCACACACTTATCCATCTAATTTAAAGGAGGGACAATAACCCCTAACTTCTTCTGGAGATACTCAAAAGTATCTTTAGAAAGAGCCTTTGAAAAGATGTCTACAATTTGATCCTTGGTAGGCACATAATCCAATTTCACCTCATTCTTTGCAACCTTCTCCCTTAGGAATTGATACTGAATTGAAATATGCTTTCTCCTTGAATGCATTACTGGATTCTTTAAAATGTTGATAGCATTTGTATTATCACATAATATACAAATACGTTCATCGTATGACACTTTTATATTATCACATTTGTATTCGGAGATGAGGGACAATAATGATTGCAGTTTCTTTTCTTGACTTGTCTTGACCAAATTCTCTTATCTGAAAAGTAGTTAGTGTACCAAACATTTGTTCCCTGGAATAGTTGTCCAAATTTTGTGTTTTTTCAATAGCATAAACTTTAGCACTATAAGATTTTGGAAGAGTTCTTAGTACCTTGTTTACCAATTTACTTTCCTCCAGCTTCCCACCAAGACCATTGATGGAATTGATAACTTCATCCAGTCTCTATATGTAGCCTACAATATTTTCACCCTCTGGCATCTTTAGGGTTTCAATCTTGGCCTTCAACATCTGAATATTTATTTTCTTGACCTTTTTATATCCATCATAGGTACTTTCCAGCTTCTTCTAGATCTCATGAGTAGCTTTGCAACCCATTAGCTTTGCCAGTTCTGAATCAAAAAGACTATTCATAAGAGCACTCGTTGCATTGCCATTGTTCTCATAATCTTTAATCTCATCTTCATCCTTTGGACCATTTGTAGGTATAGTATATTCTTTCTCAACTAACCTCCATACACCATATCCTAATGAGATAAGAAATCTTTCCATCCAAGTCTTCCAAAAAGCATAATTTGTTCCATCAAACACTGGAACCTCAATACCTTTCTTGTGCACCATCTAGATCTAACCCAAGAAGTTAAACTTCTTCAAGATAATTGGATCTAATATAATTTGTTAGAAAGCATAGGACAACTAAGAAGTGGGGGTTTGAATCAGTTGTCTATTAAAACATTAAATCCTAAAAGCAATTCAAAACATTAACCTCTTATTATGCATTAGTAGAATATAAACATATGAAACATCAATGCAAAAACATTCAAACACATAAGAACAATAGATTTACATGGAAAACCCAAGAAGGGAAAACCATGGTGAGGATTAGCTCACATATATAAGAATAACGATATAAAAATCAAATAAGCTCACTATTAAGGGCTCATTGCCTGAAAGAAATGCTCACTGCCCAGAAGGAGTCATAGTCTATACAAGAGAAGAATAGAAGAAAATTGTTGCAAAGAGATTCACTATCTCAGAGAAATAGGAGAGATCCAAAACTACAACTTATTGCTATCTGCAACCTTTAGCTCAGTGCCTCTAGCAACTTCAAGCACACTGAAATGCAGATACCTTTCTTTCTCACTGCATTTCAAAGTCATAAGCATTTAAGCACACACACACAACTCACTAGGTCCTTGATTCACATTTGCAACATCTTCTCTACTTTTCTCCACACAAATTTATCTTGCATTTATACCATCCAAAACCAAGACCTATCTCAATTAGGTTAGTCCTAATTAAGTGTATACACCTCAAACATGCAACACCAATTAGGTCCGCACTAAACACTTCCACAATGGGAAGTAATGAAAGTGGACCACATCAAGCCAAGGGTTAACTAGGACTCAAATCTATATCACCAAGATGCTCATCACATCTACAATTGATGAGGCACCTCCACAAATGGCACCAACAAGCCAGGTTAGCCAAACTTGACCTAACAACTACATTCATGCTTCTCCACGTCTAAACACATCGTGCAAACCACAAAGAAACACTCCACAACATCCACACACCTTTCCACAACATTCAACATCATCAAAAACCTCTGCAACACTATTATAATCATCTAACACAAAGAATGTCTTCATTATACACATCAGGATCCACTACCACTAAAAACCAACACAAGAACTAATCTTGCAATGCAACTCAACACTAGAAACATCAAGGAAAGGTAAATATGGACTATATTAGCACATCCCAATATTCGTAGGACAAGAAACCTCAAAGCAAATAAATGTGGTGCAATCTCATTTCTCCCAAATAGTCTTCTACATAGGGAAACACTTTGTCAAACACATCTTCCATTGTCTCATGATCTAGAACCTCAAATTCTAGATCAACACTTCCAAACTATACAAGCATATCTTCAACAAGGGAGAAATGTGGAGCACAACACTGAGAACACCTCTATCACATTGCACACCTTCTTATTCAAATTTTCTCAAAAAGCACCTGGAAACCAAGTGAACTACCTCCTAGAGGTTGACATCAATGACAACACCAACAAGTTTCCAATAAAAACATAGGACATTATATTATTTATTTTTTGGTGGACAAAGAATCTTATGTTTCTTTTGATTTTCTCAACCTTTTGGTTATGAGGATCATGAACTTCAACTTCATTTTTCATGCCTTGACCTTTTTGGCAAGGGTTGACCTTTTGATCTATGATTCGATACTAATGTTATGGGTAGACTAGAACCATGTTCTACATCAATAATTAGAAATATTCCAATACAATGTAATTTATGGGTAATATATTGAAATAAAATGAATTAGGGATTCAAACATTTAGAATCAACTAAACTAAAAAATTGAAAGCTTTGTTTATATTGAAGCTCATTGTGGAATCATGAAAGACTAGTATTATGCATTAGTGTAAATTAAGCTCACTTAGGTATGAATATATTTAGTTGTGCTCATTAATTGGATGCATGTTAAAATTAGGTGTTCTTGTGCTTTTATTAGCACTTCTATGACTATCTAGGTGTTTAAAAATTTATGTTATTCTAAGTTAAATTGCATGCCTATCTTTGGGCCACTACTATTCTTTGGCTTGCTTTTCCTATTTAGGAATGTCTATTCTTCGAGACAAGATGCCTATATGTACTTGATCACTGAGCTAATTCATTATCCAATTTTACTTTGTATATTTATTATGTCTTTGGTAGTGTTGAGTGTGTGATTATTTGATCTCTTATGAATCCTTTTGTTGTACTCGTAATCTTCCATTATAGTTCTTAGTTTCCACATGGTATCTAAGTTGGAATTGGTTAGCTTGCATGTCTGGTGAAGTTTGCATTGTTCAAATCTTGAGCACAACAATTTTTTGTGGTAGATCTCTAGTTTTCTAAAGTAGTTGGAAGTTTTTTTGTTGTAGAGGCTTTTTGTAGCATCTGATGGCTTTTTTGCACCACATGATAGTCTTTTTCTACTCCAAACTCTAGTGCGAGGCAGCTACATTATTTTTTGGTGGCATGCAATGCCTTCAAAAAATGCTACAAACTGTTTGAAAGGCACATGGGGCCTTCTAATAGCCCGCGACCTGTTTAAAAGGAACACAGGGCTTGTTCCATGTCACGCATGGCCTCTCAAATCACCTGCAACCTCTGTTTCTTCTACTTTTAATCTTCTTTGGGCTAGATCAACACTAATTTGCCCTTCCACATTAACACTTTTAACCTATTTTGGAATATCTTTTGTTTAAAAGTCATTTTTAACTATTATGGAGGTGTTTTTTCTAATCTAAGGAGTTTTCACTACAACTACATGTTAAACACACCATGATAATGAAAGGGAGGGTGAATTAGTATCTAATTAAATTTCAACTTCTCCAAAGTAGATTGAAATTTAAGCATTATAGTATCAACATAAACATGAAAGATTAACATAATGCACATCAACACATAACACTATATATCCATGAAAAACCCTAGAAGGAAAAAACCATGGTGAGGATTAACTCACAATATATGAAGCTCAAAATAACAACTTTGCTCTAGGGTTAAAACCTAAGAAAGCTACTACTCCCTAAAACCATTGATTTATTGTCACTCCCAAGTAAGCTACTACTCCCTGAAAACTTTGTTTTAGGGTCAATCCCAAGGAGGCTACTACTCCCTAAATTGAGAACACACTTACAAAACATCACAGTATGATAATCCTTCTATTGTTTGAAAATTGACATTAAAGATAACACCTTTGATGATTGTAATTTTTCCTCTTCACACTTCCTTCTGAAGATCAGATCAGTTAGGCACACTCTATTCTTGATCAAGAACTTCTTGATTGGACCAGTTAGGATAGCATCAACAACTTCTTCTCTTTCTCCTTCAATCACACATCATAGTGAATTCATTTTGCTCCTTATTTTCCTTGTGAGGCTTATCAATCTCTTTGCAATCACACCTTGCCTAACTCAATTTGATTTACAATTTATACATGATATTGTTGATAGCTAGGAATACTCAGAGGGGGGGTGAATCAATATTTCACAAAACTACTTCTTAATAAGTTTATTAACCCAAATCCCAAAGTTAATAATATGAAAGCAGAATAAGCATACAAAAAGTAACCACAAAGACATAACACATGAACACTGGGATTTTTACATGGAAAACCCAAAAAGGGAAAAACCATGGTGAGTGTTAGCTCACAATATATGATTATAGCACAATACCAAGTTACAAGAGGCTCACTGCCTTAGGGTTCACCATCCATAGCTCAATACTCAAGAGAAAAGGTTCACTACCAATTAGAAGAAGAAAGAAGAAGAAGGGTGGCTCACTACCAATGATGAACTACTATGATTTCATCTACATATGCATGGTTACAGTTCCAATTAAGCTTATAAACATGTACTCATAAGTCTTCATTTCATTCTACCCCTATTTTTTTGTTCTGCTCTAACATATTCTCAAGATCTCCCTTTATTTACTGCGGCTACTCTATCTTCACATATTTCACATCTACATACATCACATCACTCACCTCTCACTCAAACATTGAAATCCATCCTTGATGCAGAGTGCCAGCAGAAGCGAATGAAATTTGTCTATATCTTCACTATCGGCAAGAGGTCTCCCAATGTTTCACCGGAGTCGAGAATGACTTCTCTATCGGGAAGACATGAGCTATCAGCTGTTCCTCATTGGTTTATCCCGATGGCCAAGTTCTCACCGATATTGTCAGGCACATCGGCTAGATCCTCCACTTCGGTAAGACTCCGGTTCGCGGCCCCAATGGTTCATCTCATTCTGATGAGTCTTTTATCGCTGAGACTTCTTGAACTCCTTCCGATGAGCTTCTATCGGCGGGACTCTAACAGTCGCTGTGACTTCTTCAGCTTCCCCCGACAAGGTTCCTCACACCGATACTCTTTATCGGCGATACTCTGAGGATGTCCCACCGATCGGCGAAACTATCTACCGTCGGCTGAGTGTATTTTCCTTAGCCCAATATCGTTACTCTCACCGATGTGAACAACAATGGTATGTGTCTCAAACACTATACCAATCTTCGACAAGATAGAGAGTCTTTCACGCCGATGTCAGATTCATCAGTTAGACATAGTCTATCGGGTGTCCTTCAAAAAAACTATTCTGACACTCGATCTTACGCCGATGGATTTCCAACTGTTCTGTGACACAGAACTAAGATTCCCTTCGACAGAATAATGGAATTTGGCCGATTCATATATCAAACCCTCGATCACTTGTAGCAATCTGATCCCACATCAAGGCTACCCAATTTCACCCCGATTTCCCGACTAGCCACATGACGATGTCTAGTCAAACTTGACTGAGTTCTCTGGCTTCCTAGGTAATAAATCAACAACAAACGTGAAAAGTCTTTCCCCCATCACACTGATACTACACAGGGCTTCAGTGGACAGAGGAAAGGGTCTCCATGTATGAATCAAAACCCTACTCTTAGGTTACAAACCAGCCTCTGTGGAACCGTTGGTTTTACACCGTCTGCACACTGCAAGGTCACTATGGATTGACAGATAGCATCTAGTTAGGGCTTCAATATACAAGATTAGGATAAAGATATCAAAGTACTAAGAACACCCAAGAAAATTAACACAGTTCATACCCAGAACTCTCTTTATTCATTTATCAAAAGAACTTGTTGTAATACACACACTTCTCATCCCTGTGTGTCATACAACCTGCCTATAAAGAAGATGCAGAGACAGCAGTTATCCCCTCCAACCATGCAAACTGATTTTCAAATCAGTTAGCCGTTGGTTTACCCTTCATACAAGAAAAACTACATGTGTGCCTTGCACAATTACATCCATGGGACCAAATTGACCCTTATTACAAAATGAAATGGCTTAAGAGCCTTATGAGACAACAAAAGAAAAGATGACCCTGCACTACAGAGAATGTGCTCCTGCACCAATCCTTTATTTATATCTGCAACAAAATCTTTCTCATGATCATGCGAGAAAGCAAACTTTGAAACGTGTATACCAATTGTTATATCCTCTCAGCTTGTTCTTGTGTTAAATCCTCAACGCAGATCCAAAGCATCATGTACATATCTTCATATGTGTTGGATCTAATCATGCAACTACTCATATTTATCATCCATCTTGTATTTATTCTCTACATAAGGATTTAACCAGCCTGTCAGCTTGTTCCTTAATAACATATAAGATCTAGGTTCCTCTGTCACATCTCAACTCTTGCTGCAGACTAGATGCGACTTCATGAATCATATTCAACAATCATTATTGATCTCTTGACATGTCTTCAACTTTACAGAACAAAATAAATCTATATGCCAAAATGCAGACCTTAGAACTGTTGCCATGTCACACTATAATACTGTCATACTGGATGCCGTTATTGAAGAGTCTGTAGAACAAGATCTGCTGCACTTCTGGAGCTACAAACTTGGATTCTGATAGTCATGATCTATCTCTAACTTAATTTAGAGTCACAGGACAAAACATGCTAATGTAGAGGAATACGGACCACTTCATTCTACATTGTTCACTATTTCTATCTTACTTCTGTTGACCCGGACATAGCCTTCTCATCAGATGACTTCCATAGGAAGTCAAATCTTGATCATTAGAATATAATAGAAATAGTTAGCTATAAACATCACACCTGAACCACATATGCAAGTCTTCAATGGCGGAGGCATACTGATTCACTTTCTGTCCCTTACTCAGAATATTTCCCATACTTAGCCATTTTGGGCTTCTAGACCAAAATACTTTATGCCTTGTTGCCAACTCAAGATTGTCTATTAGAGTAGTGTCTCTTTGCCATGCTGATGGATTCTCTTTACCTTGTTTCCATCAATGACAACACATAGATTATCTCTAGAGTAGTGTCTCTTGCCAACAATTTCTCCCTTTGGCATTGATGACAACACTTAGTGATAAATGCTTCATTATCAAAACTGCTCCCCCTTACTACACAGACTTCTATAATCCTTCTCCCCCTGATACATTTTCCCATTTTTCATTGACCTTCTCTCCCTCTTTGACATCAATGGAAAAGGGTGTGACTTGAAACAAAATTGGTCAAAAATGTTCAAAACAATTATATTCTGCCGCATATATACAAATACACATTTTCATCTCAATTTGTCATTAAAGGTAGATTATCATTATAGACAATTTTTATCAGAGCTATCTCTCCATTCCATCTATTCCTTGCACTTTCTAGAATTTGCATGTGGTCATTCATCATTCTATGGCTTCTGCACATTTGATGGTGTATCAACTAGTGCTTGTGATTTCAAGGCTTCATCTGCCAGATTGGTCATGGAATAAATTTTTTAGACTTATCAGTCCCCTTAGCTAGCACAACCTGTCTTTGATTTCTTCCCTTTTCTTCATCAAAGAGTTCAAATCACTATGAAAATTTACAACTTGTGTTTCTTTGGCATTTATTGACTCAACTACTAGATTATATGTCTTAGAGATATTAAGCAGTTTGAGTTCCAAGTCTCAGATTTTATCTTCAAATTCCTTTGTGATTTTAGGCCAAGATAGAAAAAATTTGTATATTTTACTAGCTTCTTCAATGGCACTTTGTATGCCTTGTATTCCATTATCTAAAATAGTTTTATCTTTTGCTATCATATCCTTTAACTCAACCAATCTCTTTTCAACAAACTCTTTTCTAACTTTTGCTTCTGTAGGTTTTTCAAAAGACTCAAAATGTGTACTTACAAAGTTTAATAGTCCTTTGAGATGATCAGCAGAGGATAATGAGGTATCCTTTTGAACTATTTGCATCATTTGTTCCAGATCATTGGATGCGTCATTGATCAATTTACTATCTCGGTCATGAGATACTAGTTTGAATTTTTGTAAAGATGACAATGAGGCCAGGTTGATTGGTCCTTGAAGATGTTTAGACTCATCTGCATCTTGTTGTCTTCCAAAACCAAATGAGACATCTACAGTGTCTCTTGTTCTCCCAAATACTTCTTCTTGACTACGTTCTGAACGATCCATGTCTGTATTTTCTTGTTGATTAATCTTTTGTTCTGGTGTAGGGCTCCTTATCTATTCCCCATTCTCTTCAACCTCATCCTATTTCTCAAAAGGTAGATCAATTTAAGTTTTTCCATGATCTGATAGATCCAATGTGTCTGTGTTAGGGACTTGATCACTTAGTTCTCATCCTTGATCTTGACTTATCTCTGGCAGAGATGTGTCTTCATCTTTTGTTCCTTCATTATCATAGATAGTAAAAATATTGTTTTTCTTTAATGCTGCCAAAGTAATCTCCTTTGTTTCCTTGACCACTTTATCAATTTTTCCCAACATTAGTGAGTTCATTCTTCTCTTGGTCCTGAAGGCATCCTTTATCTCTTTAGAGATTTTGGCCTTCCCCTTAGGGGTGATCTTCAAACATAATCTTATTAATGAGTTTTCCTTGAGCTCAACATCCTTTGCCATAGCTACTTCTTTTCTTACAGTCATTAAACTTGCCAGGCTATGTGGAAGATCATCAACTATTTCCATTAGGGCCTTGTCATTGATGTTCAAGTATTCTACCACAACAGTCTCAATGATTCTTTTGTTTAGATCATTATATTCCTCACACAATTGTTCAATTCACTTTAGATTTCCATCTACTATTATGGCATTGAGCACATCCTCAAGACTTATAGTTGCTTCCTCTACTTGAGGCACATCTTTCTTTTGCCTTTTCCCAGGTTGACCCTTACCAGAGGGTTTCTTTTTGCTAGTTCTAGAGACTTTCATAGCCTCAGTTTTCATCTTCTTTACTTCCTCATATGATTATGTTACTTCTTCATCAATAGCTATAATTACATACATTCTCTTGGCCTTAGTCTTCTTTCTCTTAGAACTGGAGGTAGGTGTTTCCACACTTTCAGATGGTGTGGAACTAGAGGGTATGGAGGCAGCTTCTACAAAGGTGGATCCTCTAGATGCTCTGGGTTCTTTTGGAGCTCCACTTGATTCACTTTTTCTCTTTTCTTCTACTTCCTTAGCGGCTTGTGCTTTTTCCCTTGCCTTTGTCACTTATTCTTTTGTGAACCCATATCTAGTAGGAATTTCCTCTACTTCTTTTCTCACCTTCCTGGTGGATTCTAGCTTCCTGAGTTCAACATGAAGTTTTAAACTTAGTTCTTCATAACTCCCAAACCTCTCTTCTTTGGTGTCTCTAGGTTTACTGAATGGGTACTGGGCATAGTTTTCAAGTATTTGTAATCTAGACTGTCCTGGACTCCACAACTTCCATCAACCATTGAACCTTTGTAACCATAAAACATATGGTATCCTTATACTTCTCAACAATTTTCTCTGGGATTCTTTCTCTTGACTGCATCATGGTTTGAAATTTTTTGAAATATCTACACAATGTTGCCTTTTGCTCAACATGGTTTCCAATGTTACTTAAAAGATTTCTAATTTGAACATCTATTGGTTTGCTAGTTAACCAGAACACATTCTTGATCTTTGTTAGTTCATTTATAAAATAGAAGAATAAACAGATGATCAATATACTAAATTTGAATGGGTAGTTCTTACTTTCCTTGATCTTCATTAGATTCTCTAGTAGTTGGATTCTCAGTAACTCACCCAAATAAAACTCAACATTCTCTTTGACCATTTGATATGTAGTGTATATTGCAGTACTGGAGACAGAGTTCTCTCAGTTTGAGAAATAGATTTTGTAGCCTATGACCATAGAAGAAAATCTTACTGCATGGTTTGTGATGTTGTTTATGGTTAATGCCCTCTTGTCAAATTGGCCTTCGATGGCCTCTATAACAGTTTGATTCTTGACATCTTTCAACAAGGGTACACCTTCGATGGAATTTAACCTTGTTACTACCCTAATTGCTTCCTTGGTGATTTTGAAAGGCTTCTGTAACCACATGAATTCATTGTGAATTGGACTTAGGATATACCAGACCCATTCATCCTCTGCACAAATAGGAAACTCTACATACTTGATGAACTTCTTCTCTTCTAAGAGTTTGTATTCTTCCTTTAGGTCAAATTGATCATTGCTTATAAACTTCAAGTATAGATCTGAGAATTTGTCACCACCAAGCTCATCTAGGGCAACATGGATATATGCCCTAATGTCTTCCACATATAAAAATTCATATGGTATTTTCAAAAACTCACCCATTAGATCAACTTTGGTTGCTTTAAAAGGATGTTTCTTGAATTTAGGTCATGGTCTCTCAGTAATATCAACCACTTGTGAAGTTGCCATTTCAAAATTTTAATCAGATTTTCTAATGGGGTTTTAATGAAAATACCTTGTTCCTTTGTGTTAGGGTTTCCTTTCTTTGAATTACTCCAAATGCTTCTAATCTTGGTTTCCATTGATCAAATTCTACTTCAATCTCTCTGAACACATGATAGCTTCAAGTGCAAAGTGATTTTGAGACTAAACTAGTTCCCTTTTACCCTCTGCATGACTTAACCTAATCATCATTAATGCTCATTCCAAAAAGTTTTATGTCACCCTTTTGATAGATACAGTCGATTGAGATTGCTCCTTATAGTTTCGCATTAGCTTATTCCCTTCCAGTTTTTCTTTCAAAGGATTTATCTTGTCGGATTCCACCACATATCTCTATGCTAGATTCCAGCACCAACTTTCTAGCCAGGGGATTTACATTTTTAATATAGTTCCCCCTAAGCTAGAGCTCTCAATTTACTTCCCAAAGGAAGTATCTGCACCAGAGACTAGTGCGGATCCATTCTTGACTTCATTAACATCTTTGTTGATCTTGATCTTGCTTATTTCATTCTTAGTTTCTACCAGATCAGCCTTGTTCTTGCCCTTGACATCTCTCTGCTTTGTTTTCCCCTTCTCTATAGGATAGTCTCTTGTTACATTTCTACTTTTGTAGAATTTGGTAATGTGTCCAGGCTTGTTACAATTGAAACAAACAATATTTCTTTGATCTTGATTTCTTCTATAATTGGGAATTGTCCTTGATATGCACTTATTAGCGATGTGCCAAAATTTATTGCATGTAAAACACTTTCCATTGAAGAATTGGATGTTCCTTGGATTACTTGAATTGTTTCTTGACACACTTCTACACTTAATTACTTTATGACCAACTTTATTGCAATTGAAACATTTACCAAAGAAAGATGGAACATTTTGATTTATTCTACTTCTGCATTATGTATCCCTATGACTATACTTATTGCATTTGGAACAATAACCATTGAAAGATGGGTACCTTTGTGCATTTGGTTGTCTGACCGGAGGTCCTTTAAGTCTTCTTCTTTGATTCCTTATTGGATAGTCTCTGCCTCTACCTTCTTTAGATTTGACTTGCCCTAAATCTGAAATTCCTCCCTTTTCAAATCCCAAGCCTTGTTTATCATCTAGATACTTTTGACTAGCCAACAACTCATCAAGTTTTGCAGAGCTTATTTTGAATTTTCCTCTATAGTTGTTGGCTACTTCAGATCAAATTTCAAGAGCAGAACTTCTTTCCCTAGTTTTTTGCATTCCTCTGACTTGGCCTTCACAACTTGATTTAGACATTCCTCATTCTTGGTCTTTTCTCCAATCACCCTGAGAAGAATCTCTATGGATTCACTTGCTTGTTTTAGTTGCTCACATAATTCTTTCCTTCTTTCCTAAGATTTACTGATTTTCTCTTTTAATTTTAGAATGCAATCATTAGCTTCTTTGATACTCTCCTCTAAACCTTTGATATCAACCTTGGAGTTGTCAAGATCTTCTAGAGATGCTTCAAATTGTTCATTATTGACATATACTTGATTGCCAATGTTAATGTTGCTAGGAGGATTTGCTTCAGGATAAGTGAGATACATTTGTGCTGCCATAAGTGAACCTTCCTAGATCTTCCTCAAGCAATTAGGCTTCTTCCAAGGAACCTTTATCTGATACCAATTGTTGATAGCAAGGACTACTAAGAGGGGTGTGAATCAGTATTCCACAAAACCACTTCTTAATAAGTTTATTAACCCAAATTCCAAACTTTACAATATCAAAGAAGAATAAGCAGAGAAACAACAACCACAAATACATAACACATGAACACTAGGATTTTTACATGGAAAACCCAAGAAGGGAAAAACTATGGTGAGTGTTAGCTCACAATATATTATTATAGGACAATACCAAGTTACAAAAGGCTCACTACCTTAGGGCTCATTGCCTGGATCTCACTACTCAAGAGAAAAGGCTCACTACCAATTAGAAGAAGAAAGAAGAAGAAGGGTGTCTTACTACCAAAGATGAACTATTGTGATTGCATCTACATATGCATGGTTATAGTTCCAATTAAGCTTATAAACACTGACCAGAACTCTTCATTTTAGTCTTCCCCTGTTTTTCTGTTTTGCTCTTACATATGCTCAAGATCTCCCTTTATTTACTGTAGTCACTCTATTTTGCATATTTCATGTATCCACATACATCACATCTCTCACCTCTCACTAAAACACCAAAATTTATCCTCCATTTATATCCACAAAAAAGCTTTTTAATGATCAAGTCAACAAGCTAATTGTGAAACATGTATACCAAGTGTTATATCATGTCGACTTGTTCTTGTGCTAAATCTTTAATGTGGATCCAAACTATCATGTACATGTCTTTATATTTGTCAGATCTAATCATACAACCACTCATATTTATCATCTAGCTCATATTTCTTCTCTGCATAAGGATTTAACCAGCCTGTCAGCTTGTTCCGTAATAACATATATGATAGGTTCCTCTGTCACATCACAACTCTTGCTATGGACCAGATGTGACTTCATGAATCATATTGAACAATCATTATTCATCTCTTGACATGTCCTCAACTCCACATAACAAGATAAATCTATATGCCAAAATGTAGACATTAGAATTGTTGCCCTGTCACACTGTAATACTGTCATATTGGATGCCAGTATTAAAGATCCTATAGAATAAGGTCTACTGTACTTCCATAGCTAAAAACATGGATTCTGATAGTCATGATCTATCCATAACTTACTTTAGAGTCACATGACAAAACATACTAATGCAGAGGAATACGAACCACTTCATTCTACACTGTTTACTATTTCTGTCTCACTTCTACAGACCTAGACTTAGCCATCTCATCAGGTGACTTTTGAAGGAATTCAGGTCTTGATCACTAGAATATAATAGCAATGGGTAGCTATAAACATCACACCTGAATTGCATCTACAAGTCTACAATTGCAGAGGCATACTGATTAACTTTCTATCTTTTACTCAGAATATTTCCCATACTTAGCCATTTTAGGGTTCCGGACCAAAATACTTTGTGCCTTGTTGCCAAGTCAAGATTGTATGTCAGAGTAGTGTCTCTTTTCCATGTTGATGACTTCTATTTTCCTTGTTTCCAACAATGAAAACATAGATTATCTCTAGAGCAGTGTCTCTTGCCAATAGATATTACACTGATTACATTGCTTCTCTACCAGAGACAATATGAAAAATACATTTACAAGTTGGCCATATAGCATACATCATGAAACATGTAAAGGATAATTCCCAAGCAAAATCACATGCTACACCAATAGAAGCCTCTCACTTTGTGGACGTTAACACTTGCTTAAATAGGTCGAAAACATCCTTCACAACTTCAAACACCAAGGAATTAAATTTGCATACTCCATTCTTTTGAAGATAGGACAATATTAAGCAAACCACATGAAACTTGAAGCATAATAGCCACAACAACTTGAAAACTTGTGCGGTACTAGAAACAAGATATATCTTCATGAAACTCTTCTAGATGAGTCTACATGACTCATAAAAATCTCCAAATGCCCCTTTACCTCTTCACATCAAAGAGATTGTGTCGCACATCTTCAACCATGAACTTTGAGAACAACCAATCATCCAGAACACACTACAACATATTGTCAATGAGAAATTGGTCTTGGAAATTACCAAGAACCTTGAAACTTCAAGGAAGCATGTAATGCAAATCCATAAACATGTCTACAAAATCACAAAGGCAAACATTAATATCTAGAGGAACATGGAGCATTCCAATAGTCCTTTAACACCACTTCACTCTGCTAGAACACATGCCAGTACTTAATCATGCATAACTTTCATAGTAGAAGGATAAATGATCTGAAACTTTAGAATTATCACCTTCACTACACCCTCAAAATAGTTCTAGAACCGTATAGCCATAGCTGCTAATGTGGATGAATATGGAGCAAGCTCCTAGATAGTCTTCATAGGTAGTCATCCAGTAGTAGAAGCAATCACCAACTTCCTGAGACCAAACCTTCTTGGTATCAATACATACATTCTAAGGAATAGTAGGATAGATCATACAATATGCTTCAGGCCACCAGTAACATCACCAACACTTCTGATCATCTTAGTGGTTCTAATTCCCATATTAATATGGCTACATACTAAACTCTGCATTGATCAAGGCATGACATCCAACCATGAAGATCATCACACATCCAATATAGTATTGACATCAACAACAACCTTGTGATAGTGTTGACATCAATGAAAACCTTATAAACCATATGTGTAACAATATCCCCCTTTGTCATTGATTGCAACACATACCTACTCATTCACTCCCTTTGACATCAAGGAAAAAGGGCAACCACTCTCAGCTCATCAACAACCTCATACCTACACATTCTTTCTTAGGGCATAACTTATTCTTTTAGTAAAGTCTCCCTATCATTAGCATCCACTACTTGCTCCCCCTGAGAGGTAGCCACCATCAGTCTAGAAAAAAGATATAGCATAAACTCCACCTAGACAAATGCATCACTATGTACCTAGCATGAAGGAGAGGCAATTACCCCTAATCTTTGCAAGATATTCTCAAAGGTGTCCTTTGTAAGAGTCTTTGTGAAAATATCTACAATTTGGTCCTTTGATGGAACATATTACAACCTTACCTCCTTCTCTCCAACCTTCTCTCTCAAAAAGTGGTACCTGATTACAATATGCTTGGTTCTAGAGTGCATCACTAGATTCTTTGAAATATTAATAATATGTTTATTGTCACACAAAATAGGAATAGGCTCATCATACATTACCTTGATATCCTTTAGGGTTTACTTCATCCACAACACTTTTGTATAGTAAGTTGTTGTTGCAATGAACTCTACCTCTGCAATCGATAAGGACACTGAATCTTACTTCTTTCTCTTCCATGAAACCAATCTACTTCCTAAGAAGAAAGCACCACCACTTGTACTTCTTCTATCATCAACATAACTAGTCCAACCAACATTATTGTAGGCATTTAAAGAAAAGTCATTACCTCTTGGATAATATAAGACATAATCCATAGCTCCTTTTGAAAGTATCTGAATATCTTTTTTAGTGTCTTCTCATGTGTTTTCTTGGGATTATCTTGATATCTAGAAACTACACATACTGCATGCATAATATTAGGTCTAGAAGTAGTTAGGTACAACAATCCTCCAATCAAAGATATATAGATAGTATGATCCACCTTTGGAGATTCATCATCCTTTCTCAAGTGACATATAGTGACCATGGAAGTACTTACTAGCTCTGAATCCTCCATAAAAATCTTCTTCAAACACTCTTTGACATACTTAGCTTGAGAAATAAAGATACCACCATCTACCTGAGCAGTTTGAAGTCTAAGGAAGAAATACATCTCACCCATCATAAACATCACAAACTCTTTTTGTATCTCCTCTACAAACCTCTTACACATATAATCATCTCCACCAAAGGTGATGTCATCAACATATACTTCAACTATTAATATCATGTATCCTTCTTGTTTGATGTAAAGATTGCTATCTGTGGTACCTTTCTTGAAGCCTTGCTAAATCAAGTACTTGTCTAACCTAGCATACCATGGCCTAGATACTTGCTTGACACCATACAAAGCCTTTTGGAGTTTACACACCATGTCTAGATCTTTTGATATCTAGAAACCATCTAGTTTCTCAATATAAACCTCTTCCTTTAGATCACCATTCAAGAGTGTTGACTTAACATTCATCTAATATACCTTGAAGTTCTTATGAGTAGAGAGAGCAAGGAATATTCTTATTACATCCATCTTCACCACCAAAGCAAAAATCTCTTCAAAATTGATGCCTTCAACTTGTGTGTATCCTTTGTACACCAACCTTTCTTTGTTCCTTAAAACTTCACCTTCTTCATTCAACTTGTTTTGAAACACCCACTTTGTTCCTATGATATTCTTATTTGTTGGTTTGGGAACCAATTCCCATGTCTAATTCTTCTCAATATGATCCAACTCTTCTTACATTGCCTTTATCCATCCATCATCTTTGCTAGCCTCAGCAAAAGTTTTAGGTTCTACTTTTGATAAAAAAACACAACTTTACTTGTTCATGTGTCTTAGCAAGTCTTCTCCTTGTCTATACACCTTCATCCTTATCTCCAAGGATTTGATCTATTGAGTGGTTCTTATAAACATACTTTTCTAGAGTCTTAGGAACTTGCTTTGGTTCTTGTTGCTTCTCTTCTTCCATTTCTTCTTCTTCATCCTCAATGCATGGGAAGATATCAGATCCAGATTCTTCTGATTCTTGTGAGATATTATACAAGCCTTTATCAACTTTGACATTTTTGATGTCAATAATCTTTCCCAACCTTTTGTTGTAGCAACTATAGGCCTTCTTCTGGTTGAGTAACAAAGAAAGATTCCTTCATCACTTGTTGAATCAAACTTTCCTAGATCTTCTTCATATGTTTTGATGTAGCATTTGCTTCCAATATCCTAAAGTATCTGATAGTGGGAGGTCTTCCATACCATGTCTCATAAGGGGTCTTAGTGTTATTGACCCTTAGTTGCACCCTGTTAATTAGATAGACAATGGTGTGAACTACCTCCTTCCAGTACATACTACATAGATATGCATCTTTCAACATTGCCCTAGATATTTCTTGCATAGTCCTATTCTTCCTTTCAACTAGCCCATTTTTTTGAGGGGTCCTAGGAGTTAACAGATGTCTCATAATACCATGATCTTCACAAAACTTTTCAAATTCATTTTAAGTAAAGTCACCTCCTCTAGTAGACCTTAAGCACTTGATCTTAGCATCCACTTTATTCTCAGTCATAGCTTTGAACACCTTAAATTTATCAAGGGCATCTAATTTTTCACTTAAGAAAGTAACCAAAGTCATTCTAGAATAATCATCAATGAGAAACATAAAATACCTCTCACCTTGTTGACTCTTTACTCTTGTAGGGCCACATAGATCAATGTGAATCATCTCCAATAGATTTAAAGAAGAATAATCTTTTCTTTTGAAACTTTGCTTTGTCTTCTTTCTAATTTGACATTCTTTGCATATTGTGTTTGCAGGCTTGATTATCTTGGGAATGTCTCTCACTTCATGAGTAGGACTGCTCCTTATTATATTATCAAAATTGTTTTGTCCCATTCTTTTGTTCCACATCTAACACTCACTATATTGACCCATCAAGCATGTTCTTCCATTTACCTCCTTCAGATGATAAATATCACTATATGTGTTGATACCTTATGTAACTAGTTTTTCAGATCCTACCTTCCTAATTTCACAACCTTTGGCATGAAAGGTAAGATTATAACCTTTGCTACACATCTGACTGACACTAAAAATATTGTGTTTTATCCCTTTGACATAGAGGACATCCTCAGTCCTATTCTTCCATGAATAGCTATAGAATGTTTTCCAAAAATTTGTGCATACTCATCACCACCAAACTTGATAGCACTACTATCCCAATTCTTAAGGCTTATAAACTTCTCCTTGTCATCAATCATGTGATTTGAGCATCCACTATTAATTAACCAAGCCTTGGCTTCTTCTCTTGCATGAAAGGCAATCCATACAACCATTGATCTTTAATTGTTTTGGTATATTTTCAAGGCATTAGTCTTCTTTCATTTTTCAACATCATCCTTTTTATCACCAACACTCAAGGCCATGAAAAGTGTTTCATCATTTCAACCATCATGATCCTTAGCTTGTGAAGAACAACTACTCTTTTGTTACTACCCATTGATTCTTTAAAAGGACATTTAGAAACAAAGTGACCAACCATTCCACAATTGAAACATTTGAAAGGTAACTTACCTTTATATTTGTAGGTGCCTTTCTTCAATCTTCTCAAAAAAAATTATTCATCTTCATTAGAGCTCTTATTATGCTAGGGAAAATCAAGTTTACAGTAAAAAATAGTAAACTATTCAAACCCTAACTATAATAAAGTGCAAGCAAGCCTAGAAATCTATCAAACAAAAATAAAAATAGCTAAGAAATCTAAGCTATCTTGTCTAATCGACATTGTCCTCCTCCATCTTGCATTATAATATCATATTTGCAAGTTTATGCAACCATCTTGAGAAGCTCTAGTGCATGAGTAGCAAGGTATTGGAGAGTTGTAGGCTTTAGAGAGGACAATATAAACTTAGAGAGAGCAAAATGTCCTGCAAAAAGGTGTTTTATAGAAGACTTGATTTGAATGGAGGGCCAAGATCACATTTTGACTTTGAGGCCAAATGGAGGGCTAAGATAAGTTAAGGTTTCTAGTCACTAGAGGACAAAATTAAAATTTAAATTGGAAGAAATTGTGAGGTGGAGAATGATTTTTAAATTAAATAAGTTAGGTTCATTTATTAAATTTATTTGAGAAGGGTATAATGTGAGATGATTAAATTAAATAGGTGGAACCAAGGATAAGGCCTTTTAATTTAAATAAATGTTTATTTATTTCAATTAAAAGGCACAAGGGGTAATGAGTAATTAATTAATTAATCAATTATAATTAATTATTTAGTCATAGAGGAGCATTAGAGAAAAATAGGAGAATGTGGCAAAGCTTAGGATTTTGCAACAGAAGGACACTTTTAGGTGTTTACATTTTTCCCCTCTTTAGATGATCAAGATGATGAGATTTATGGAAAGATAGGATGATGGTGCCACCTCGAGAGGATGGGCAGGTTGGACAAACATAGGCAAGCTCTCAAAATGAAAGGGATTGGCCAAGGAAGAAAGATAGGGGAATAGATAGAAGAAATGAATGGTACGTTAGGCTGCAATGCTGTTGGAGGAATGAAGATGCAAGAGAGATGGTGGAGGAATGAAAGATTTAGATACAATAATGGGAATGAGATCTTTCTTTGATAGATTTTTTATCTTCTCACTTGCAATTTTTCTATTTATCATGATAGAACTTATTATGTCAAGGGACAACAGACACAAGGGCATAACAAAGGCCAAAGTGCAAAAATGTGATCCCTTGCGAAATAAGCACATGATAGACAAGGAATGCTTGACTCAGACTAGTAACTATTATACCTTGTCAGAACATGTGATGAGATAACTATGAGGTGTGCATGTCCTAATGCAAGGAAGTAGTTATTCTTTCCAATGCATACGATGTCTTTGATTCACACCCAATGGAATCTTGATCACACGCAAGACACCAAGTTGCCCTAGTCATTTTGCCAAGACAAACTGCAAACAACAATCAAAGAAAAAGGTTTCGCTCTATCCTTGCTTCTCTTCATCACTTAGGGACTACGTTGATAAGCATAAGAATGAGACTGAACAACAATCTAGATGAAATAAGATAGATTAGACCAAAAGTGTCAACAACCATTAGATCATTTGCCAAGTGATATGTGTTTGATTAATTATGATGATTCGATGATGGAGGCCTAGTTTTAGGATAGGAGGCATGTCATATAAGATGCTTGATCTAGTTTTGATAATGCAACATATTGTATAAGGCAAGTGATTGATTGATTGACACTAGTGTTGTTGGCCATGCGAGAAACACCAAGGTTTGATTGATGATTGATTTTAGAAATGATGCATGTCGTATAAGGTGTAGAGTCCTAGTTTCAATGATGCCCCATTCTGTATATGTGATAATTGATAAAGATAGTTGATGTAGACGTATGATTATCATGAGGCAATTGATTAGTTTGACTGATGGGATAGCTTGTCTTGTTGATTTTGGGATTGGTTTGAAGTGTGGATTTCTTGAAAGATTTGACTGTCTGATCAAAGTGTCCATTTCACAAATAGACAAATTATTATGATGGTTGACTTGATGGGCCCTAAGGGACTAACCTAGTGCCTCAGGGGTCTCATCAAATATGGCCTTGCCTACATGAAAGCTCAGAGGCATCATAGTTCAACCAGGTTTTGACACAGTTTATTGCTTGAATTTTTTTGTTGAGTATTTGATTTTTTTGTGATTTTTTAAGTTTTTGGGGAATGGCATTAGATGATCATTTTGATAGCCTTTGTGCTAGATACCAATGACAAAGGAAAACTAAGTCTAGGTGTGAGGGAATGAATGGGATTGGGTGAATGGATAAAAGAGGTGGCCGATAGTGGATGGAAAGGACATATGCATAAGGGAGAAAGGATGTGATCTTTGAGGACTATGTCACATAGGAATACCATGCCCCATTGTAGGTAGTATGCTTAGGATTTGACATGGAAAAGCTTATTAAAATAGGTTGACTAGATGGATTGGAAGGGATAAGGTATATCAAGGGATATCCAAAGCATATGTCAACATTTTTCTCCCAATCTTTATCAAGATCAAAAGAGGAAGGGAGAATGGATGGACTTGATAGGATATTTATGTGTATGGAAATGGTATGATAGGATAGCAATGAAATGATACTATGGATGAGATGACGTGCCCCCAAGTGTAAGTGACATAGAAAATCAACCTACACATGATGTCTGTTTGCCAGGTTTTCATCATGGTACTTTTCCAAGGTGCCACCAAGGGTAGTTTTCACCATTGGACGAATGGATTTCTCTTTACTTTTTTGTTTTTTTGACTTTTTAACTTTTTTGAATGAGATAGAGAAATATGGATGGGAGGGACACAAGTGTCTAGTGCCATGAAATGTGATAGTACCATTAGGAGATTAATGTCACCGCAAATGGACCATGTCAAGTGATTATGCTCATCGATGTTGGTAGGGTGATTGCGTGAAAGTGACATGGATAAGGTAGAAAGTGGATTATGATGTGGATTATATAGGGGATGATAGTGGATTATGATGTGGATTATGTAGGACTCATGAAATGATGGATGAAAGGTTAATGCAAAAGCATGGGCCATAGGGATGTGATAAGTGAAATAGGTAGGATAATGGTTGAATAATGGGGAGATGGAGGTATGTGTGAATGGAATCATGACCAAAGGCTGCACACACCATGATAAACATTGAAGCTTGTGATTGGATGGAGGTGTAGGAAGCAATGGTGATGTTTTCTTAGTGGATGGGTGATGTAAGTATTTAGGGACCCACATGGACTTAGTATTTTTATTATTTTTACTTTTCATGTGGGATGGAAGAATTTGATATTTTTGAATGGAATGGATGGAAGAGGATCATTGGGATTTTTGGGAGGTGGATGCCTCATTTGACTTACTTTTTTGTTTAGGAACCGATACCATTTTAGTTTTTGACTTTGCTTTTGGAGGTATGGGCTTGGATGGATTTTTGAATGTACCTTGCTTCGAATTTTTGGATTGATTTCCTAAGGTATTAGGACCATTAGCCTTTTTGACTTTATGAAAGGAGCCATCCAAATGTTTATTTTTGAATCCCATGTGATGGGTTGAATGAGTGGGAGCTTTATGTTTACATGATGCGTGCATTTGTTTGTCATTATTAGGAATGTGAGGGAATATGGATGATAGGAATGGTAGGTGTTGGAAGCAATGGTGGCAAAGTGGATGGAGGGATATTAGGAGATGGAAGTAGTAGAGGCAAATTGGATGGTGGAAGGTGAATGGTCACATGCTTTAGACATTTGTAGGATGATGTAGGTGGAATGGTGATTTATGTTTTAGGAGTATGATAGGATTCATGATGGAGAGTGGTGGACTTAGGATGAATGGAGGTGGAATTACCAACATCTTTAGATTGTTTACCTTGGGGTGTGTATCCAAGTCCATATGAGTGAGGAGGGATTTTGACATGGATAGGCTCAAAAATTCCTTGTTGATGAAGGCCTAATCCTTCACCATGATAATTCATCTTTGGAGGATGTGATTGATAGTGGTACTATGTGTATGTTGAACACTAGACTTGAGTTGATTATTTGATGGAGAAGGTGAAGTGGCAGACAAAGGTTGTTGTTCCCCTAGGGGAGAACATCATGGATGAAGGTGGTAAGACCTAGTGGATATGATGGTGGAATTGAAATGGGATCTGTTGGTGCCTGAATTGGCTCTCAGTTTTGGAGCAATTTTCATGTAGGCACCTTCCCAAAAAATCCAAAAAAGTTTAAGTTTTGGCACCCTTTCAGTGTTTTTCAGCATCTACATCATAGGTTTTGAGGAGGTGGTCTTCGTGTTTTCTCCATCGGTATGAGTTCGTTTTTGTGTCTTTGACATTTCGGTTTGAACTTGAACCCCTTTTCTCAAAGTTCAATAGTTCACCGGTTCAAGGTTCAAAGGTTTGAAGCTTTGTTGCCAATGGTGTATTGTTTTGGAGGTTTGAACCTCGCCGGCGTACCTCAGTATGAACCTCGCCATTGAACCATTTGTTCGCGGGGTTGCTTTTATGTTGCTGACAGAGTTGGTATCGGCGTTGAACTTCTCGGTTGAACCACTCATTTGAACCATCGAGTTGAACCGGTTCAAGGTTCAATGGTTAAAAGCTTTATGTTTTTGGTCTTATCGGAGGCATCGGCATCATTGGCAAAGGATTTTTGAGTTGGGCCAATAGTTGGGAGTCTGGCCGATGCTGGAGTTGATGTTTGGCATATTGGGGTGATGAGGGAGTGTGTCTTGGTGACAGGAGGACCGTCGGTGAGACTATTGCTATCGGCAGAGGGGTTTTGGTCTCTGTCGATATCATTACTCAGGCCGATGGGGATTTGGGCATGTGTGTGGTCACCAAGACCTTGATCTATCAGTGAAGGAATTTGTGGTCTTCCCGATAGTTTTGGTCATACTGATGGAGGAGGAAGGTGGACTGGTAGCCGCTAAGGGGAATGTGGAGTTTGCAGTCGGTGAGACCATTGAGATCGGCAGGAGGAATTTGATGTTGGCTGATGGTGTCGGTCACACCGACAGGGTAGTTTTGAGTAGCGATCGGAGAGACTCATGCTATCGGTGGAGGTCTAGAGAGTTGGCCTGATGGTTAATCTCTGGCCGATGATGGGGTATGCGATGTAGGCATCAGTGAGACAATGGAGGTCGGCAAGAGTTTTTTGGGGTTGGCCGATGGCTTAGGTCATAGCGATGGGCTTTTATGGAAGGAGCATGTGTCCAGCGCGGCAAAAGGCGCTCGACACCTATTATACATGCGGCTATGTTTATAAAGTGTTGAATGAGTCTCCGTACCGTGCATGTGGGACTATTCTTCCTGCATATTTTAAACCTGCAGTAAAACGCATTTTGGTGGGAAGTTCTTTTTTGAATGCTGCAACTATTTTCTCGGTGGCTGCGGGTGGTTGAGCCATAAATGGCGACTGTGCTGAGGTGTGGGCGAGTTGTTGAACAGTCATGTACCTAATTTTTGGCATGAAGACTCCCAGATGGTGGCACAGGGCTCGAGGCCACCCTTGTCTACTCTCTTGTCTGTTGCAGTAATAACTTCTGAGCGCCATTCTTTCTGAGGACTGTATCTGGCAGTTTTTTGTCAAAAGCATGTAATTAATTGCTAGAGGTACACTTTCTGGCCAATATAGGCAGACTGTGTTAGCATTTTTTAGGTTGTTGAAAGTTGAACAGTTGGCTCTGTAATACAATACAGTTGGTTTTGGTTGCTGTGTGCAGTAAAACTTGTGAGTTTATGTATCTCCTGTAGTATGTTTTTGCATGAATCCATTGATTTCATGGTTAATCTTATATGAATAATGCTATGTTTGCATGTGTTGTGCTAATTCTGTCTCCAATGTTGCATGTATCTTTCTTCTGAGTCTAGGTATTTAAGGAATGTCTAAGATTCTAGAACATAGAATTCCTATGTTGAATGTTTAATCTCTTAACTTCTGCTCAAGGGGTAGATTAAATTGTTCTCAGATTGAATATTGGGAAGGATATACTGCAATAGGGATGCCATAAGTATAGATAGCCTAACACTTTGTATTGGGAGATATCTGTAAGGTAGGTATCATATGTATCCCCCTGAAATCCAGTTTTAGTTGTTCATGCTGATCATTCACAGGTGTATGTCTACTGACTCCAAGCCCTGGACAGGCACCGGTCTAGCTTTGTGTTTGTGTTATATACCATATCCAGCTTTGCATCCAAATACAAAATCAAAATCAAATTCTAAAACAACCATTAGGATAGTACAATTAGTTTTAAGATCGAAGTCCTCTGTCTACAACTGCAAATAGGCCCAAAGCGAGCCCCTTTGCTCTTATCTTTTAGTTTTGGTCTACTTACAGGAGGACTTATCTGCTTTCTATCAGCATCCCAACCTTTGTATGCATATCCTCATGGATGCTGAGTAGGGAATACCCCCCTAGGTTTTGCAAAGCTTGAAGAAGAAGAGGAGATAAAATATAGAGTCTATCTCCTACACTGTTGGCCCCTGGCCCAGAGATCCTGTTGATCATTGATGGCTACCTTGTAGGGAAATCTGGGAGTAAGCATCCAGTCTGGGAAAAAACCAACATAAATTGGTGACTCCGCTAGGGAGACAATGTCATAGCCGTGAAGCTTGAGTCTAAGAAATTGAAGAATCAGACCTAGAGGTGCCTTGTTGCAGCAAAAGAAAAAGTTTTACCTATGGCTCTGCTGGTGGATGACCCAGAAAGAAAGAAATCAATTTTTAGCTTCAGCCTGTTTGAAGCTCATTCCTCTACCGAGGAGGTGGCGACTCTGTTGAATGAATCTATCAGCTGCTGCAACATATCCAAGTATTTCAAGTTTTTGAAAAGTTCCCTATTTGGTGAAATAGCACTGGTTAAAAGGGAAACATTGGTGAAAACAGAGCTTGCATGCTTTTGTTAGAACTTACTTTGTATTTCAAAAGGGCATGCAGTATTGTTCAAAAGACTCATATAGAGGACTTTAGGCAGGTTGAAATAGCAGTTTGTATTTTAAGGGCCTAAGGTCATATTGTGATTGAAAATCTGAGTAGAGAAGAGGGTTGCAAAAGCATAAAAGGATGTATTATCAGCCCATGCATCCTTGTGAGGTGTCAAGTGCAAAAATGTATAATAGTCAATCCCAACCATGTAATAAAAGAAGTTTTAACATAGATAGATATAAGCCCATAAATTTTAGTGGCATTTGTGGCTACCCAAATGCTTCTCCACCTAAAATCAGAAAGTATTTGCCCAAATTTAGTGGTACAAAGGATGAATCAGCTGAGAGACACTTGCAACAATTTACAAATGTTATAGATGACTTTGAGATTGACCATGAGGACATGGTTATGAGATTATTTGTTCAATCTCTAGATCAAGATGCAAGGAACTGGTTTTCCTACCTTCCAATTCACTCTGTCAGCTCTTGGCATGATTTTAAATCTACATTTCTAGTACAATATGGTGAAAGAATTTCTGAATATGCAGTTATTAGTGACTTCATGTACATCCATATTGAAGAAGATGAGTTGATCCCAGCCTTTAAGCTCAGATTTATGAGGGCATTGAATAGAATTCTAGAATGCATGAGACCTAATGATGCATTGTGCCTAGTTGTCTATTTGGGAGCCTTTGATAAGAAAATGAGTTATAGATTGAGAGATAAGGAGCCCACCACATTGCATCAGGTGCATCAGTTTGCAATAGTTATTGAAAACAATTGGAGATATGGTATTCAAAAGGGTTATTTTTCTAAAAAATTTTGTTGTCCTGCAGCCCCCAATGTTAATGAAGGTCTTAATTCAGGTATTGACAATGAATGTCGAAGCACTCACACCCCTATTGTCCCAGTTTTTGCATCATCCCAAGTTGATGATGTTACTGTTATAGAGGAGGATGTCCTTTTTTGCCCAACAAATGAAGTTGAAAACAATGGTTTTTCAAGTAGTATTTACATGCCAGCTCCTATCAAAGAATATTCATGTTTAAATGATCCAGTTGTACAAATTTATGATCATGTGGATCAACAGTGAGTATCAGTTTCATCGAGAAGTATTAGAGGGATGGAGAATGATGCAGATAGCTCAACTTCAGAATGCATTGAAGTAGCAGAAATCTTGTATGTGGGGCAATCAGATGATAAAAATGATATCCATGACCAGTGCATAGATCAGGTTTGTTCTTCTTATAAATCTAGATCTAATAGTAATGAAGAAGAATTGGACTGTCATGAAAAAGAAGCAAAGAACTTTGCAGTTAATAGAAATCCCCTTTATGATGAGTCTACAGGTGCCTTTGATGCAGTGAATCTTGACTTTCAGTGGTGTAGGATTAATCCTCTTTTTGAGGATGATGATGAATATAAAGAGACTGTTGACCTTGGTGTTACGTCAGTTTGTGAGTGGGGGGCATATGAATTAAGTATCTTTAGTTCTTGTGAAGATAGTATGGATTTGCAAACTGTGAATAATGTATGTTCATCATCACTTGATCCAGACATGTGCAACATTGGGTGTGTGGATCAGGATTTGTTTTCAATATCAATAGATATTGGGGGTCTCATTTTTTCTAAGTATTTTGAGTTTTTGGATCAGCTAGATGAGTGCCTGATGGTATGCAGCAGCCAGATAAATGATGAAGATTACCAAGAGCACTATGATGTACTATCTGAGGAATATAACATACATATGTTACTTAATGCTGAAGAATATTATGATGAGTATGGTTATATTTCTAACTTTGAAATCCAAGATCACAGAGGTAAAAATGATAGTGGCAAGCTTTCAAAAGTGGTGGAATACCTAATTGAGCAAATGACCTTATGGGAAGATTATGTCAATCTTTTCAGTTGGGATTGGGATCTTTCAGTTTGGAATCAGGCATCTGACAGGAAAAAATTATGGTTCTTCTTTTTTGGCTACCCTGGGCCACCAAAATAATGTTTAAAAAATAATGTGATTGGTGATGCAGATCATTGTAGCTTCATGACTTTGTTGCCCAATGGATAGGGACTGGTCTACATTCCAGAGATTTGGTTCTCGCTGTAGTTTTGCACCTGCATGTTCCTAGACAGAGCCACTGTTGGTGCTTGAATTAGCTCTCAGTTTTGGAGCAATTTTCATGCAGGCACCTTCACAAAAAATCCAAAAAGGTTTAAGTTTTGGCACCCCTTTAGTGTTTTTCAGCATCTACATCATAGTTTTTGAGGAGGTGGTCTTCGTGTTTTCTCCATCAGCATGTGTTCATTTTTGTGTCTTCAACATTTCAGTTTGAAATTGAACCCCTTTTCTCAAAGTTCAATAGTTCACCAGTTTAAGGTTCAAAGGTTTGAAGCTTTATTGCCAATGGAGTATTGTTTTGGAGGTTTGAACCTCACCGGTGTAGCTCAGTATTGAACCTCACCATTAAACCGTTTGTTCGTGGGGTTGCTTTTATGTTGCCGATAGAGTTGGTATTGGCATTGAACTTCTTGGTTGAACCTCTCATTTGAACCATCAGGTTGAACCGGTTCAAGGTGCAATGGTTCAAAGCTTTATGTTTTTGGTCTTATCGGAGGCGTCGGCATCATCGGCGAAGGATTTTTGAGTTGGGCTGACAGTTGGGAGTCTGGCCGATGGTGGAGTTGATGTTTGGCATATCAAGGTGATGAGGGAGTGTGTCTTGGTGACAGGAGGACCGTCGGCGAGACTATTGCTATCGGCAGAGGGGTTTTGGTCTCTGCCGATATCGTTACTCAGGCCGATGGGGATTTGGGCATGTATGTGGTCGCCAAGACCTTGATCTATCAGTGAAGGAATTTGTGGTCTTCCGAATAGTTTTGGTCATATCGATGGAGGAGGAAGGTGGGCTGGTAGCCGCTAAGGGGAATGTGGAGTTTGTGGTCGGTGAGACCATTGAGATCGGCAAGAGGAATTTCATGTTGGCCGATGGTGTCGGTCACACTGACAAGGTAGTTTGGAGTAGCGATCGGAGAGACTCATGCTATCGGTGGAGGTCTGGAGAGTTGGCCTGATGGTTCATCTCTAGCCGATGATGGGCTATGTGATGTAGGTGTCAGTGAGACAATGGAGGTCGGCAAGAGTTTTTTGGGGTTGGCCGATGGCTTAGGTCATAGCAATGGGATTTTGGAAAAGGAGCATGCATCGAGCATGGCAAAAGGCACTCGACACCTATTATACATGTGTCTATGTTTATAAAGTGCTGAATAAGTCTCCGCACCATGCATGTGGGACTATTCTTCCTGCATATTTTAAACTTGCAGTAAAACACGTTTTGGCGAGAAGTTCTTTTTTGAATGCTACAACTATTTTCTCGGTGGCTGCGGGTGGTTGAGCCATAAATGGCGACTGTGCTGAGGCATGAGTGAGTTTTTGAATAGTCATGTACCTAATTTTTGGCATGAAGACTCCCGGATGGTGGCACAGGGCTCGAGGCCACCCTTGTCTACTCTCTTGTCTATTGCAGCAATAACTTCAGAGTGTCATTCCTTCTGAGGACTGTATCTAGCAGTTTTTTGTCAAAAGCATGTAATTAATTGCTAGAGGTACACTTTCTAGCCAATATAGGCAGACTGTGTTACCATTTTTTAGGTTGTTGAAAGTTGAACATTTGGCTCTGTAATACAATACAGTTGGTTTTGGTTGCTCTGTGCAGCAAAACTTGTAAGTTTATGTATCTCCTATAGTATGTTTTTGCATGAATCCACTGATTTCATGGTTAATCTTATATGAATAATGCTATGTTTGCATGTGTTGTGCTAATTCTGTCTCTAGTGTTGCATGTATCTTTCTTTTGAGTCTAGGTATTCAAGGAATGTCTAAGATTCTAGAACATAGAATTCCTATGTTGAATGTTTAATCTCTTAACTTCTGCTCAAGGGGTAGATTAAATTGTTCTCAGATTGAATATTGGGAAGGATATACTGCAATAGGGATGCCATAAGTATAGATAGCCTAACACTTTGTATTGGGAGATATCTGTAAGGTAGGTATCATATGTATCCCCCTAAAATCTAGTTTTAGTTGTTCATGCTGATCATTCACAGGTGTATGTCTACTAACTCCAAGCCTTGGATAGGCACCGGTCTAGCTTTGTGTTTGTGTTATATACCATATCCAGCTTTGCATCCAAATACAAAATCAAAATCAAATTCTAAAACAACCATTAGGACAGTAGAATTAGTTTTAGGATCCAAGTCCTCTATCTACAACTACAAATAGGCCCAAAGCTAGCCCCTTTGCTCTTATCTTTCAGTTTTGGTCTACTTACAGGAGGACTTATCTGCTTTTTGTCAGCATCCCAGCCTTTGTATGCATATCCTGATGGATGCTGAGTAGGGAATACCCCCCTAGGTTTTGCAGAGCCTAAAGAAGAAGAGGAGATAAAATATAGTGTCTATCTCCTACATTGTTGGCCCTTGGCCCAGAGATCCTGTTGATCATTGATGGCTACCTTGTAGGGAAATCTGGGAGTAAGCATTTAGTCTGGGAAAAAACCAACAAGATCAAGAGCAGATGAAGAAGAATTATTAGGATCCTTATTATGCTTATGTTCACTTAATCCCAGTTATTTGTTTGTTTGTCTATGTTTCCTTGGGAGCACCTTATCTCATCAAGGGGAGTGAAAGCTAGTGCTTATGGATAGCTGTAGTGGAAAGATTTTGACCATGGAATGCATAGAGGGCGCTAAGAGGATCATCATGGTCTTCTTGATCATAGAGGGGATCTTGATCATATATTGGAGCTATTGATGGTGTTTTTAGCACACAACAATGTAGGTATGATTGCTACTATCAGACCTCTCTTGAAAAGTATCCTACCCTAGGTAAGACTACTCCAAGGATAATACAATGAGGTCTTAGATTGCTTGGAATTTCCCAATTATAATGTATTCATTGTTCCTACAAGGGATCTTACATGTAATGTGATAGATTTGACAAACTAGAAGAATAGTTCATGCAAACCCTTATAATTTCAGCTGATATGATAGTGTAAATGCTACTAAAAACCTAAACTAATAGTTGATTAAATATAAAATGTAAAAAGAAGTAGGGTTTAGAAAGATCCTAAGTGACATCCACAATAAAGTGATTACATCCAGTAGACAAGGATTCATAAATTTAACCAATTTTTTGTTTTACCAAGCTATAGAGATTGCTACAACATTATAGAAAATAGTGCTATCTTCTATGGATTTCTTATGATTTTTAGATTACATTCATTTATCAAATACCCAACCAATGGCATGATTTAACTCTTGAAATGTTATTGAACTTTTCTCAAATTAAAGCCTAGACTAACTATACATAGTCACCTACAATTAGTAAGTAACTAATAGTATGGACTAGAATGCTCATCAAATACCTTCAACGAATCAACATCATTGCAAATGCACAATCTAACTAATGTAGACCAAGAAGTGAACCATGAAACCAGATAGATAACACAAGTGAAGAAATTCTCAGAAACACTACATAAACTTGCTTTGTATTAATCTCAAATGGCATAACATCAATAATTTGACATCAAGAGTCTTACAAATGAGATAACAATGGCCCTTTATATAGGAGAGGCATCATACTATGTTTTTTAATGAATAGTGGAGATTAACTCAACACCGAAGGTGCAGATTTAACAACATTAAATACATTTGTAACAACATATTGCATTCCTTGATTACAATTTGTCCCTTGGGAAAAGGATGAAAAATGATCCCCAAATACATTGAACCTAGACAAATTGAACACCCATTTGAATATACCTAATAAAGACAAAATAGTATCACATGACCTTCCAAATAGAGCAATACATATTTGTGATGGGATTACATTTCAAAATGTTCAAAAATATTCTATTGTTTATCATCTAAATCTATTTTATCTTGTTCTTCCTTCTTATTGTTGCATGCCACCCAACCTAATAATGCTAGATTTATGTTAGCGGGGTTTGGGTCCTTGATGTGATCTGCTATGTATCTACAAACTTCTAGCTCTTCACTATACTAAATATACATTCTGTCTACTAATTTTCTTCTTTTCTAGAATGTGATAAAAGTAGTTCGAAGATCATTGACTTTATCTAATTTGCCCATGACATTTAGTGTAGTTTGCCCAAAAATTATTTGATGTAGCTTATCCTTACAAGATTGCACATCCTATGGAACCAGATCATCAAAATGGATCACTAATAAATCCCTCAGAGAGTCATTTATCTCATAAACTAAAGATATTATGTGATCATTAGCCACCTTATAGGCTTCTCTGACATTATCAAACACTTCTTTTCTTAATTTCAACTGTTGGTACCATTCTACTACTTAGTGTAATTTATTGGTTAAGATATTTTCTGATAATAGTGTTTGAGTTATTTTCTGATAACAGTGTTTGCATGGGTAGATCAATTATTGCTTGCACCCATGGAAACATGTGAGAATAGTATTCATCAAAAGGGTCACATTCTTTGTGCAATTCCTCGCATTGGTCCCACAATTTACATAAGTATTTATGGAGTGTTGTTGCAAAGGTGATTGCATCGCATCCTTCTTGATATACTTTCTTGAACCACTTCTAAGTTCCAAAAGCCACTATCTTGATGTCATCAAACTATCTTAAATCATCCTTTGAAAATAGAGCCAGGATTGATCTTGGCTCACCCTCAGAATCTAGAGGCCTCATCAGAAACTACGGACATGCTCTAAGTTCTTCATTATGCTATTTTAACTCCCTCTTAGTGAGTTCATCCTTATCCAACTGTTCTAGGATAGAACAAATTGAGCATTTGAATTCATCAATATTTTGACCTCTTATAGTAGGTCCCAAGTCAATAGTTGTTATGGTATAGTCTTCAACCTTGACTTGTCTTTTATCTGTATCATCTGGTGGAACAACCACTTCAGCTATTCTAGATCCTTTAGCATCCTTATAAATTCTTGATTGAACTTCACCCTTTATTTGCTTCTTTAGTTTCTCTACCTTGGTTAAAATGGCATCTAGATCTAGCTTCATAATTTCAACTTGAGGATCTTAATAAGCCAGTCTACTATATAGCCAATTACGTACTATAGATGTAGAATCTTGAGGAATGTATATATTTTCATTATCTATGTTTAGTGGCCCCTTAAGCAACTTTAGTTCTTGCTCAGGTTATTTATCTACATCTACTTCTTCATCTCCAATACTCTTAAAATTTTCTAATATTTCTCCTTGAGAAGTCCCAAAACTATTTTTGTTATGTTCTCTTTTGTAGGACTCTCAGATACTTCTATCACTTCAACATTTACTACTTTCAAAAGGCACTCTTCAAATGCATCCTTTTCAATTTTTCATTCCTAAAGACCCAATTCTGCACATACTTTCTCTATTCCTAGTAGCAGTGGTATGGCCGAAGGAGCTAAATCTTGTGTTGATGTGACTTAGGATCTAGGAGCTGAAGATATTGGGATTGCTACAAATGAGGATAGGCTAACCTGTGCCAAGTTTACAAATGAAGTAAACACCAAGGAATGTGAAATGGGAGAGGTTAGTAATATAGAGGAAATGGAAATAGGTGTGGTGTTGGAGGGAGAAGGTAAGGAGGAGGATGAAAGAATGGAGGAAATAGGTGGTAAGGAAAAGGAGGTAGAGAGTGAAACAGAGGATATGGAAGGTGAAGACATAGTATAAATCAAAGGAAGTGAAGTAACAATAATGGAAGAAGCGGGGCTACTTGGGGTACTTGAGTCTACCATTAATGAACATGAGGTAGTAGAGATGGTAACCACTAGTGAAGAGGATGCAGAAGTATCTTCTTGGATAATTATAGCAATGGTAGTAGGAGTAGAAGTTAAAATAGTAGGAGAAAGTGTGGCAATATTCTCAATTGGAACAGCAGGGGGTGAACAAGTTATTGGCAAGTTTGTATTATTAGGTGTTATAGTAGTAGAGTTGTCTATGGTTATGCCAATAGTTTTCACTTTAGCCATTTTTGTTTTAAAACCTCCCCTTGGTCCACTAGGCATGTCTCTCTTCTTGGATGCCCTTGTTCCTGTTGTAGGAGGCATATCCCTCTTTTGTGCTTTTGGAGCAACCTTCTTTAGTTTCTTTCCTTTACCTTTCTCTACCAAAGGGATATGTTCTTCACTATCAGATTTCCCAAAAGGCTCTTGAGCTTGTTCTGCTTCATTTGGTATTTCTATTGGGGCATCTTCACCATCCCTAGATTCCTTTTCATCTTCAAGTGTTGTGTATGTAAGTTGCACCCCTTGTCTCTCCAGTACAATGACTTGACTTATTACCTAAGACTTGCTCAATCTTATCGGTACTTTCATTACTTATTCTAAGGAGATTTCTTCTACATTGGCCCAATATGGTAATGGGATTGGTTGGTGATATTGGGTCCCCCAAGATCCTCTTTGCATTACATTATCATCATCAACAAGCTAATTAGGGACATCTTTGATATGGAACTTCCTTATAAACCCTAAGGACAACCTTGAGTGGGCCCTCTTCAATACCTCATAATCATTTGTACAGTTGGCCCAAAAATCTTCCATGTGTATTTTGTTGAATAACTTCTTTCTTAAATATCTCTCCATCACCCTTTGTGGATCAAAATGGCTTCTATTCGTATGAAAATGGAGGTTAAGCAACTGAAGTTTTGTATTTGAATGTTCTGCTACCCCTAGGGAAACACATGCATAGTTACCTCTACCTAACAGGATAGGAAACTTGGCATTTATTCTATGAAGGTTTTTCAATTTCTCTGCAAAAGTAATCAATTGCCTTGACAGTTCCAAAAAAACTACTTTGTCTGTGGGATATTGGGGTAGTCTATATGGCATTCTAGTGAAGCCTTCAATCCTCAAATAAGTGAATTTATGGAACTATATATGCCATCTCCCATACTTCATGACGTCATTCATAGCCTCAGTAGATATCCTAAGGGCTATAGTTCCTTGGAGCAATCTGGTAATATATGTTATAAAGACATCATTCACCCTTTTGTAATGGATGAGAGATTGGGATAGTGCCAGTTGAGTCTAGCATTCATGAACTTTGATTTACTGTTGTTCATCATTTCCAACTTCTCCTACTTTTGACAACCCAACATATTCATTTCTTCTTGCCAATGAGTATACCACATAAGAAATCTATCTGAATACTTATTTATCTTTGAAATTATGGAATACCTCATGCATTTTGTCACTTAATAGTTGAGCCCAGTGGAATTTGGTTCCTTTAGTAATTATCTCTTCAATCATTAGGAACATCCACCCTTCAAAAGTTGATGCAGTAGGCAATCCATATATCCTACTGAGTAGGGTCAACAAATCTCCTATTTCATCATGGATGTCACTTCTGTACAAGGTTTGGGTAAGTTTGATGATATCAGATGTATTGTTTTCATCCACTATTCATTGATATACTTCTTGCATGTATCCATATACTTCTTATATGTTGCCTCTACATTTGTTTTATCTAGCATACTTATTTCTGGGTACCATGGGATTCCAAAGATCTCTGCTAATGATGGTGGACTTATGTCTACTAGTACCTCTCCATTGGGAATTTGTATGGTCCTAGTCATTGGGTCATATTTGTCAGCACAAGGAACTATCAATTATGCACATTGAGCTAAAGTAGGGAAGGGAACAACCTCTACAATCCCACTGTCTTTTACTTTCTTGGCCCTTGGAGTTGTATTGGGTCCAAATATCTGAGTTTTGAAGTCATCCAAGTCAATGTGACCTAGATCAGTGTCTCCTACAATTTTCCATCCAGAGGTCATCTTGGTTTCAAGAGGAATGCCCTTGAATTCATACTTCATGGCTTGGGCTCTTGCAGCCATTTAACCTGCATGACTAGACCTCATAAGTCTTGATACTTTTCAGTGGTCTTCCTAATTGTAAGTTTTGAATGCATGTTTATCAAGTTAATTGACATATCACTAAGTCATGTTATACTCTATGAGATCAAAATCTATCCAATTAAGTCATAAATACTGGTGCAGGAGCACATTCTCTGTAGTGCAGGGTCATCTTTTCTTTTGTTGTCTCATAAGGCTCTTAAGCCATTTCATTTTGTAATAAGGGTCAATTTGGTCCCATGAATGTAATTGTACAAGGCACACATGTAGTTTTGCTTGTATGAAGGGTAAACCAACGGCTAACTGATTTGAAAATTAGTTTGCACGGTTGGAGGGGATAACTGTTGTCTCTACATCTTCTTTAGAGGCAGGTTGTATGTCACACGGGGCAGAGAGAGAAGTGTGTATTACAACAAGTTCTTCTTGATAACTGAATAAAGAGAGTTCTGGGTATGATCTGTGTTGATTTTTCTTGGTTGTTCTTAGTGATTTGATATCTTTATCCTGATTTTGTAAATGGAACCCTAACCGGATGCTATCTGTCAATCCTTAGTGACTCTGTAGTGTGCAGACGGTGTAAAACCCACAGTTCCACAGTGGCTGGTTCGTAACCTAGGAGTAGGGTTTTGATTCATACATGGAGGCCCTTTCCTTTGTCCACTGAAGCCCTGTATAGTATCAGTGTGATGGGGGAAAGACTTTTCATGTTTGTTGTTGTTGAATTCTTACCCAGGAAGCCAGCAAACTCAGTCAAGTTCGACTAGACATCATCATGTGGCTAGTCAGGAAATCAGAGTGAAATTGGATAGTTTTGATGTGGGATCAGATTGCTACAAGTGATCGAGTGTTTGATATATGAAACGGCCAAACTCCATTCTTCTGTCGAAAGGAATCTGAGTTCGGCGTCACATAACAGTTGGGAGTCTATCGACGTGAGATCAAGTGTCGGAATAGCTTTTTGAAGGACCATCGATAGACTATGTCTAACCGATGAAACTGACATCGGCATGAAATACTCTCCGTCTTGCCGAAGATTGGTATAGTGTCGGAGACACATACCATTGTTATTCGCATCGGTGAGAGAAACGATATCGGGCTAAGGAAAATACACTTAGCCGACGGTATAAAGTTTCACCGATCGATGAGACATCCTCGGAGTATCGCCGATAAGGAGTATCAGCATGAGGAACCTTGTCGAGGGAAGCCGAAGAAGTCTTGGCGACCGTTAGAGTCTCGCCGATAGAAGCTCATCGGAAGGAGTTCAAGAAGTCTCAGCGACAAAGGACTCATCGGAATGAGATGAACCATCGGGGCCACGACCAGAGTCTTACCGAAGCGGAAGGTCTAACCAATGTACCTGACAATATCAATGAGAATCAAGGTATCGGTGTAGGTGAAGGAAGCTTTGCCGAAGGAGGAAGTCTGGCCGACGAAGATTGGTCATCGGAGTGACAGAGTATATCAGCCTAAGAAATTTCTCGTGGTCTGATAGTATGAAGTGTTGCCGATAGGCAACGAACCACTATGGAGATATCAGTGAGAGCTTGGCCATCGGGATAAAAGAATAAGGAACGGCCGATAGTTCATGTCTTTTCAATAGTGAAGACATCCTTGACTTTGGCGAAACACTGGAGGATCTCTTGCTGATAGGGAAGATATAGTCAAATCTTCATTCGCTCCTGCTGGCACTCTACATCAAATTGGTATCAGAGCCAATATTCTGAATCATAGCCGTGTATGTCAGACGAAGAATTGGAGATAGAAACAGAGGCTAGCACAATGCCTCCCAAGACGATGAGTAAAGCAGCCATCCAGAAGATGGTGGAAGAAATGCTCGAAGAGAGACTGAAAGAAGAAAGATCCAAAGAGAAGGATGGAAGCACTTCTGAGTCAGAGGAGGATGAAGAAGGAGAAACTAGGGAGAATCCTCAAGGAGAAGGTATGACTGCTGATCAAAAGGCATTTCTGAACGCACTCAAGGGTCATGGAGATAGTGGTGATCTGAAAATGGATGTTCCCACGTTCAATGGGAAACTGGATGGAGATACTCTTGTGGACTGGATTGAAGCCATAAGTAATTACTTTGACTTCAAAGAGTATAGTGACAATAAGAAAGTAAAGTTTGCAAAGACCAGACTGAGAGGTTCTGCATTGGTTTGGTGGAACTACACTCAATGTGAAAGGGAGAAGGTTGGAAAGAGTCCAATCACCAAGTGGAGCAGAATGGTGGCCATGCTGAGAGCCAAATTTCTACCATGTGATTATGATCTGAAGACTATCAGAAAGTTTAATCATCTTAGGCAGAAAGATATGGACGTGGCTACATACACTGAAGAATTCCACAGATTGAGCATGAGAGCCAATCACAGAGAAGAAGAAAAAGAGATGGTGGCCAGATACCTGGATGGACTGAGGTACAATATACAGGATGAGTTCAGTATGGTGGTTCCCAAGACTGTGGATGAATGTTTTCAGTTAGCGTCTAGGGCAGAGGATAAACTGAAAACGAGAGGTGATCAAAATAACAGAGGAAGAGGTGGCAGGAACAATAGAGGAAGAGGTAATTTTGGCAGAGGACAGCCAAACAAAGGTGAAAGTTCAAGTCAACAAGAATCACGTTCTGATACAGAACAAAAAGGTGGTGGTTTCAGAGGTTGGAGAAGACCTAATGGCAGAGGAAGAGGTGGTGGTGTAGGCAAAGGATGTGGAGTCTTCACTGGAAGATGTTACAACTGCAATCAAGTAGGCCACACTACAAGTAAGTGCCCTGAGAAGGCATCTAGCTCTCATGATGGTGGGAGAAGGAACCAACTATTGCAGGAGGATGATTGTCAAAGTGTAAAGTCACCAATTGGTAGTGCTGCACCAGTGCTTGAAGGAGAGAACATGATGATTAAGAGGACCCTCGTGAAGATGCCATTGAAGCAGGATCCCCCACAAAGGAAGAATCTCTTCAGAACCCAAGGAATAGCATATGGTAAGCTCTGTAAAATCATTGTTGATTCAGGTTCTACTGAAAATGTAGTGTCTACTGAAATGGTAGAAAAGTGTAAACTAAAAAGATTACCCCATCTTAATCCTCACAAAATATCTTGGTTGAATAAGAATCAGAACTATTTGGTGGAAGAACAAACTTGGGTAGAGTTTGAACTAGGTGATTATAGGGATAAGGTGCTATGTGAAATTATTCCTATGGATGCTTGTCACCTTCTTCTTGGACGACCTTGGCAGTATGATGTGAAGGCACAACATGATGGTGAAAAGAATACATATATGATCACCAAGAATGGTAAGAAGTTTCAGATGGATCCCTTACCAGAGCAGGTTGGAGAGAAGAGCAATGACAACAGTGTCATGTTAGTGAGTGGCAAAGAGTTCCTACAACTCATGAAGGAGAAGGATACCCAAGGGTATGCACTGATGATGAATCCTGTATCCAATCAGCAAAGCAAATAGCAGAAGGAGATGTTGTGATGTTCACAACACGCCCCATTATGCTCCTTAGCAAAATGGGGACCCCTGCTGATGTTTGCTTTTTGCTTCTGCTTGTGTTTTTTCTGCTTTCTGGCGGTTTGGTAAAAATGAAGGTCAAGTGCATCATCATCATGATATTGAATAAGGTTGGTCATCATCATGAGGTCAGTTCATCAAAGTTCATATTTTGTTTCTGTGACCTCATATTTAGAAAGAGCTTGAAATTCCATGCAGGTTTGCCTTTTACTTCACTCGAAAATTTGTCCATATGTGGAAGTTATGCACGGTCAAAGTCTTGGTCAAACTTGATATTCGTAGGAGGATAATCATATTTTTATATCCTAAGTCATGTTGACAGGATCATCATGATCTTGGTCTATCACCTGATAAAAATCATGCAGTTGCAATATCCGGACGTTAATTTTTAGGTGGTAGTGCCCTTTACCCGTCGAATGGCCTTGGGTGCATTATCAGCATCATGATTTCTTTTAGGAGGGTCATATGTTATAAACTCGGTTTTGGTTACATGAAGAACAGCATCATCATCATATTTGACCCCCCCCCCCCCCCCCCCGATAATATCCTGAAGCCCGAATATCATGATGACATCAGCTTTCAGTCAAGGTAAGTTCTCCCCGTCGAGTGGTCTTTTGTATCGCGAGCATCATCATGATATTTCAACATTACCTGATCTTATAATATCATGCTGATCACCCAGACTTAGCAAATTCATCATCGGCATATTTGCATGCGCATGCTATAAACCTATCGCAAGGTCATCATCATGATATTTGCTGAAGTTCGAATTATGATGATGACGACTTCATATTATCCTGATCTTTCACGAGGGTCATTTGCTGAAATTCGTTAAGTAATGGGGACATCATCATCATATTTCGTTAAAGAGGATCATCATGTTCATATCCTCCTGATCGCCCTTTTTGCAATATCGTGATGATCACCTTGTCTTTGAAGAAGTTGATATTGCATTCCTCAACAGCATGATCATTTTTTACAATATTACCCTAGCGCAAATATCATGATGACCTTAACTCATCCTTGTGCTCCGAAGACAAATTATGATGATGACGTCATCTAGATAATTCGATAAGGAGGATCATCATCATATATTTTTTTATCCTGTCATATCGTCAAGATCATCATGATCTTGTTTGTCCACCCGATATTTCGTAAAGTCCTCCTGCCGATGAAATACAACCTTTTGAAAATATCCTGATAATCATCATCGTCACATTTTCCCTTCGGCAGGATATTTCCCAAACATGATCCGGTTGGTGAAATATCATGATGACGTCATCTGGACCAACAGGAGGGAGAGCATCATATTTCCTGAATATCATGATGATGAAGTGAATGTCGGCCAACATGTTTTTTTACACGCCGATAGCGATAGTCATGCCGATGGGCGGGAAATGAAGCGGTGGAATTTTAAAGTGTTTTTTTTGGTGCCTCTGCCATTTTTTCGGTCAGCGATGGTTGACCCGATGAAGTTTGAGCAGTCTGAACGCATTTTTGACGCATTTTGAGCGGATTTTGGATCCGATTTCCACAATCTTGAGCAGTCTGAGCGCATTTTGGACGCATTTTGAGGAGTTTTCTGGACCTGATTTCCACAATTTTGCGTAGTCACCTGGATTTAAATGATTATTTTAATTTCCTGCTGTTTATGTGATAAATGAAATACTTATTGCTTGTCTTGTCTTGCCTGCTTGCAGTTGAGGAAGCAGCTGGAAAGTCAACACAGTGACCTCATGAAGGAAAGAAAATCTGATCTCAGGAGCAAGAAGATAAGGATGAAGTGCGAAAAAGTCAAGGCCATTCAAGTGAAGGACAGAGTTGCAGCTGAAGGCGTTACTACAACAGACAAATAGAAGTTATTGCCCAGCTGCCGGAACTTCTCAGAAGGGGCAATATTTTGCCCAGATTTGACACTGCTCAGAGATATTTTTGAGAACTGGTTCACCTGTATTTATTGCTGTAACCAGAGGTTTGAACCAGGGGTTCAGTTAGGTTTTTTTGCTGTAGTGAGGACAATCAGAATGTCTTTATATTGTGCCTCTCTACACTGTAATATTTTACAACAGGGGCTACAACAGGGATTTTAGTGTTTTGCCAGAATTGTAGAGTCTTTCTGGGCATAGTTTAGAAGTAGAAGAAGGAGGTCGCCTGTTTGTTTGCAGTAAGGTGCGCGTGGAATGTCTGGCTGCCTTACTGTATCTGTAAAGCTTGTAAGTTCTCTGTAGTATGATCAATGAAACTAAGAGTCATTCCTACATTGTAAATCATGTATGACTATTCGTTTCTAATACAAGAGAATCTGGAGTTCTGCATCTATCTTCTGAGTGTTCTCCTGCTCTTCTTTGTGTTTTGAAATATCTTCTTTGAGAGCTTGCAATTTTAAATGTATGTTTTTGAAAATGCTCAGAACTTACATTTAGGATTTTTACTGTGGATTTGATCAAATTAATGTGGTATTTACATAGTGCATGATAGAAACAATTAGATCCTTCGGTAGATTAAATGAGGTATAGATTAGATCTTTCTAACTTTTCCCAACCCATCTGAAATATTTAGCTGAAAACGTAGAAATCTAAAGGAAATTGTCTCAAATTTGAAGAAGCATGTATAACAGAGCTATAAGTAGACAGTTTTCATAAACAAATAAAAAAGAAAGCTGCAAAAAATCCAAGAAAACCCTCTGAAACTTGCAGCACAGTATCACCTTTATGCAAATGAACAGAATACTTGTTGAAATCTATGACCTTTTTGCATATTCTTAGGCCAGTGAACCACAAAACAAACCTAAACTACGTAAGGCCCCTTGAACATTACAGCTTCACATCGACCAACTGAACTTGACCAACCGAACCATTGTAGACTTGGGATTAGTTGAATCTCAAATGATTCCTTCTTATCTTTCAAGTATAGTTTCAGTTCATTATATGTGAATTTTAACTTATTGTTATGATTGCATCAAAACAGTCATCAACAGTTTTCTGGCGCTAGAAGGAGGGCTAGAAGGCTGTATATTGTAATCATCAACAGTTTTCTAGCACTAGAAGGAGGGCTAGAGGACTGTATATTGCAATCATCAACAGTTTTTGGCGCTAGAAGGAGGGCCTGATTTGGTTTAGGGTTAAAATTTTGAGTTTTAAATGTTATATTTTGAGATATGTTAGATCTCATAAAATTTCAAAAGGCCTAAAAGGGTGAAAAGAAGGTCCCATTTTTTTTAATGGACACATATGGGGACATTTTTCAAGTTAACAGTCCTTTATTTCAGGGAGCTTTGAATGAACAGTTTTATTCTCAAAGTTTATCTAATTTTTGTTTGTCTAGTTGTTGCAGGATACACCAGACTATTGAACACAATGAACTTAAATGTTTAACATTCCTCACTAGGATAGATTCATATTTGAAAGGACTAATTATTTTTTCAGATGTGTTCAGGGCTGAAAGCTGGCAGGAAAAAGAAATTTTGCAGCAACAAGCTAATACAGCACTAGAAACTAATAGGTGGTTAGAAAATAGAATAGAAAAATCAATTCTGGAAGGGAATGATAACAGAGCATCTTTTCTTAGGTCATATTATGGAGGGATTGATAGTAGGTCTCTACTTCCTAATACAGGAAAAGGGGAGTGCAAGTATAAATCTTTTAAATCTTGTAGAAAGGAAACCATTTGTCAGGATAAGGTTTTTATTGCTGATCCTAATGCTTTTGGGAAAGATAGTAAAACATCTTTCCTTGAGTCATTTTATGGAAAGGAGAAATGTGGGCAAATGAAAAAATTAGAGTGCACTGAAATTGATGAGATCCCTACTATAAAAACTAGTGAAGTCATAGAGGAGAAAGTAAATCCCAATCCCATGACTGATTTCTCTGAATTGAATGACCAAGTTCAGGATTGTTGCAGGTTAATAGAAGCAGACTCCACACTGGACGATAAATGTGAGTCAGTTGATGACCAATTCTTAAAAATTGAAAATACAGAAGATCATAGAGCTGCTGTGCATAATCAGACATCCCCCCCATGTCATGTTGAAAATAAAACAGGGGAGTACTCCTGTCAATCAAAAGATGTCATCCCACCTTTACTCTCAAGTGATTTAGAAATGATTAATTTTTGTATGTCAGATTATGATGATGAAGATACTTACTTAAGTGCTGATGTGCAGGAAACTAATGAGAACATTGAGAGGTTTGCTGAATTTGAGGATAAACTGAACATCCAGAATGAAGGGACAAAGCTGGATGAAGATGAAGAAATGATACATCTAGAGTCATTTCTCTTTCAACTTGAAAAAGGACTAGACATAGAGCTGGGCAATGAAAATACAGAGCTAAATGAAAAGCCAGCTATTAATAAACAAGTTTGTTCCACAGAGCTAAGGGCACATCAGGTTGTCTCTTTCCTTTCCTTAGTAAACAATGATAAATGCTATTTTGATTATGGAAATTCAAGAGATAGGACCTGCATATGGATTAATCATAAACCTGATGAGCAGCCTCAGTTACTAGTTAAGAGCTATTCTGATAAACACAATGAATTTAGAATACCAGAATTTTTTTCAGAATTCAAAGATAAATCTGCTAGGATGAGGACCATAACTAGTACCCTGTTACTCCTGCGCAACCTAAAGAAATATGCAAGTAGGGTTGTTTTTGGGTCTTGTTCCTGGGTTTCTAATTGCCTTGTAGGGGTCTGTATATAGTCTGGTAGGGTAGTTGTTTTTGTTTTTTTGTTCTTCTCTTGCTGTTTTCCTTTTAGGTTAGTTGTTTGTATAGTTCCTTTTTGTTTGTTTTTGCTTTTTGTTTCTTTCTGTTTGTACAGTTTTTTCCTTTTGTTGTGTTGTTTGTACAGCCTGTTTGTTTGGCTTGTTTGTTGTCTCCTCAGCAGGGATCTTTATTTTACTGTAGAGTATTAAGGAGCAAAACTAGCAACCATTCAAAACAGTATATAATTTAGGATATTCAGGTTAACCATTTGCAATTTACACATAACCTGTCACTGTCATGAATGTAGAGAGTTGTTCATCTTCTGAAGTTTTGTATTCAATAAATGTGATTGAGAATTCGAAGCAGGTTTCTCATGATGACACACCTAAAATCCTTGGGTTTGTTGAACATACCAGTGTAGATATTAGGTGAAAAATCAGAGGTCACCCTTGCTACCATTACAATTCTCAGCTTAATTTCAGTAAGTGCCCACTCCTTGCATCATGAAGTTACAAATTGCTATATCTTATGAAATCTTTCAAAATTAGAAAACAAAAAAATAAATAAATAAATGAATAAAGCGGATTATACTGAAAATCTGGATTAAGCCATCTAAGTAACTCTACCGGGGCTATGGACGCTCGCTGGCAGTGGGGCTCTACTTGGGAGAATTGTAACGATAACCTTGTCGGGGCTATAGACGCTCGCTGGCAGCAAGGCTCTATCCGGTCAGCTATGAGGGAATATCCTCACCTATGTAGGCTAATGTTAGTCACTGGTTTGTTCAACCGATCTTCAAGATGAGGATAATTAATCACATGCACACAACTAAACTGAAAATGGAAATTCATGCATCTTTATTGAATACTTTGAGTCTCAAGCTGAATAGTAATTTGCAAGAAAGATAGTTAGGAGTTATGAGTTCATTTCATCTAGTTTCCTTGAACACTCTGAATTTAATTATTTTGTTTTGGTTGCTAGTTGTTGTGATGTTCACAACACGCCCCATTATGCTCCTTAGCAAAATGGGGACCCCTGCTGATGTTTGCTTTTTGCTTCTGCTTGTGTTTTTTCTGCTTTCTGGCGGTTTGGTAAAAATGAAGGTCAGGTGCATCATCATCATGATATTGAATAAGGTTGGTCATCATCATGAGGTCAGTTCATCAAAGTTCATATTTTGTTTCTGTGACCTCATATTTAGAAAGAGCTTGAAATTCCATGCAGGTTTGCCTTTTACTTCACTCGAAAATTCGTCCATATGTGGAAGTTATGCACGGTCAAAGTCTTGGTCAAACCTGATATTCGCAGGAGGATCATCATATTTTTATATCCTAAGTCATGTTGACAGGATCATCATGATCTTGGTCTATCACCCGATAAAAATCATGCAGTCGCAATATCCGGATGTCAATTTTTAGGTGGTAGTGCCCTTTACCCGTCGAATGGCCTTGGGTGCATTATCAGCATCATGATTTCTTTTAGGAGGGTCATATGTTATAAACTTGGTTTTGGTTACATGAAGAACAGCATCATCATCATATTTGACCCCCCCCCCCCCCGGATAATATCCTAAAGCCCGAATATCATGATGACATCAGCTTTCAGTCAAGGTAAGTTCTCCCCGTCGAGTGGTCTTTTGTATCGCGAGCATCATCATGATATTTCAACATTACCTGATCTTATAATATCATGCTGATCACCCAGACTTAGCAAATTCATCATCGGCATATTTGCATGCGCATGCTATAAACCTATCGCAAAGTCATCATCATGATATTTGCTGAAGTTCGAATTATGATGATGACGACTTCATATTATCCTGATCTTTCATGAGGGTCATTTGCTGAAATTCGTTAAGTAATGGGGACATCATCATCGTATTTCGTTAAAGAGGATCATCATGTTCATATCCTCCTGATCGCCCTTTTTGCAATATCGTGATGATCACCCTGTCTTTGAAGAAGTCGATATTGCATTCCTCAACAGCATGATCATTTTTTACAATATCACCCTAGCGCAAATATCATGATGACCTTAACTCATCCTTGTGCTCCGAAGACAAATTATGATGATGACGTCATCTGGATAATTCGATAAGGAGGATCATCATCATATATTTTTTTATCCTGTCATATCGTCAAGATCATCATGATCTTGTTTGTCCACCCGATATTTCGTAAAGTCCTCCTGCCGATGAAATACAACCTTTTGAAAATATCCTGATAATCATCATCGTCACATTTTCCCTTCGGCAGGATATTTCCCAAACATGATCCGGTTGGCGAAATATCATGATGACGTCATCTGGACCTACAGGAGGGAGAGCATCATATTTCCTGAATATCATGATGATGAAGTGAATGTCGGCCAAAATGTTTTTTTACACGCCGATAGCGATAGTCATGCCGATGGGCGGGAAATGAAGCGGTGGAATTTTAAAGTGTTTTTTTTGGCACCTCTGCCATTTTTTCGGTCAGCGATGGTTGACCTGATGAAGTTTGAGCAGTCTGAACGCATTTTTGACGCATTTTGAGCAGATTTTGGATCCGATTTCCACAATCTTGAGTAGTCTGAGCGCATTTTGGACGCGTTTTGAGGAGTTTTCTGGACCCGATTTCCACAATTTTGCGCAGTCACCTGGATTTAAATGATTATTTTAATTTCCTGCTGTTTATGTGATAAATGAAATACTTATTGCTTGTCTTGTCTTGCCTGCTTGCAGTTGAGGAAGCAGCTGGAAAGTCAACACAGTGACCTCATGAAGGAAAGAAAATCTGATCTCAGGAGCAAGAAGATAAGGATGAAGTGCGAAAAAGTCAAGGCCATTCAAGTGAAGGACAAAGTTGCAGCTGAAGGCGTTACTACAACAGACAAACAGAAGTTATTGCCCAGCTGCCGAAACTTCTCAGAAGGGGCAATATTTCGCCCAGATTTGACACTGCTCAGAGATATTTTTGAGAACTGGTTCACCTGTATTTATTGCTGTAACCAGAGGTTTGAACCAGGGGTTCAGTTAGGTTTTTTTGCTGTAGTGAGGACAATCAGAATGTCTTTATATTGTGCCTCTCTACACTGTAATATTTTACAACAGGGGCTACAACAGGGATTTTAGTGTTTTGCCAGAATTGTAGAGTCTTTCTGGGTATAGTTTAGAAGTAGAAGAAGGAGGTCACCTGTTTGTCTGCAGTAAGGTGCGTGTGGAATGTCTGGCTGCCTTACTGTATCTGTAAAGCTTGTAAGTTCTCTGTAGTATGATCAATGAAACTAAGAGTCATTCCTACATTGTAAATCATGTATGACTATTCGTTTCTAATACAAGAGAATCTGGAGTTCTGCATCTATCTTCTGAGTGTTCTCCTGCTCTTCTTTGTGTTTTGAAATATCTTCTTTGAGAGCTTGCAATTTTAAATATATGTTTGTGAAAATGCTCAAAACTTACATTTAGGGTTTTTACTGTGGATTTGATCAAATTACTGTGGTATTTACATAGTGCATGACAGAAACAATTAGATCCTTCGGTAGATTAAATGAGGTATAGATTAGATCTTTCTAACTTTTCCCAACCCATCTGAAATATTTAGCTGAAAACGTAGAAATCTAAAGGAAATTGTCTCAAATTTGAAGAAGCATGTATAACAGAGCTATAAGTAGACAGTTTTCATAAACAGATAAAAAAGAAAGCTGTAAAAAATCCAAGAAAACCCTCTGAAACTTGCAGCACAGTATCACCTTTATGCAAATGAACAGAATACTTGTTGAAATCTATGACCTTTTTGCATATTCTTAGGCCAGTGAACCACAAAACAAACCTAAACTATGTAAGGCCCCTTGAACATTACAGCTTCACATCGACCAACTGAACTTGACCAACCGAACCATTGTAGACTTGGGATTAGTTGAATCTCAAATGATTCCTTCTTATCTTTCAAGTATAGTTTCAGTTCATTATATGTGAATTTTAACTTATTGTTATGATTGCATCAAAACAGTCATCAACAGTTTTCTGGCGCTAGAAGGAGGGCTAGAAGGCTGTATATTGTAATCATCAACAGGAGATTCCATTGGAAGTGCAACAATTACTGGATAAGTACCAAGATCTTGTGGTAGAGGATACTCCTAACTCCTTACCACCTATGAGGGACATAAGTCATCAGATTGACTTGATTCCTGGAGCCACATTACCCAACAAAGCTGCCTACAAGTTGACACCACAGCAGAATGAAGAAGTAGGTAGACAGATTCAAGAACTTTTGGAGAAAGGTTTGATTAGGAAAAGTCTTAGTCCATGTGCAGTCCCTAGTGTACTTGCTCCAAAGAAAGATGGCAAATGGAGATTATGCACTGATTCAAGGGCTATCAATAAGATCACCACAAGGTATAGATTTCCTATGCCAAGAATTGAGGATCTGTTGGACTCTCTTGGTGGTTCATGTTACTATTCCAAGATTGATTTGAAATCTGGTTATCACCAGATTAGAATAAGGTAGGGAGATGAATGGAAGACTACTTTCAAAACAAATGAAGGTCTCTATGAGTGGCTTGTCATGCCATTTGGTCTCAGTAATGCTCCAAGCACATTCATGCGGTTGATGAATGAGGTACTTGTAGAATTTATTGGAAAATTTGTTATTGTTTATCTTGATGACATATTGATTTTCAGCAGGACCAAAGAAGAGCATGTGAAGCATCTTGGACAGGTGTTAAAGAAATTGCATGAGAGTAAGTTGATGATCAACTTGGATAAATGTGATTTTATGAAAACTGAACTAGTGTATCTTGGATTTGTGATTTCCAATGGCTGTTTGAAAATGGATCCTACAAAAGTTGAGGCTATTCTCAATTGGCCTACTCCTAAGACAGTAGGAGATGTAAGAAGTTTTCATGGTTTGGCAACTTTTTACAGGAAGTTCATTAAAGGGTTCAGTCACATAAGTGCTCCTATTCTCAATACCATCAAGGATGGAGTGAAGTGTAAATTTCGATGGACAAAACAAGCAGATGATAGTTTTGAACTGTTGAAACAGAAAGTGGCCGAGTTACCTACGTTGGTACTCCCTGATTTTGACAAAGTATTTGTTGTGGAATGTGATGCAAGCCAATAGGCTATAGGTGCTGTTCTTAGTCAGGAAGGACATCCAGTAGCATTCTTTTCAGAGAAGTTGAATGAGGCCAAACAAAGGTATTCTACCTATGACCTAGAGTTGTATGCAATGGTGCAAGCTCTGAAAAAATGGAGACATTATTTACTGCCAAAAGAGTTCATTGTTTTTACTGACAACCATGCTCTTAGCTTCCTAAATAGTCAAGAAAAGTTGAATCATAGGCATGTCAAGTGGATGGAACAATTGCAGGCCTATACCTTCACTATTAAGCATAAGAAAGGTGTTGCCAACAAAGTGGCAGATGCTTTGAGTAGAAGGATACTGGTCATACAGGAAGTACAAATGGAACATATGGGTCTAGAATGTCTGAAGGAGTTGTACAAGGATGATGCAGATTTCAAGGCTGCCTATGAAGTGTGTGCAAGTTTGGCTAACACTTTTCATGGTGAGTATTCTGATTTTGTGCTGCAAGAAGGGCTCCTATTTAAAGGTAGTTTGTTGTGTGTTCCTAAATGTTCAATGAGGGACAATATCATCAAGGAGAAGTACAATGGAGCCTTAGGAGGACATTTTGGGTTGGACAAGACTTTGGAACAAGTCACCAGGTTCTATTATTGGCCCAAGGTACAGACAGATGTGAGGAGATATGTTGCAAGCTGTACCATATGTCAAAAGGCCAAGGGTATGTCTTCTAATGCTGGTTTGTACCAACCACTGCCCATTCCCACCAGACCTTGGGAAAGCATTAGTATGGACTTTGTGCTTGGTCTTCCTAGGACAGCAAGGGGTGTAGACAGTGTTTTTGTCATTGTGGATAGATTCAATAAGATGGCTCATTTTGTGCCATGCAAATGCACAAATGATGCATCTCATATTGCTGGTCTCTTTTTCAGAGAGGTGGTTAGAATTCATGGTTTACCCCTATCAATTGTTACTGATAGAGACTCCAAATTTGTTGGTCATTTTTGGAGGACCCTATGGAGAAAATTGGGCACTCAGTTGTCTTTTTCATCAGCCTACCATCCCCAGACTGATGGTCAGACTGAGGTTGTTAATAGGTCCTTGGGAAACCTTTTGAGATGCCTTACCAAACAACATGGATTGGCATGGGATTTAGTGATCAGTCGAGCTGAATATGCTTATAATGATTCAAGAAACAGAAGTACTGGGAAAAGCCCTTTTGAAATAGTTTATGGTTTCCACCTAAGAGGACCACTTAAACTCAAAGACCTCCAAGGATGGGATAAAAGGAGTGCTCTAGGAGAAGACTTTGCTGCTACCATGAAAATAGTACATGATCAAGTCAAGCTTCAGTTGGAGAAAACTATCTCCAAGTACAAGGATAGGGCAGATCTTAAGCGAAGGGAGGTACACTTCAAGGTAGGAGATTTGGTGATGGCCTACCTCAGAAAGGAAAGATTACCTAAGGGGCAACCAACCAAATTGTTGATGAAGAAGATAGGACCTTGTAAGGTAGTGCATAAATTTGGTCCAAATGCATATGAGATAGAATTACCATCTGGCCTTGGTATCTCTCCCATTTTCAATGTTGCAGACCTGTTCCCTTTTAGACCTCCATTACATGCTGAAGATGGCTTAGATGCTGTGATTGAAGATGAAGACTAGATCAGAGATTTACCTCCAAGTAAGCCTTTGCAATTGGAATGCATTTTGGATTCCAAAATTGTCAAGAAGACAAGAAAAGGGGTATACAAAGACTACTTGGTCAAGTGGTAGGATCTTCCTGATTCAGAGGCAACCTGGATGAGTGCAGCAAATATTCTAAAGCATGGGAAGACACTTCAGCAGTTAGCAACTCAAGGGACTTGAGTTTTTCCTGCAGGGGAGTATGGTGCAGGAGCACATTCTCTGTAGTGCAGGGTCATCTTTTCTTTTGTTGTCTCATAAGGCTCTTAAGCCATTTCATTTTGTAATAAGGGTCAATTTGGTCCCATGAATGTAATTGTGCAAGGCACACATGTAGTTTTGCTTGTATGAAGGGTAAACCAACAGCTAACTGATTTGAAAATTAGTTTGCACGGTTGGAGGGGATAACTGTTGTCTCTACATCTTCTTTAGAGGCAGGTTGTATGTCACACGGGGCAGAGAGAAGTGTGTATTACAACAAGTTCTTTTTGATAACTGAATAAAGAGAGTTCTGGGTATGATCTGTGTTGATTTTTCTTGGTTGTTCTTAGTGATTTGATATCTTTATCCTAATTTTTTAAATGGAACCCTAACCGGATGCTATCTGTCAATCCTTAGTGACTCTGTAGTGTGTAGACGGTGTAAAACCCACGGTTCCACAGTGGCTGGTTCGTAACCTAGGAGTAGGGTTTTGATTCATACATGGAGGCCCTTTCCTCTGTCCACTGAAGCCCTGTATAGTATCAGTGTGATGGGGGAAAGACTTTTCACGTTTGTTGTTGTTGAATTCTTACCCAGGAAGCCAGCGAACTCAGTCAAGTTCAACTAGACATCATCATGTGGCTAGTCGGGAAATCGGAGTGAAATTGGATAGTTTTGATGTGGGATTAGATTGCTGCAAGTGATTGAGTGTTTGATATATGAAACGGCCAAACTCCATTGTTCTGTCGAAAGGAATCTGAGTTTGGCGTCACATAACAGTTGGGAGTCTATCGGCGTGAGATCAAGTGTCAGAATAGCTTTTTGAAGGACCACCGATAGACTATGTCTAACCGATGAAACTGACATCGACGTGAAATACTCTCCATCTTGCTGAAGATTGGTATAGTGTCGGAGACACATACCATTGTTATTCACATCGGTGAGAGAAACGATATCGGGCTAAGGAAAATACACTTAGCCGACAGTATAAAGTTTCACCGATCGGTGAGACATCCTCGGAGTATCGCCGATAAGGATTATCGGCGTGAGGAACCTTGTCGGGGGAAGCCGAAGAAGTCTCGGCGACTGTTAGAGTCTCGCCGATAGAAGCTCATCGGAAGGAGTTCAAGAAGTCTCAGTGACAAAGGACTCGTTGGAATGAGATGAACCATCGGGGCCACGAACCGGAGTCTTACCGAAGCGGAAGGTCTGACCGATGTACCTGACAGTATCGATGAGAAACAAGGTATCGGTGTAGGTGAAGGAAGCTTCGCCGAAGGAGGAAGTCTGGCCGACGAAGATTGGTCATCGGAGTGACGGAGTATATCGGCCTAAGAAATTTCTCGTGGTCCGATAGTATGAAGTGTTGCCGATAGGCAATGAACCACTACGGAGATATCGGTGAGAACTTGGCCATCGAGATAAAAGAATAAGGAATGGCCGATAGTTCATGTCTTTCTGATAGCGAAGACATCCTTGACTTCGGTGAAACACTAGAGGATCTCTTGCCGATAGGGAAGATATAGTCAAATCTTCATTCGCTTCTGCTGGCACTCTGCATCAAATACTTACCTATGAAATGCACAAGTCTGATAATTCACTAATTACTACATTCATTACATGATGAAATGATAAAAACACAACAATTCATATTAATCCATGCAATAAATGCTCAAATGCTCCTCAATTTGAATCAAAAGATGTAAAACACTACAATTCTATCAATGCAGTTCTCATTGTAATCAAACCTCTTATTCTTGAAAGTTTGACAAAGAATAGTCAATTTTCATGTTTTGCACTTATTTGAGGGTCATCTGACCTATTGGGTAGTAAAGCGCTAAATCTAAGGGTGACCAATTTGCACTAAATCTAAGGGTGACCAACTTGCACTAAATCGAACGGTGACCAACGCGCTAAATCAGAGGTCATCCACCCTAGGAAGAAGGGTACTTAGTTATTTGGTCATTTATACCACTCGGCATGAGTTTTGAAAGTGTTTGACCTTGCACAGATTTCAAATGTGTCTAACCGAAAAGGGTCTTCAAAGGTCAGTTGGGAGTGTTTTCAATGCAAGTTGGAGAAGACAATGTTTAGCATCAGTTCTCATGTCATGATTTGTGCATACTATGGAGTTTACCGACTCAGTGGAACTTTTGGAAATGACAATCTATAGTTGGTTAAGGCAAGTTTTGATGCTAAGTCAAAGGAAATGCTTTTTTAGCACTAGATCACTTGTTATGCCTTGCGCGGGTTTTGGAACTTAACGACTTAGCATGTTTCTAAGTGGTCTCTAACCTAAGTCAGAGAAGGAAATATTTAGTGTTAAGTCAGATGGCGCTACTAAATGTGTTTGGGATTTTAGCGAAGTTTTTGATGGTGTTGACTGACTTAAATTGATTATGAAAACCTACGAGTCAGTCGGATATTTTATTGGTGCCAAGTCAGAAGGTTTCATTTCTAGCGCAAGACAATTTTTTGAGAGCTCTAACAATGTTTAGATCATTCATAACAAGTTTTGGGTTTATTCAACGATTTTTAGTGTCAAGGATCTGCCAAGGGTTCTAACACGATTTTTATAGACTTTGTTCTGGTTTTGACACAATCATATTTCAACATTTTAACTACCTGACTTGGTTTTCAACTAGAGTTTTCTAAACAAGATGCTTTTTAAACATAGAAAAACCCATTTACTGCAATTCTAACCCTTTATTATTCACTAAACATGTTGGTGAATCCATTCTTAAAGAAATTGAAATTTTAAACTGGCACAAAAAACCCCTTTTTAACCAATGCAAACCCTAGTTCAACAATAAAAATTTAAAATCTAGAATGGGGTGCCTACCTGAATAGAAAGACCAGAAGTGATGAATGATGTAGGTTGAGTCGCAGTGCACTTCGTCGTCCAAATTCAATGGCTAGTCATCATCAATTTGTTTCTAAAATTTAGTCGCAGACTTCCAATTGATTTTCAAAATGCAGAATGAGTTCAAAATGAGAGCAAAATACATCTTATCTCTCCCTATTCAATAGCCATAAATCTAGGGGTACGATGTGGCATTTGGGCATACTATAGATTTTTTCAAAATTTATGTGAAAATTTGAGGTAACTGACTCTGTGTGGATTTAGGGGCTTACAAACTTAGTCAGTTGTATTAGATTTTAGCACGAGGTCAGACCTTAGTATATTCAGCACCTTGCATGAGTTTTGATGTCATTGGATTTGGCATGAGATTTTCCATGGTATGACTTAGTCGGAAGGTTGATTTCGTAGTGCTAAGTTAGATGATTGAAGTTTTAGCACTTTGTCAGTTGATAAGGATTTCAGCACTTAGTCAGTTGATTATGAATGTTGTGCTAAATTGAGATGGTTAGGATTTTGGTGAAAAGGTTAGTTAGATGAGGATTTAGCACAAAGGGAGTTCATACATGGTTTTTATGAGGGCAAACACTTGGACTTAGTGGATTTTGAGATGACTTAATGACTCTAAATGTAATTGACCATCTCTTGACATCTTAGGAAATGAAAATGGAATTGATACTCTAGACCAAAATTTTGGAAGAGGGGGTCCTCATTTCATGACATGGGATGGATGTGCGAGGCACAACAGGAGATTGATCATAGATAGGATAAAGTGTGTTATGGATGGGTGGAATGGAAAGGGTTTGATCTTTGACAGGGGGTATTTTTTCCTCATTCTTAGGAGTATACCGTTGACATACCTCTTGACTTTGGGATAGGCTCTTGGTTAACAACATGAAGGGATGATGGAGGTTGACTTAGATTAGTGGTGGGAGACTCTTGAATAGTGTCAATGAGTTGTGGATTATGTGAAGGGGTTAAAGGGATGGACATGGTATTCAAAGTTTCTTTGATAGGCTCATGAATGGACATTTGACATGTGAATGGTTTATTCTATGCTAGTAGCCAATGGATCACATCCTTTACAAGGGAATACATGGAAGGACAATATAGTGGACGGAAAATGAGGGTAGATGATGTGGACTTATGATTAGGGTTAGGTGGAGTGGAAAGTTCCCATGGTGGAGGAATAAGAGGGATGGATGGTGTTGTAGGATTAGGTTTCAGACTTTGGTTGAATGTGTAGGAGTTAAGGACAACACTGAGAGGGGGGGTGAATCAGTGTTGTGTAAATTCTTTAATCTTTTTCAAAATTTAACTTTCTGAGCACAAGGAATGAATGATACTTTTGATTTGTCAAATACATATGCACATGACTATGAATGCAGAAAGAGAATAAAACTTCATAAGTAAATTAATCAAACACAAGGAAGATCACTATGAATCATAACATAAGATATGCACGAGTGGAAAACCCATCAGGGTAGAAAAACCACTCCAGAATTGCCTCACTGGCTTAACTGAAAAACATGCCTCACTGGCAATACAAATTGTCTCACTGACAAATATTAAGGTCACACTGACCTATAAGCCTCACTGGCTAATACAATGCCTCACTGGCAAACCAAATCACCAATAGAAGTTATAAACCAAATCAGAGGGATACTCTGTTTCCATTCAATACAAATATATGTCTGTCAAATACCCACATCTCAACAATCCTTTATTCTGATCCAATCAACACTGCATTCTAACAACACTGCATATCAAATGTGTATTCTAATCCAACACTTCACAACACTGTATATGCCATCTCTATTCTTCTTAATACATTCAATCAATGCACCTGATTATCATTGTGATTGCATATTATCTTTCTGATCACCTTGTCAATCTTTGTTTCTGTATTTAATCCCTGTCAGTTCATCATTGATCTGTACTTCACCTACTCATCAATTGCAAAGCCATTATATACAAGATAATCATTTACATCCTCTCTGCAAACAAAATCATTTCACCTTCTCTCTGTAAATCAAAAACCCTTTCATTTTCAATAATAAAAACATTAGGAAATCCAAATGCCAATCCATAAGTAAGAAGAAAATCTTATTCATAAAATAAATGATCAACTTTGATATTCTTCTGTGTGCAATTTTATCTTCAAAAGACCTTTCAAATTCCATCATTCTCCTGCAAATAAACTCTTCAAATTTGATTCATATTCCTGCAAAACAAACAATCTCTGATTGCAAACAAAATCATAAAAAAAAATCTTCAATCTCTGATCCATATTTTCTCATAAGACAAATCTTTAATAAAATCAATCAGAGCTCTATAAGAAAATATCATCTTTTCAAAAAACTCTTGAACTTCTCTGCAAATAATATCTTCAGATCCTCTTCAAAAATTCTCTGCATAAAAGAACTTTTCAACTTCTATGAAATCTTAATCTGCTTCAAAAAAATAGGAAACTCTCTCATTAAAAATCATCTTCATAAAGAGCTCTTTTTATGAATTTATGAATACTATTCATCAATCTTCTGTAAGATGATTCCAATCTGCCCTCTTCACTTTTCCTTACAAACAAATTCCTTAGAAAACCTTCTAAAAAAAAAATGCTTTTAAGGAAGCTTTCTTATTTTTTATAAAAAGAAATAATAGCTCCTATTGCTATTAATACTTCGGGAGAACTCTTAAAAAAATAGAAGATGATCCCTTAAAAATAGTCAAAAAAATCTTCCACAAAACATGCTAAAAGATTAGCTTTCAAAAACAAAATAACTGCAGTCTTAACAGTGTGACGTCCCCGTGCCCGTCAAACATAAACGCAGGAAGTCAGGGGCAGTTTGAATGATGATCGTTGATATTTGAAAGCGTGCTCATCAAGGTTTTAAACTTATCCGTTGATTTCCTTTTACCGCTTAAACTATTATAAAGACAAACCTGCGGTTTCGGTGGCTAGGAAAGAGGGCCGGTCCACCCACGATGTCTGATACCCTTAGTTGTGACTTAAGTCACCTGTAACCTACGCTAACCGGTCAACAGTGCCATAGACAAAAAGTGCTTGACGGGTTAAAAATAGAGTTTCCTTCTTTAAAAAATGAAGAGAAATATTAAGCCCATAATATATGATGAGAACATTAAATAGGGCCTCCAACTGATCATTGTAGTATTGGATTTTTTTCTTCAAAACATCTTAGAGAGAAACACTTAAATTAAACCAAACATTAAAACTCTTAATACAAAGGCTTCATCCACTAAGTAGATGTCTGTGGTGAAATAAAGATCTATCTTGAAGCTCATAATAATGATAAGGAAAATCAAACCAAAAATCTTGCAACTTATGATTTTGTACCATGAGCTATAACCAACTCAGACCATGTGAACTATTAGAAGCAACAATCAACATGATTTCATGTAACTGATCATCCAACAAGGAAGGCATGTCACCAATTTATTCCTGTGATCCTGTAAGCACTTGGAACACCAATAAAGTGAGTATGATTTATCAATAAGCTAACATTTATCAAGTCAACCCTGCCTATGATGATGATCTTTAATGTCCTGATTGAAGATCAATCCCAACATCTATGACAACCTGAAAGACATCTCAACACAACTGTGAACAAATGAAGATCAGCCACAACTGTTACTATGAAGACCATTCCATGTTATTTGTATCAAGCCACTGTCATTATATACAATACCATTTTCAGGGGATCATGATATCAAACTAATGCAGGATAACATTAAGAGCATATCATATGGATACTACCAAAGAATGAATAACACCAATCCATCTTATCACCATGAGATGAAGCAACCTCTCTCAGATCCATGCAGAACACCTTATGTCATCAATACTACATTACATCAAACCAAGTCCACATCTCTGTGCGATGAACACAACTCCTGATCCTTTAACAAGTATGTATCTCTACACTGATCAACCAAGTCTTGATAATATCAAACAAACTGAGTACACCTTTTTGACATCACTGACAACCTCACTCCATCAATCTCCCCCTTTGTCATTGATGGAAAAACTTTATAAAACATTTTTTCTTTCTCCCCCTTTTTGACATCTGATGACAAAGCCTGAATTAACTTCCCCTGAGAACAACTCCACTAAAAAATGTTATAGCATGATCATAACCATTGGAATATGAACACTTTGAAGGCATAAACTCTTGTTATCTTTGAACCACTTACCAAAAATCTTTGAAGCCATTTGTCTTTCATGAAACTTAAATCTGATGATAATAACACTGTGAAAATGAAGACTGACACACTCCTTCCTGATAACATCACAAACTTTCAAAACAAACAGTTCTTCTTCAATCAACAACCTTTTTGACCTGAAATAACAAATCTCCAAGATCTTTCATGTATTAAAGATCACAAACAAATTACTACTCAAAAATATCATTGGTAAACACTGACAAGACTAACCAACATAACTCAACTCAACTCAACACTTATCCACTTCCTGAATTAGTCCTGAAGCAACATATCAACCTGAAGTATACCATCCATTTACGGACAGTCAACCTTCTGAACACTTTTGCAAAGAAAAACATAAACATACCAATACTCTTTGATGAACAATTTTGCAGGCAAAAATCATGAAGACTCCTCATCAATTAGTTCCCAAACATCAGATGACTACTTTTTATAAAAACTATTCAAGTTTTCCATGATAGTAATAATTCAGTCCTGATACCACTTCAAAATTGGAGGCCACAATTTGTACATACCTTTCTGAATCATATTAATGAGGAAGATTATTAATGGAACATGTAAAACTATCACTTCAGAAAACTCCTCAATATCTCTTGATTATTATCTTCTTTTGACACTATCTTCAAATCACCTGAAAGCTCCAAGATACATGTCATAAAACATAACTCAACAAAGTCATAGATATAATCAACAAACTGATTTCTTGATATGAACTATCATCCTGCAACCAAACTAATCTTGCACACCTTTTCTGACATGACAAAGAATGAAGACCATCTGAATAAATGAAGACTATCCTGTTGTTTCTGCACATCTATTTACAACACACTGTCAAAACTGATACATACATGACCACATCTGAAACAAGAATTAGTACCTTTTAACTCTATGATACAAATCATCCAACCAATTAAGATTGTACAACCTTCACCATCAAGCTCTTCCTGTAACACCACTTTGTAAAACCAAATCCAGGTGAGAGTTCCTTGACAACAGCTTAACAGAGGCATCATTACAACTTAATCATGTAAGTATCAAACAATATACAAATAGGATCACTGTCACAACATCATCAAACTTTTTGTGCAGAGAGCTTTTGAACACTTTATGATCCACTAAACATGTTACTGATCATGAACACCTAACATACACTAAAACTTCATTTCAAACATTTCAGGCAAGCATGACGAACAAAAAAAGTTCAACTGATCTCCTCCTGTAACTTCTTGGGGATAAAAAAATAGAACAAGAACAACTCCCCCTCACATTATGCTATCTATTATGCAACAGATGAAATGACTTGTGCAGGATGCACAAGCTTAGATTTTGACTTCTCTTTACTTTCTTTCTGCCTCCAGATTTTCATAGGTGCTTTCTTCCTCCAAACCTTTTCTGTCTTTTTCTTTTGCCAACCTTTCAAATTAGGTGGAGCTCTCCTACAACTGTGTGCTTTATGACCAAGAGAGTTGCAATTATAACAAATTATGTTGTAATCAAAATCAATTGATTGATAATACCTTTGAGCACTCATATTAAGCTTCCATGAAGAATCATACACTCTGTTCATTTTGCAGTATCTTTGAATATGTCCAACATTATTGCACTTGTAACATACAAGGTTAATATTCCTTTTGCAATCAACTGCTTTATGACCAAAATGATTACAAGTATAACAGTAACCATTAAATGAATAGTTATACCTGTACATGTATGCTTGTCTAACAAGAGCACTTCTTCTGAAATTTCTTCTTCTTTGATTATGCATTTTGTTTTCAGTGGCAGTATTCAAATCAATCTTCTCTCTGGGAGTCTCTCTGACTTTTGAACATTCTCCTTCTTCAAATCCTAATCCAGTTGTGTCATTATGCTGCTTCTGTTTGCCCAACAACACATGTAACTTGCTTGTGCTTTCTTCAAACCCCTGATACTTCTTAGATAAAGTCTTCAGACTATCATAATCTTTTCTGAGTTTGATAATTTCTCCCTCTAGTTTTAGATTCTCATTCCTTCTGACTTCAAGGTCAGATATTGATACATCAGCTATCCTCTTAGCTTCTTCAATTTCTATCTTCAATCTAGCAATTAGTTTGTCAGAATCATCAATATATGTCTTTAAACTAATAATCTGACATTTGGCCTCTTCAAGATCTATAGAAACAATTTCAAGTTCTGAAAGTGCATTGACTTTTGATTCTCTTTCTTGTTGCAGCTGCAAGTTTAGTTTCTGATTCTCTCTCTTATACTTCTTGAGCTCACTCAGGGCATATATAAGCTCTCCTTCCATATCAATCTCACAATCTTCTTCATCATCATCACTTGTGATGCTGGCTTCTTCTAAATAAAATTGGGATTGAACATCACCTCCTTCATTTGAAAGTTTCCTTTCATGGTCACTCTTCTCAGATAATAAGTTGTTTTCTTCTTCAGGTGCACTACCTTGATAAATTTTTATCAACTTTTTCCAGACATCCTGAGCTGTTTCACACTGCACCACTTTACAAGAAATATCATTAGATAAACCAGATAAAATAACCTTCTTGGCTATATGATTGCAATTAATAGCCTCTTTGTTATTTGTAGAGTTAGAATATCCATTCTCAACAGACATCCATATATCATATCCTAAAGAGGATAAATAGGCTTGCATTCTCATACACCAAACTGAAAAATCTGAACCATTAAACAAAGGAGCATCTGAAATCTTTTCTTCTGATACAATACCAGACTTAACATGGAGAACATCTTTATCAACTGAATTTATATCAACATCTGAATTTGATATGGATAATGTCTTTTGTGTCTTTTGACCAGAATGATGCTTAAGATTTCTCATGTTCTTATTTCTCCTGCACTTACCCATTGAACTCCACACACAAGACCTACCCAAGCTGATTAAGCTGTAGAAGGGAAACTGGCTCTGATACCAATTGTAGGAGTTAAGGAAAACACTGAGAGGGGGGGTGAATCAGTGTTGTGTAAATTCTTTAATCTTTTTCAAAATTTAACTTTTTGAGCACAAGGAATGAATGATACTTTTGATTTGTCAAATACATATGCACATGACTATGAATGCAGAAAGAGAATAAAACTTCATAAGTAAATTAATCACACACAAGGAAGATCACTATGAATCATAACATAAGATATGCACGAGTGGAAAACCCATCAGGGTAGAAAAACCACTCCAGAATTGCCTCACTGGCTTAACTAAAAAACATGCCTCACTGGCAATACAAATTGTCTCACTGACAAATATTAAGGTCACACTGACCTATAAGCCTCACTGGCTAATACAATGCCTCACTGGCAAACCAAATCACCAATAGAAGTTATAAACCAAATCAGAGGGATACTCTGTTTCCATTCAATACAAATATATGTCTGTCAAATACCCACATCTCAACAATCCTTTATTCTGATCCAATCAACACTGCATTCTAACAACACTGCATATCAAATGTGTATTCTAATCCAACACTTCACAACATTGTATATGCCATCTCTATTCTTCTTAATACATTCAATCAATGCACCTGATTATCATTGCAATTGCATATTATCTTTCTGATCACCTTGTCAATCTTTGTTTCTGTATTTAATCCCTGTCAGTTCATCATTGATCTGTACTTCACCTACTCATCAATTGCAAAGCCATTATATACAAGATAATCATTTACATCCTCTCTGCAAACAAAATCATTTCACCTTCTCTCTGTAAATCAAAAACCCTTTCATTTTCAATAATAAAAACATCAGGAAATCCAAATGCCAATCCATAAGTAAGAAGAAAATCTTATTCATAAAATAAATGATCAACTTTGATATTCTTCTGTGTGCAATTTTATCTTCAAAAGACCTTTCAAATTCCACCATTCTCCTGCAAATAAACTCTTCAAATTTGATTCATATTCCTGCAAAACAAACAATCTCTGATTGCAAACAAAATAATAAAAAAAAATCTTCAATCTCTGATCCATATTTTCTCATAAGACAAATCTTTAATAAAATCAATCAGAGCTCTATAAGAAAATATCATCTTTTCAAAAAACTCTTGAACTTCTCTGCAAATAATATCTTCAGATCCTCTTCAAAAATTCTCTGCATAAAAGAACTTTTCAACTTCTATGAAATCTTAATCTGCTTCAAAAAAATAGGAAACTCTCTCATTAAAAATCATCTTCATAAAGAGCTCTTTTTATGAATTTATGAATACTATTCATCAATCTTCTGTAAGATGATTCCAATCTGCCCTCTTCACTTTTCCTTACAAACAAATTCCTTAGAAAACCTTCTAAAAAAAAAATGCTTTTAAGGAAGCTTTCTTATTTTTTATAAAAAGAAATAATAGCTCCTATTGCTATTAATACTTCGGGAGAACTCTTAAAAAATAGAAGATGATCCCTTAAAAATAGTCAGAAAAATCTTCCACAAAACATGCTAAAAGATTAGCTTTCAAAAATAAAATAACTGCAGTCTTAACAGTGTGACGTCCCCGTGCCCGTCAAACATAAATGCAGGAAGTCAGGGGCAGTTTGAATGATGATCGTTGATATTTGAAAGCGCGCTCATCAAGGTTTTAAACTTATCCGTTGATTTCCTTTTACCACTCAAACTATTATAAAGACAAACCTGCGGTTTCGGTGGCTAGGAAAGAGGGCCGGTCCACCCACGATGTCTGATACCCTTAGTTGTGACTTAAGTCACCTGTAACCTGCGCTAACCGGTCAACAGTGCCATAGACAAAAAGTGCTTGACGGGTTAAAAATAGAGTTTCCTTCTTTAAAAAATGAAGAGAAACATTAAGCCCATAATATATGATGAGAACATTAAATAGGGCCTCCAACTGATCATTGTAGTATTGGATTTTTTTCTTCAAAACATCTTAGAGAGAAACACTTAAATTAAACCAAACATTAAAACTCTTAATACAAAGGCTTCATCCACTAAGTAGATGTCTGTGGTGAAATAAAGATCTATCTTGAAGCTCATAATAATGATAAGGAAAATCAAACCAAAAATCTTGCAACTTATGATTTTGTACCATGAGCTATAACCAACTCAGACCATGTGAACTATTAGAAGCAACAATCAACATGATTTCATGTAACTGATCATCCAACAAGGAAGGCATGTCACCAATTTATTCCTGTGATCCTGTAAGCACTTGGAACACCAATAAAGTGAGTATGATTTATCAATAAGCTAACATTTATCAAGTCAACCCTGCCTATGATGATGATCTTTAATGTCCTGATTGAAGATCAATCCCAACATCTATGACAACCTGAAAGACATCTCAACACAACTGTGAACAAATGAAGATCAGCCACAACTGTTACTATGAAGACCATTCCATGTTATTTGTATCAAGCCACTGTCATTTTATACAATACCATTTTCAGGGGATCATGATATCAAACTAATGCAGGATAACATTAAGAGCATATCATATGGATACTACCAAAGAATGAATAACACCAATCCATCTTATCAACATGAGATGAAGCAACCTCTCTCAGATCCATGCAGAACACCTTATGTCATCAATACTACATTACATCAAACCAAGTCCACATCTCTGTGCGATGAACACAACTCCTGATCCTTTAACAAGTATGTATCTCTACACTGATCAACCAAGTCTTGATAATATCAAACAAACTGAGTACACCTTTTTGACATCACTGACAACCTCACTCCATCAGAATGAAGGATCAAAAGGATTGGATAAAGTGGTAAATTTGGATGACTCCACATGTTTACTTTTGTAATGTTTAAACTTAGGGTGTGTAGCTAATCAAGAATTAGAGGATGGTAATGATAGTGAATGGATTGCAAGGACTAGGTTGATGTCTCCCTTGTCGAAGGTGGCATTAGGATTTAAAGGCACTTGATTATGTTGCCAAGATGGACTTAAGCTCGCATGTGCTTGTTTGTGTATGAATGGATAGGTTGATGTGGTGTTCACTTTGCATGTGGATGGACTAGGTTTTTAACTTGTCTTATCCTCATAATCAAATACATAGCCTCCTTGAAGTATGAGCTTGAGCTTAGGAGGAGGGGCTCCTTGGAGTACAAGCTTAGGTCTTGGTTTTGTCATAGGATCACCGAGGATTAGGACCATCTTGATAAGTACTTGACTATGATGAGTGATGATGTGGAGTGACTAGGAATGTGATAGAGTATGAGATTGATTGGATGATTAGATGGGTGATTAGGGATGATTAGTGTATATTTATGGTTGACTTGGAAATAATTAGGATATGATTGGAGGTGAGGTGATAAGGATGAATTTGATGATTAGAAAGGGTGATTAGGATGTGAAGGTTGAATTATGAAGATATGATTAGGATGTGGTAATGATAATGTCTTATGATGAGAATAATGATTAGGATGAAAATTGATTGGGATATGATTATAATGATGTTGATTGGATGACAAGGATGATGTGGAATGAGAAGGATGAATGTGTAGGAAGGCATGTTCAGAATATTTGGAATGAGGGATGACTAGGAGGATCTACTCCCTTTCTCTTCTTTTTGCAACTGTGTCTCTACCAAATAGACTTGTGAATTGTGGGACCCTATGTGGACATCAATGCAAGGTGATGAGACCTAGACTATCATAGAGGCTAATGATATTAGTCTTCAAAAAGTCTAGCTCTAGGAGGGTACTCTTGTCTACTAATGACCTTGTCAAAGTATAAATTGGATTTATCAAGACCTTGAGGTGTCTAAGAAATGATTGATTAAAGGGAACCCATGAGTTCTAGAATTCACTTGGAAGGATGGACTTAAACTAGCCTTGGAGTATTAAGCCCAGATTTATGCTTGTGATACAGTCAAGCTTTGATAGTTTGTCATTATGTTTCAATGTTAGGAAGACTAATATTTAGGGTTCTCTCTAGATGCCAAGGGCTGAGTTCTAATGAAATGTTGTGATCAAATTTAATCGTAAAGGAATGAAATTGAATATGTAGTGGGTGAAATTTGACATGGTTGCAGTCAGATTTGATAGGGAGGGTAGATGCTCAAAGGTTTCCCTATGGTTGTGGTGTATTGTGATTAGGAATGAAATTGATTGGATTGGAATGAATGGTTAGGATATGATTAGGATGTGATTGAATGGATTAGGAATGACGATGATTATGTGGAGTGATGAGATTGGATGATTTGGATCGATTAGGATAATGTGATTAGGATATGATGTGGAATCATGAGATTGGATGACTAGATGTCAGTTTAACTTGGAATGGTGTCAGTTGGATTAGAAAGAGGATGATTTGGAATGATGATAATGTAATTAAGATGGGATTAGGATAGACAAGTAGGCTGATTAAGATATAGGTTATGTGAATGATAACGATGATGGAATGACAAGGATGATGTGGTTAAGAAGAGTGATTAGGGTATGATGACTTGGAATGAATGGATGGAAAGAATGTCTAGGGTGATGATTAGGCAAGCACACACGTCAAGCATACAAGACACTTGGCAATTAGATTGGTTATTTTTAGTGACTCTTGATGTTTTGCATTTTGATGAGTTTTGAAAACACTTTGAAGACATGCACAATCCTAGGCTAGGAAAGGACAATATTTGCTGGATTCCCACTTGGATTGCTCTAGCAGTACTTATTCAGAGAGGATAACTTAGAAGCTTGGTGGCACTGGCTCCCCCTTACACGGCACTCACTTCGTGAGAACACCAAGATTTAGATTCCTAAAGACCTGAAGATCTTAAAAAAATTGTTATCTCTACTTTGAACTGTGAGAGTGTGGGATAGCTTCAGAGGTCTATATTTTGACCTCCTATGTCAGCAAATAGAAGGATTTTGGCTACTAGCACAAAGGTTCTTAGTAAGGTCATTCATTTAGGTGGCCATACATGTAGCAATTCGCTCTATTTAGGAGGCCTCCCAAGCTATAGAGGTTACGCTCTATAGGTTTTCACGTACCACAAGGGTACTTAGTGAGACATTTGTCAGTATGTCACATTTGCAAATGTTGCTGATGACTTTCATCAAAAACACATTTTTTATATAGTGGTTCTATTGTACCCATACAAATTTTTTTGTCTATGCATACAAACACTCTAAAAAGATGCCCAAACACACCTCCCAAGAACCATGTAGCCTTGTCATTATTATGCTAACCTTGCAGTTATAAGACATCAAAAGGTAGCGATCCGAAGCTCAAATGGAGGGAGATTCTGGCAAGCCAATTAGGCCTTGAGCTATGAAAGAACACTTAGAAGTGGAAACCAAAGTGATGGATTGAAGGCCAAAATGACATAAAGGAACCCAAGGAACCAATACAAATACATCTGGTAAATCAAAATTTAATTTTGAAAATTGTGAAATTTTGGAAAATTTTGAAAATTTTTCAAAGGCATTTTTGAGTGTTTTTGGCTAAATTGTGCTCCATATTGGAGTATACTTCATGGAGAAGAGGCTTCAATGACAGCTTCAAATCATATGACCCTGATTTGAAAACTTCAAGACATTATGTCGTCAAATGAAGAAGTTACAACAAAAGGAAGCTCTGGAGGTAGAGGCAAATGGCAGTGATCCAAGTAGTCTTCGTCGAAAATGGCTAAGGCAAATCCAAATTTTTCATGGTAAAAATTCATGATGCAATAGCATGGAAATGATAAATCAATCATGAGGTTCTTTAAGAAATCTCAAGGCAAAGGATCAAAGGTTTTCAAAGGGCCAAGTATGAAAAATCATATAAGGCAAATTGCTCTGGCAAGGGCAATTGTCCTTCACCCATAAAAAGGCACTCAATATGGCCAAAAGGCATGCCTTTTTGGCTTCTCCAAAAGGCATCCAATTCACCCAAAACCCATGCCTTTTTGATACTCCCAAAAGGTGCCCTTTTTCAAGTAAAATTACACTTTTCTAGCCTTTCAAAAAAGTACCCATTTTGGGCATTCTCCATGGATTTTTCTACCTAGAAAAAGGTGCTCAAATCATGCAAAATCCATGCTTTTCTATGCCTTGGAAAAAGCACTCAAATTGGCTTAAAATCCCACTTATCCAACTTGTCCAAAAAAGTGCTCAAATGGGGCAAATCCCACGCTTTTCCTTGCCTAGAAAAAGGGACTCCTTTTGGGCAAACTCACGCCTTTTGAGCAATTGAAAAAGGTTCTCTATTTTTATGAATTGAACTTCTTCTTCACTTAGGATATTTGCATGGAGGGAAAAGAAAAGAAAGCTAAATTTAGAGGCAAAACATATTTGAAACCCTAAAAGGTTATTTTCTTCTATAAAGGATGTATTATGCATTCTATTTGTCATTTCCAAAACTACATGAAGTGTTTAGATGTTGCACATCAATTGGAGACACCATTATTGAAAGCTTTAAATCTTTTGAGGGCATATTTGAAGGATTGGAGGAGAGGCACTTCACCAAGAAGGCCAAGATATCACTATTTGGCATCATTCTTTCTTTCTTTCTTTCATTCCAAATCTTTCTCACACCCTAGAGAAGCATTTTATCACATGGGCAGCCATTAATGAAGGTTTCAAGATTTTTATGATAGGTTAAAAGACATTTTTGGATCGACAGAGCATCCAAAGGGCAGATTGAACATTCCATGGCATCATTTTTCATTCTCCTTCATCCCAAGACTCTTTTTCATGCATAGAAGATAGTGCTCAAATCTTTGAGGCCATTTTTGAAATTTCTTCAAGATATTGCTTTGATGGTTATGACTGTTCATGCCCAAATCACCACCTACAACCAAAATAAAAGTGATTTTTGAGGTCTCTATGTCCGAAATTTCTCATTTCTATCGCATACCCACCTCAAGAAAAGGTATTTTCCATCATTCTCAACTATCTATAGCTCAGATCCGACAAATTTCTAAGGATTGAGCCTCATATTATCACTTTCCAAGGGCAAAAAATACTTTTGTCACAAAAATCAAATTTTTGAAAAATGAGAGTGAATGCCTTATTTTCCTTAACAATGAGCATACAGAGGCCTAGTTTGATCTTTTTAATGTGGGACATTGAAGAGGAAGGCTTTTCTTGAAGCCACAAAGTTAGCATGCAATGTTCTTCTATCACTATTGAGGCCAAAGTGGCACTCATTCATGAGTATCCAAAGGTCAAGGAGTATTTGGATCTTGCGAAGATAGTGGAGAATGTAAACATTGTCTTGTGGGTGAAGATAGTGTATATGGATCCTATCATTATCCTAGAATAGGGTAAAGTTGATGACTTTGAGAGAAATATCAATTCTCAAACTTAGTCATTTTTCACTATCTATAGGAGGATTCTATTTTGGGTAGTAAGAGAGATTTCCAAAGAAATTTTTATTTTGAGAACTAACTTTGCTTTCTAGAGTTAAATCTATTTTTGGATTTGCTTTTGGAGATCATGCAAATTATCTTTAAGTGGAGCTCATTGCGTAATAACATGCAAGTTCAGTTAACTAAATTGCATGACAGATATTTTATTACTTTAATTGCTAATAATGTTCCATGCTTCCCACACAACATTAGGGTTAGGTTGGAGAGTATTGGTTAACTCTTCCTTTTATTTCATTGTACCTTAGGTTTTTAGTGGTATAAATAAGTGCTTTGTGCACATGTAAAAGGTAGGGAATTGTTTTTCATAAAGATTTTTAGAAGAGATTTTAGCAATTATTTTTTTCAATATTCAATGTTTAGTACCAGTATTGTATTCAATCAATGAATAAAATGCAAGGACAATTCTCATGCCTCATTTTCTTAGATTGTCATTCTCATATATGCACTTGATTGTATTCTTGTTTTGTTCATTAATGGTTTCTAGTATGCCTATTTTTCTTCCAAAGATCCATTGAATTGTGTTATTTGTGCTAAGGATTAAGTTGACTCAACATACATGCGAACTTTGTGTCATAGATAAAATTATAAGTTGTATCTTGGAATCTTCTTATAGTTAATTTAATCTTGGCATTTGTCTTGAAATGTTATTCATTCTGATTCAAAGTGTACTTACCCTTCTCAACCTCTGAATTTAGCTGAGTAGTGTAAGCATTTTAGCCTAGGTTATGTTTTCAGTCAAAAAGAATAAAAACCTTTGCTTTAATGTTGAATGTGTTGTTACATGGAGCCTAATCAGACTTGGAGGTTAATTTTTCCCCACTTTTATCAGCAAGGTTAAATTTGGAACAGCTAGATGTGAAATCTGCCTTTCTCCATGGTGATTTGGAGGAGGAGATATATATGGAACAACCACAAGAATTTGAAGGTAGATAAATTCAATGGGCAAAACTATCAATTATGGATGATGCAGATGAAGGATTATCTCTATAAGAAGGATTTATGGAGGCCGTTGGAAGGAATATTGTAGAAACCAACAAGAATGATAGATGAAGATTGGGAACTTCTGGGCAGAAAGGCATTGGGAACCATTCGGTTGTGCCTAGCACCATCTGTGGCATTTAATATAATAGAAACAAAGACAACAAGTGAACTGATGAAAGATTTGGCTAAATTGTATAAAAAACCCTCAGCCTCAAATAAGGTATTTCTCATGAAGTATTTGTTTAATCAAAAAATGATTGAAGGCGGATCTGTGACAAATCATTTAAATGAGTTTAATATGATTACCAATCAATTAACTTCTGTAAAAGTGAAATTTGATGAAGAGGTGAGGGCTCTCTTGGTTTTATGTTCTTTGCTAAAAAACTAGAATAGCTTGGTAATGGCTATAAGTAACTCTATCTCTAGTTCAAACACTTGGAAATTTGATGATGTTGTTGGTATTATCCACAATGAGGAAATGCAATGAAAAATCTTAGGAGTGTCTGCATCAGGTAGTGCTTTGAATGCAGAAAGTAGGGCCAAATCAAAGGAGAGATGAAAAGGTTCTGGAGGTCATGGGAAGTCACAAGGAAAATCAAAGGACAAGAGGTCATAATTTAGAGGACAAAAGAATTACTGGTACTATACGAAACTAGGTCATCTAAATAAAGATTGTTTGTATTGGAAGAATAAATAAGGAGACAAACAAGAAGGCAATAAGGAGGCAAATGTCATAAGTAATATATCTGAAGATGATGCTTTGATTCTTTCCCTAGATAATGTTGATGATTTATGGGTTTTAGATTTAGGGGCCTCATTTCATGCTACATCCTATAGAAGTTATTTTCTTGCTTATGTCCAAGGAGATTTTGGGCTGGTTTATTTGGAAGATAATGAACCCTATTAGATTGTTGGAAAGGGAAGAATCAAGATTAAGTTATAGAATGGGAATCATTGGCAACTAAAATAGGTAAGGCAAGTTCCAATGCTAAGTAGGAATTTTATTTCAACAGGGTAGCTAGTTGATGAAGGCTGCATTGCTACATTCATTGATAAAAATGGGATGGTTACAAGAGGTGCATTAATACTAGAAAAAGGTGTGAAAGTAGGCACCTTATATCTTTCTATAGGTCATATAGTTCCTTCTACTTTAGTTGTTACAGAGAAAAACCAAACAGGTTCATGAATAGTTTTAGGTTTGCAGGAAGATATTGAAACAGTTCCTGCAAGTTCCGAGACAACACTATGGCATAATAGACTTGGGCGTATGAGTGAAAAAGGTATGAAGGTACTTCATTCTAAGAAAGTTTTACTAGGTCTAAAATGTATTAATATGGATTTTTGTGAAAGTTGTGTGTATGGCAAACAAAAGAGAGTTAGTTTTCTCAAGGATGGGAAGCAAAAGAAAGGTGAAAAGTTGGAGCTTGTGCATATAGATGTATGGGGACCAACTCATGTATCTTCTCTTGGTAGCTCTCGGTATTATGTTACATTCATAGATGATGCAACTAGGAAGGTTTGGATTTATATCCTCAGGTAGAAATCTAATGTATTTGAAACATTTAAGAATTGGAGAAGCTTGGTTGAGAATGAAGCTAGTAAAAGATTAAAATGTCTCAGATTTGATAATGGTGGTGAGTATTGCAGCAAAGAATTTGAGGATTATTGTTCCTATAATGGAATCTATAGGCAGAAAATGGCTCTAGCGACTCCACATGAGAATGGAGTGGCTGGACGCACGAATTGGACAATAATGGAGGATGCAAGGACTATGAGATTGCATGTTGGGATACCTTTAAATATGTAGGCAAAAGCTATCAACACTATTACATATTTAATTAATAGAGGTCCTTCAGTTTCTTTGGGCTATGGTATTCAAGAGGAAGCATGGACAGGTAAGAAGGTGAGTTATTCTTTTCTCAAAACCTTCAGATGTGAAGCATTTGCACATGTAGATTTTGAAAATAGAACCAAGCTAGATGCAAAAACAAAAAAATGTACTTTCATTGGGTATGGTATTGATGAATTTGGTTATAGACTTTGGGATTTTAAAAATTAGAAAATTGTGAGAAGGTGTTGAACAAAGATCAGTTGTAGTAGCATGAGAAGAAAGAAAAGGATTATGTCATGCTAGATGATACACCAAATAGTGATGTTCTATTGGTTCCTCATGCTCTACAACAGCAACAAGAAATACCACAAACTTGAGTGAATGTTAGACGTTCAACAAGGCTAAGTAGATCTCCTGAAAGGTTTTCTCCCTCTTTGTATTCTATTTTGTTAACAGATGCTGGTGAACCTGAAGGGTATGATGAAGCTATGTAGGTGGATACAAAGGGTCAGTGGGAGATTGTAATGAAAGAAGAAATGGGCTCCTTGCTGAAAAATCAGACTTCAGAATTATGTAAGTTGCCTGCAGGTAAAAAGGCTGTACCAAACAAATGGGTTTATAGACTGAAAGAGGAAGATGGAGGTAAGAAAATATTTAATGCCAGGTTAGTTGTAAAAGAATTTGCACAAAAAAGGGGCATTAATTTTGATGAGATATTTTCTGCAGTTGTCAAGATGACTTCTATTCGTATTGTTTTAGGTATTGTGGCTACTGAAGATTTGGATTTGGAATAGCTAGATGTGAAAACTACCTTTCTCCATCTTGATTTGGAGGAGGAGATATATATGGAACAACCATAAGGATTTGAGGTCAAAGGTAAGGAGAAATTAGATGGCCTAAGACAAGCACCTTGGCAATGGTATTTGAAATTTCATAGTTTTACAGTTCAGCAAGGCTACAGTCGGTGTAATTCTGACCATTGTGTTTATTTTAAAAGGCTGGATAATGACAACTACATTATTTTATGTTTATATGTTGATGAAATGCGTGTAGCAGGGTCTAACATGGATGACATAAGAGAGTTAAAACATCAGTTAGCACAGTCATTTGCTATGAAAGATTTGGGGGTAACAAAACAAATGCTTGGTATGAAAATTTGCAGAGATAGGAAGAATAGCAAATTGACTCTATCTCAAGTGATTATGTTGAAAAGGTGTTGTAGAGATTCCATATGGAGAATACAAAATCTATTAGCACACCTTTGATTAGTCATTTGAAATTGACTAAGGAGATATGTCCTAAGACACCAGAGGAGGAAGAAAAAATGTCCAAGGTACCATATGCTTCAGCTGTAGGAAGTTTAATGTACGCCATGGTATGCATGAGACTGGATATTGTACATGCTATAGGAGTCATAAGTAGGTCTATGAGTGTACTTTCCCTTCTCAACCTCTAAATTTAGCTGAGAAGTGCAAGTGTTTTAGCCTAGGTTATGTTTTCAATCGAAAAGCATAAAAACCTTTGCTTCAATGTCGAATGTGTTGTTATATGGAGCCTAATCAGACTCGATAGTTAAATTCTCCCCACTTTTATCGACACAGTTTCCCCCAAAATTATTTAATAGGGGAGTACAAGGGGGATAGAGCCCCTCCTGTAGGGGCCAGGGGGCCAACCCCTAGTAGGGTCGTGGGGCAAGAGCCCACGGTGGGGGTCTAGGGGCAATGCCCTTAGCAGGGGCTGCTGGGACAGCAACCCCGAAGAAAAAAATTACCTATTATTTTATAAAGGCATCAAGAATTATTTTTTCTATTGGCCGACATAAAATAAGCCTATTTTTGTAACTGACATAAGGCTTGATAAAAGTGGCTAAGGGTTAGGGTTTTTGTTGATGTATTGTATCATTTTGTAGTTGTATTGAGTTGCAAGGATTGTTGGTTGTAATTAGTTTAATTTACCAGATAATAATATTGGACTTTCTATTGGTGGATGTAGCTCAGGTTTGGGTGAACTACGTTAAAACTTGTCTCTCGCTATTATTATTTTTGTGTATTTTCATTCCGCTGTTTAATCTTTATTTGCATTTAATTGATATCTTCTGCCAGCTAACCCTAACAGAATGTTTGTCTCTACCTTTCCGCATGTTGCAAAAACCCAAAAAGATTGTAAAGTTTTTAGTTAAGTTTTATTTTATAGGGAGGTTCCCCTTCCAATTCAAAGAGTGGTTTTATTGCACATCTATCCATTTTTATCTCACTGAAAGGTACAAAATTAAATGCTAACACTTTTTAGCAATTATGTTGGGGATACGACATAAGACCTTCATCTTATCCTTTGCAAAATCAAAGAGGGCCAGAGTTCACATATTTTTCTAGTTTTATAGAAGACTTCCTATGGTAGATCAAGGAGGCAATCATATCAATAATCACCCATGTCATCCATGGGGAAATCAAATCAGCCTGTTGGTACTAGTAGAAAATCATGAGCTTCTTGATGGATCAAGGAAGATTTTTTTGAAGTTTTTTGGTGATGGAAAGCAACATCCTGATGAGCACATCTCTACCTTCACCACCGCCTATAAGATTCTACACATTGCCCATGAAGATATTGCAGTGCATTTGTTTTTGGAATCATTGCAAAGCTTAGCAACTGAATGGTTTAATCACCTTGCTGCTAGTTCTATCAAAAGTTGGGAGTTAATCGAGGAGAAATTTCTTGCCTGTTTCAAACATGTAGAAGATAGTCATGTCTTGTTTGTACAACTCTCAAACATCAAGAAAGAAGAAAGTGAGCCGATACGAGAGTTCGTGGCCAGATTCAACCATCTCGTTGGCAAGGTTGTGAACACCTTGAATCCTTCGTAAAAAAGGTTTCTGAGCTACTTCACCAATGCGTAATCTTTAGAGGTTTCATTCTATCTCAAGTAAAGACATGCTACAGAACTGTAAGAAGCTCAGGAGTATGATGTCAAATTAGAGGATCATATGATCACTTTAGGAAAGATCCAGAGAGATTAAATCAAGCCATTAGTGCCATTGAATATTGTACCACTTCAGCAAGCTCCATCTCCTTCAAATATGCAAGATTCTTTCATTCATTGTATTAGTGATCAACCTACTTCACTTATGCATCAAGTGGCAGATGTGTCTTCTGCAATACAAATCTACTGCTTTTTCCATACAACAAACCAACATGATGGAGAAAACTGTCCGAAGATGAGAAGATTCATGCAAATATTGAATGCTTCAAATGAAAATCAAGGATTATTGGATAATCTTGAAAGTCTTTTAGACAATTCCAATGGCAACTCTATGATGGAATTTACCAAATGTTAATCAAATATCAAAAGAAATAATTTTCCTAACTCTATTTCAAGAAACATCATGTGTTTGCACATGGAACATGAGTGTTCATCAGAAGATGAAAATTTGCATAATTGCTTCAAGTATGAAGAAGGATCATTGATGGAAGAACCTGAAGAAGTGCATAACTTACCTAATTTCTTTGAGGATGAAGAAATTCAACACATCTCTCAAGAACAAAATTGTGAAGAAGAAGAAATTAGAGGTTTTGAAGAGAGCAATGGTGAATCCAACTTGTTCTTATCATCATTCAAAGGATGGTTTAAAGACCCTGTATCAGATACACTCAAAGGAAAAAAGACCAAGGAAGAATTGTAATCAGAGCAAGAATGAGATCCTCTTCATTTTGAAGATGATTCATCATTGGAGGCATTTCTCAAAACCAGAGATCATATGGAAGATTCATCACTGGATCTTGATAGTTTCCTACATCACTTGGAAAGTGAATCTTCATTGGAGGATATCGTAAATTTTCTTTTGCAATTTAGCCCATCTTCATCTTTGTCTCTAGAAAATTTCATACACACCAGTGAAGAAGATGATGCTAAACCTTCTAAGGTTATCCATGAACTTGTGGAAGAAAAGTCAACACAAGATGTAAAATGTAAAGAAGCTCATGCAGAAGAAAAGTTCATTGAATATTCAGTCTTGGTCACTGAAGAGATTCATATAGAGAAGTCAGAAATTATTGACAAGTGTGTTGTAAGATATGCCATTTGTGAGATCAATAAATCGAATGAAGAAGAAACATAAAGCTCAAAAGAATTTGTCCTTGATCTTGCTTGCATGTTAGAAGAGGAGAAGTGTGTTCTTGCTGAAGATTGGATGCTACCAGATATCTGCATTCGTGGTCTCAAAGATACATTTGTTGAAGGAGATTGTTCTATGGAGATTGATAAGACTCAAAATGATAGATGGCAAGGTGAGCTACTTGGTGAAGATGTTATCCACCAAGTGTACTTTGATGATGATTAGGAGCTCAAAGATTTAGATCTTGATTACTTATCACATTCATATTATGATGATTGGATGGATGAAGATATGACTGATGAGAATGATCAAGTACCTCAATCATTAGATAAGTTGTTGACAGTTGTGGATCCTATAAGCCAAGAACCAATGATGGAGATTCTATATAAGAAGTTTCAACCTTTCCCAAAGGATGACTCATGGACTGAGTTTAAGGTTGCTTATGTTGAAAACATGGATGAAGAACTTCAAGTTCTTTATGTGGTGGTGACCATTCCCACAAGCATACTTTGGCCATAGGACCTTGCTTCATATCTTCAAAAGGAGGTTTTGTACCTTCACCTCTTGTAGGGGCTATCCACCATCGAAGAAGACGATCTACCTAAGCTAATGCATATCAATCAATTCATCATGAACTTCTCATGGCCTAATCATTTCTACCCACCAAAATCATGGCTCTTCAAGAAGGTGTTGCTGAAGAAGAAAGAGTATATGCTGCCAAGACAAATTTCTAGCTCATGAGAAGAGGTTCTTATTTATCTAAACCTATTGATGGTTTTGTGTAACAATTTTTTAGTTTCCTCATCCTCACTTGAAAAAAGAGCATTTTGTGTGTCAAATTGTTTTGTATTGTGTTTTCCCTTTCTGTAATGTATTCATTGTATAGTATTGTTTGTCCGAGTTATGTATCATTTATTTGTCATGTTTCGTTAGGTAGACCAGAGTTCTAGTTTTAAGTGATTTTAGCTAAATGACTTGACTCTATTGCCTAACTGATAAGACACTAATCTATACTATAAACCCAGAGATTCTGAGGTCCTTCTATGCCACAAGTATATGACATGGTCCCTAGACAGAGCCTAATGTTGTACCCATACAATTTTTTTTGTCTATGCATACAAACACTCTAAAGAGATGCCCAAACACACCTCCCAAGCACCATGTATTCTTGTCATTATTGCACTAACCCTACAGGTACAAGACATATCAAAAGATAGCAATCCAAAGATCAAATGGAGGGAGATTTTGGCAAGCCAATCAGGCCTGGAGCTATGAAGAACACTTAAAAGAGGAGGCCAAAGTGATTGATCAAAGGCCAAAATGACTTAAGGGAACCCAGGGAAGCAATGCAGATACATCTGGCAAATCAAAATTCAATTTTGAAAACTTTGAAAAAATTTCTAAGGCATTTTTGAGTGTTTTTGGCTAAAGTGTGCTCCATCTTGGAGTATACTTCATGGAGAAGAGGATCCAATAAGAGCTTCAGATCATATGACCCTAATTTCCAAACTTCAAGACATTTTGTCATCAGATGAAGAAGTTACGACAAAAGGAAGCTCCACAGGCAGAGGCAAATGGCAGTGATTCGAGTAGTCTTCGTAAAAACTGGCTAACACAAATCCAAATTTTTCATGGTAAAAAGTCATGATGTAATAGTGTGGAAATGATGAATCAATCAGAAGGTTCTTGTAGAAATCTTAAGGCAAAGGATCAAAGGTTTTCAAAGGGCCAAGTCTGAAAAAATCATATAAGGCAAATCACTCTAGCAGAGACAATTCTCCTTCACTCCCAAAAGGCACTCAATATGGCCAAAAGGCATGCCTTTTTGGCTTCTCTAAAAGGTGGCCAATTCACCCAAAACCCATGCCTTTTTCATACTCCCAAAAGGTGCCCTTTTTCATGTAAAACTACGCTTTTCTAGCCTTTCCAAAAAGCACCCATTTTGGCCAGTCTCCATGCCTTTTTGTGCCTATAAAAATGCACTCAAATCAAGAAAAATCCACACATTTCCATGCCTTAGAAAAGTGCTCAAATTGGCCTAAAACCCTGATTTTCCAACTCCTCCAAAAAAGTACTTAAATGGGGCAAATCCCACGCTTTTCCTTGCCTAGAAAAAGGTGTACCTTTTGGGAAAAACTCACACCTTTTGAGCATTGGAAAAAGGTACTCTATTTTGATGAATTACACGCCTTTTTCACTTAGGTTATTTGCATGGAAGGAAAAGAAAAGAAAGATAAATTTAGAGGCAAAACCTATTTGAAACCCTAAAAGGTTATTTGCTTCTATAGAAGATGTATTATGTATTCTATTTCTCATCTCCAAAACTACAATAAGGGTTTATAGCCTATGCATCAATTGGAGACTCCAATATTGAAAGCTTTGAAGCTTTAGAGGGTATATTAAAGGATTGGAGGAGAGGTGCTTCACCAAGAAGGCCAAGATATCACTATTTGGCATCATTCTCTTTCTTTCATTCATTCCATGTCTTGTTCACACCCTAGAGAAGCATTTCATCACATGGGCGACCATTAATGGAGGTTTCACGATTTTTATGATAGGTTAAAAGACATTTTTGGATCAGTAGAGCATCTAACGGGCAGATTAAGAATTCCAAGACATCATTTTTCATTCTCCTTCATCCCAAGATTCTTTTTCATGCATAGAAGGTAGCGCTCAAATCTTGGAGGCCATTTTTGAATTTTTTTCAAGATATCCCTTTGCTGGTTATGACTGTTCATGCCCAAAATCACCACCTACAACCAATATAAAAGTATTTTTTGAGGCCTATATGTCCAAAATTTCTCATTTCTATTGCATACCCACCTCAAGAAAAGGTGTTTCCCATCATTCTTAACTGTCTAGAGCTTAGATTTGACAAATGTTTGAGAATTCAACCTCATATTTTCACTTTCAAAGGTCAAAAAATACTTTTTTCACAAAAAGCAAATTTTTGAAAAGTGAGAATGAAAGCTTGATTTTCTTGAACATCAAGCATACAGAGGCCTAGTTTGATCTTTTTAAAAGAGGAGAGTGAAGAGGAAGGCTTTTCTTGAAGCCAAAAAGTCACAATCAAATATTCTTCCATCACTATTGAGGTCAAATTGGCACTTATTCATAAGTATCTAAAGGTCAAGGAATATTTGGATCTCACAAAGATAGTGGATAATACACACACCATCCTGTGGGCAAAGATCATGTATCTGGATCCTATCATTATCCTAGAAGAGGCTAAAGTTGATGAATTTGAGAGAAATATCAATTCTTATACTTAGTCATTTTTCACTATACGCAAGAGGATTCTATTTTGGGCCATGGGAGAGATTTCCAAAGTAGTTTCTATTTTGAGAACTGACTTTTCTTTTTAGAGTTAAATCTATTTTTGGATTTGCTTTTCGAGATCATACAAATTATCTTTAAGTGGAACTGAATGTGTAATAACATGCAAGTTTAGTTAATTGAATTGCATGAGAGATATTTTATTATTTTAATTGCTAATAAGCTTGCATGCTTCCCATGTAGCATTAGGGTTAGGTTGGAGAGTATTAGTTAACTCTTCATTTTATTTCCTTGCACCTTAGGTTTTTAGTGATATAAATAAGTGCATTGTCCACATGTAAAAGGTGGGGAATTCTTTTTCATAAAGTTTTTCAGAAGAGATTTTATCAATTAGCTTTTTCAATATTGAATGTTCAGTACCAGTATTGTACTCAATCAATGAATAAAAAGAAAGGACAATTCTCATGCCTCATTTTCTTAGATTGTCATTCTCGTATATTCACTTGATTGTATTCTTGTTTTGTTCATTAATGGATTCTAGTATGCCTATTTTTCTTCCAAAGATACATTGAAGTGTGTTATTTGTGTTGAGGATTAAGTTGACTAAACATACTTGCAAACGTTTTGTCGTAGGTAAAATTATAAGTTGTATCTTGGCATCTTCTTATAGTTAATTTAATCTTGGCATTTGTGTTCAAATTTTATTCACTCTAATTCAAAGTGTACCTGCCCTTCTCAACCTCTGAATTTAGTTGAGTAGTGTAAGCATTTTAGCCTAGGTTATGCTTTCAGTCAAAAAGCATAAAAACCTTTTCTTTGATGTTGAATGTGCGTCTCTGCCTTTCCACGTGTTGCAAAAACCAAAAATATTGTAAAGTTTTTAGTTAATTTTTAGTTTACAGGGAGCTTCCCCTTCCAATTCGAAGAGTGGTTTTACTGCACATCTATTCTTTTTTCTTTTTTCACTAAAAGGTGTGAAATTAAATGCTAACAAGTTTGAAAGAGCTTGTCTTTAGCTTGTTGCCACTTGGGTTCTTCCCTCTAAAATATGGGAGGCAAACCCTTTAAAGGTTACAAAAGCAACACAAGTAAATATTTTTGATCTCTAACATCATACTAGGATGCGAGGAGAGAGCATACAGATTTACTTGGTCACACTAGCACATGTTCATTGACCATTAGAAAAGAAAATGTGTGGTGTGATTATGAAAGTGTTGAGAGATACTTTTGATTCCCAAGATCACATAACATTTGAGGGAAGAGAATATATGCCTATAAACACCAACACAATCACCAAAGAAAGCAAACACTGATTGATTTTAAGCCCCCAAAAATATGTGTGAAAACAACAAGATGATGTTCATTTTAGTGCACCAAAATCCAAGTGTTCCTATGATATCAAAACACACACATGAAAATGAAAGGAACACTACATCAAATGTGTTAGTAGTTTCAGATGAAAGTCTTCTTCCAGAGAATGCCACAAGATGAAAATCATATATTAGTAGCAAAAAAACTAGCTCTATGATAATGCAAAAAACATGAAATTTGAAGTAAATGCCTCATTTTGCAAATCACAAGTCAAAGAGGTAAAAAAAAGGAATATGATAAAAATCTGCAGAATCTGACCAGCTACAGAAAAATAGAGAGCAAAATTAGAAAATTGATTCATCAACAACTTCATCTTTTGTCTTCATACTAACTTTGAAAGCATCACTACCAAAGACTCTCATTTCAAAGACAGTAAGGGAACCAACTAATTTGTCTATAGTGTATGTATCCAAGTCTCCATTTTCCTCAATAGTAAATACCTTATGAATGTAAGATTTTGGGAGAGATCTTGTAACCTTTTTCACAATCTCATCTTCTTTTACTTCTCCACCAAGATCTATGATGCCATTGACCACTTCATTCACCCAAATCATATATCCATCAATGTATTCATTCCTCTAACATTTTTAGGGTCTCAAATTTTCTTTTGAAGATTTGTATCTTTGCTTGATTTACCTACTTATCTCCTTCATAAATAGTTTCAAGTTTATCCCAAACTTGTTTAGTAAAACTATAACTCATTACCTTTGAAAGTTTTGAATCACTTAGCCCACTCATGATAGAAAATTTAGCCTTGGCATTATTATCATACTTCTTAACTTTATTTGAATCTGTAGGAGTAGTAGCAGGAACTATGTAACTAGTCTTAATAGATTCCAAAACACCGTAACCTAGAGAATTGTTGTAGGCTTCCATCCTTAGCTCCCAAAAAGAATAATAATTATGATTAAACCTAGGTATCTTGGTGGATCCATTTTGTCCCATTCTGACCCTGCCTCAAGTGATTAATATTTCCTTAGAGCAACTTGACTTTGATACCTATTGTTGAACACACCAAGATACTGAAAGGGGGTTGAATTAGCATCTAATTAAACTTCAACTTCTCTGGAGTAGAATAAAACTTAAGCATTACAATATCAACATAAACATCAGAGATTAACATAATGCACATCAATACATAACACCACATATACATGGAAAACCCTACAAGGGAAAAACCACGGTGAGGATTAACTCACAATATATGAAGCACAAAATAACAACTTTGTTCTAGGGTTACAACCCAAGGAAGCTACTACTCCCTAAAAAATTTAATTTATGGTCACTCCCAATGAAGATACTACTCCCTGAAGACTTTGTTATAGTGTCACTCTAAAGGAAGGTACTACTCCCTAAGTTGAGAACACACTTTCAAAAGAGCATATTATGACATTCCTTCTACTATCTAAAAACTGACATTAAAGCTCACACCTTTGATGATTGCAATTTTGCCCTTCACACTTCCTTGTGATAATTAGATCAGTTAGGCACACTCTATGCTTGATCACTATCACAAAGATGTCATCAAGATGAATCAAGAAACCATCAACAACTTATGCTCTTTCTCCTTTAGTCGCACATCATAATGCATCCATTCTGCTCCTTAATTTGCTTGTGAGCCTTATCAATCTCTTTGTAATCACACCTCACCTAACTTAATTTGGTTTACAATTTATACATTATATTCCATTGATTACATTGCTTGTCAGCTAGAGACAATATAAAAAATACATTTACAAGTCAACTAGACAGCATATAACAAGAAATGTGTAAAGATAAGTCCTAAGCAAAATCACATGCTACACCAGCAGAAGACTCATGCCTTGTGGACATCAATACTTTCTTAACTAGATCCAAAACATCCTTCACATATTCAAACACCAAGGAATTACATTCGCATACTTTGCTCTTTTTAAAATAGGACAACCTTTAGTAAAACACATGAAATATGAAGCATAACAGTCACAGTAACTTAAAAACCTAGTGCAGTACTGGGAACAAGAAAGATCTTCATGAAACTCTTCTAGATGAGTCTACATGACTCATACAACATCTCCAAACACCCCTTTACCTCCACACATTAAAGAGTTTGTTTCACACATCTTTAACCATGAACTTTGAGAACAACTAGTCATCTAGAACTCACTGCAACATACTGTCATTTAGAAACCAAGCTTGAGGATCACCTAGAACCTTGAAACTACAAGGAATCATGTAATGCACATCCATAAACATGTCCAAAAAATTACAAAGGAAGACATTCACATCCGGAGGAATGCGGAGCATTCCAACATGCCTTCAATACCACTTCACTTTGCCAGAACACATGCTGATACTTAATCATGCATAAGTTTCATAGAAGAAGGACAAATGATCTAAAACTTTGGAATTATTACCTTCACTACACCTTGGACATAGTTCCAGAACTGCATAGTCACAGCTACTAAGGCAGAGGAATACTGAGCAATGTCTTAGATAGTCTTCATAGGGAGTCATCTTGTAGCAGAAGCAACCACCAACTTTCTAAGAACAAACCTTCTTGACATCAAAACATGCATTCTTAGGAATAGTAGGAGAGATCATACAATATGCTTTAGTCCACTTGTAACATCACCAACACATCTAATAATTTTAGTGCTTCTAATTCCCATATTAAAATGACTGCATACTTAACTCTGCACTAATCAAGGCATGACATCCAACCATGAACATCATCACACATCCAAGATAGTATTGACATCAATGACAACCTTGTGATAGTGTTGACATCAATGACAACCTTAGAAACCATATATGTAATACTACAAGCATTTGAAGGTGGTTTTTTTTCTTTTTCTATAGAGGTGTTTTAACTATTGTGGAGGCATTTTTTTTGCTTTGAGGAGTTTTCTATGTAGCTGCAACCGTTTGAAGAATTTTTTTCTATAGATGGTGTTGAAACCTATGTTTTTTGTAGTAAACTCTCTTGTAGATGTGTGGAAGCATTAAAAGTCGCTAAACGAGGGGTTTTTTTTCCATAGAGGAAACCTGAGTGCTGAAATCAAACATAGCCCCTTCAATTTCACCGAGAAATCTTCCATTTGATCCTCCAAATCAGAAAAATGCCATTTCAAACAACAAATTGACATTGAAAATCAAGTTCACACCCCTATATCTAGTCATAGACAAATTCTCAAAGTTAAATCAACTTCATTTTTGCCTAATTTTTTAGATTTTTACGCAACCTTTTGCTTTTTTTCTAAAAATTCAGGGCTTTTTAAAAAAAAGCTATATTTAAACTTGATTTAAAAATCTTTTTTTTTCAAAATAAAAGTTCTCCTTCTAAAATTTTAATTTTGTTCAAATATTATTTGGCAAACTAAACTAACAGTGCATTTAAATTTTGTGATTTAGGCAGTTTTACCCATGCACTACTTATAAAGTTACACAACTATAGGAGGTATTCAAAATAATCATAGAGTGTCTTATTGGGTTGTCTTGTCTTATTTTTTGGAATTGCTTGCAAACATGGAGTCTAATTAGTCTATTTCTCTATTAACCCCATTTACTTATCATGACTAGAAATCTAAATTTTAGCTCATGTTCAAGAACAAAGCGTTATACAGGGATACAATGCAAACTGAAATGGAACCATCTGATCATGATGTGAAAGTTAAATAGTTTAACAAGTGTGATCAAGCCTTCAGTTGTTTATGTCTTAGTATCTCTTCAGAATTACTCTTTCATGTAGAATCTTTGTCTACTCCCAATGAGGTATGTCTCACCCTTGAGAAGCTCTTTGGGATTGTAGATGAGATGAGAGCTCATGAACTATAAAATGGTTTTATCAATTTGAGTCTGAGCACATTTAACATATTAGAATATTTTTTCACCAAGTTTAAATCTATGAGGTTGTAGTTAAAAGAATGTGGAATTGATAAAAAAGATGACCAACTAGTTCTCCTAATTCTCCCCAAACTAGGTCCTAAACTCTATGTATTTGTTTCCACATTCTATTCCATGAAGAGAGCTCTTGGTGCCACTTGGAAAATTCCATCTCTATATCACTTTATTATCGACCTAAATAAAGAATGATACAATTTAATCCACATGGGCACTATGAAGTCCTTAGAACCTCAAGCCCTAGTAACTAGAAATGGTAAACACCAACTGGCTTCAAGCATCAAAGGAAAGAAACAAAACACTTAGAAGGATCAAGAGATAAAAAAGAATAGAAACTCAATACATTTAAAAGTCACACAAAAACATCATCCAAAAAAGGGAAACCCAAAAACTACAAAGTAAAGTGTGCTTATTGTAAGAAGATAGGGCATGATGAGCACAAGTGTATGATGAAGAAGGCTAAAATCACCTCACTCATATCTTAGACAAAAATAACATAGGTCTATCTGAATCCCTCAAAGAATCCTCATCAACCCCATAAACTTCTAAGTCAAAAGGTAAAGAGAATATCAAGGGAAAGGATCTTGTTGTAGTCGGCTCTTCAACATCTTCATGGATCATTGACTCCAATGCCTCGCGCCATATGGGTTCTTCAAATGTTGAGTTCACTTCCTTAGAACCCCATGGCATGTCCACCATTACCCTAGGTGATGACACTTCAATAGAAATTGTTTAGATAGGGTTTGTTGAAATTGAGGGAGGAACATCCACTAATGTTTTTAGTGTACCTTCACTTTTATCTAATCTCCTATCTATGTACCAAATCACTCACATAGGGAAGGGCATGTGAGTATAGTTTACATTAGATTCAGTTGAGATCAGAGAGTTGCACAACAACATCTTGGTAGCATTGGGAAGGGCATATCATGAAGCCAGATTGTATACCTTCTCATAATTTTCCCTTGATGTTTTTCCTATAGCATTGCTTACTCATTTAGATGGAGTTAGCAAAATATGGCATGAGCCATTTGGCCATCTCAACTACCACTATCTTGAGTAGCTTAGACAACACGATATGGTTACAATATTGACTAGAGTTAGATTCTAAAAGGGTCTTTGTGAGGGGTGTGCCCTTGGGAAGCATCCTAAAGAGAGATTTGACAAAGGCAAATCATTGAGAGTGATAGACATCTTGGAGATCATTCATAGTGTTGTATCTAGGGCTTTTCCCCATCCATATTTTACTTAGGATAGATATGTCCTCAAATTCATAAAAGACTTCTCTAGGTACACATGGGTCTACTTTCTTCATCAGAAGTCTGAAGTCTTCAACAAATTTTGGGATTTCAAGGATCTTTTTGAGAAATAATTAGGGAAGGTAATCAAAGTTTTTCAAACAGATAATGGAGGAGAGTATGTTAATCCTAGGTTTGAAAAGTTTTGCACAACAGAGGGAATAAACTTGTAACACATAGTTACTTATACTCCTTAGTAGAATGGAGTTGCAAAATGTAAGAACAAAGCCTTGAAAGAGATCACAAATTGTATGATACAATCCAAGAACCTTACACAATAGTACTGGCCAAAAGCAATCAATTGTGCATGTTACATTCAAAATAGAGTTCCTCACAAACCCTTGAATGGTATCACACCCTTTGAAGCTTGGAAAGGTATGGAACATTAAGTTGAGAACTTTAGAGTCTTTGGATCCCCATCTATGTCACAAATACCTTCTGATAATTGCAAGATAATGGAACCTCGGTCTAAACCTTGCATATTTGTAGAGTATCCAATAGGCGTAAAAGGATATCATTTGCTACATCCAACCACTCATGAGTTGTTCATTGAGAGGAGTGTTAAGTTCCAAGAAAGTCTGGCAGAATCTTCACTTGACATTCCTCCTTCCTTTGTAGACTCATTCAACTTTGATGATACATCTTCTGATGACTCACACCATCCACATCCAATTCTTGAGATAGAGATTCCTTTTTCCAATTCTGATAGTGAGGACCATGATGGGGTTTCATCCTCATCTTATTATGGACTTGATTTGGAAGTTGATCTCTCGGCACCTAATTCACCTAAATCATAGTCCCTTTGGGCAAAGAAGACACTTCAGAGTGGAGGGACGTGGGCAAGAAACCCAGCAGATGGGACACATACATGGTCAGATTATCAAAGTGGGACACATGCTTACTTTTCTTTAGCCTATGAGTGGCATGATGCTATGAATGAGGAATATGATTCCTTAATGAGAAATCACACTTGGGATTGATATATATTCTTAAGGGAGGATCTACCAGACCAAGTATAAAGCAAATGGGTCGGTTGATAAGTACAAGGCACATTTAGTGGCTAAGGAGTTTTCACAAGTTACCAGTATTGACTACACAGAGACCTTTTCACCTGTGACTAAGATGACTTCCATATGAATCACACTTTCTATTGTTGTAACACATGGCTGGGAAGTGCACCAAATTGATGTGAAGAGTGCTTTTCTTCATGAAGATCTTGATGATGAGATATACATGGAACAACCACCAGGGTATCTTTAGGATTCCTCCTTACTATGTACACTTAGGAAATCTCTTTATGGACTCAATAAAGCTCCTTGGGCTTGGTATGCCAAGATGGAATCCTTCCTCCTATCTTCAAGTTTTACTAGGTGCCACTCAGATCCCAATGTTTATCTTCTACGATAGGATGATTCATTATTGATAGTGGTACTTTATGTTCATGATCTTTTGATCACTTGGAGCTCTACATCAACTATTGTAAGAGTGAAGAAAACTCTTCAGGACAGGTTTGACATGATAGATTTAGGCTTACTAGATTACTTCCTTGGCATTGTGATTTCATAGATAGATTTAGAGATCACTTTAGCATAGCCTAAATACACTCTCAATCTTCTTGTTTGGTTTCACATGATTGACTATAAGTCATCTACTACTCCTTTTCTATTTGGAGTTAAGCGTGAGGTTGATTGTGGTACACGATTGGTTGATGCTACCTTATGTAAACAACTAGTTGGTAGTCTCATCTATTTGACCCACACTAGGCCAAATGTTTCATATGCAGTTGGCATGGTTTTGAGATTCATGCAAGAGCCTTATAAGCTTCACTAGAAGTTAGCCAAGAGGACCCTTCACTACCTTTATGGGACTCTCAACTTTGGTATTCATTATACATATGGCACTGAGGTTAACTTAGTTGGATACACAGATTTAGATTAAGCTGGTGATACTTAGAATCGCAAGTCCACTTCTGGTTACAGTTTCTAACTTGGTTTTGGTCATATCAGTTAGTCTTGAAAAAACTAGAATGCTATTGTTTTATCATCCATAGAGGTAGAGTACATGGGAGTTGTTAATGCAACTATCGAGAGTCTTTGGCTTCAAGGTATTCTCACTGAGTATGGCATTTCATTCTAACAGCCCATAGTCATCTATTGTGACAACCAAAATACCATTCAGATATGCAGGAATCTAGTCTAGCATAAATGGAGCAAGCACATTGAGATTCATATGCATTTAATTGGAGAGCTTATTCATGCAAAGATAATTGACTTGGTCTTTTTCTAGTAATCGAAGAAGGTTGCTAACATCTTCACAAAACCCTTCACTGAGAGCAAGCTAATTCATTTGTGAGCTCTTCTTCAAGTACGGTCCACTTCATTAGTTGCATCATCCTCTGGGTAGGCTTTCTAGCTTTTCCACTTCTTTTTTCTCTATTTTGGGGGAGAGTTTTTTCCCATGAGGTTTTCTCCCTTTCTCTACTTTATGAGAGATTCCATTGTATTGCATTATACATGGGTACTTGATCAGACCAAGTTGTTGGGACCCATCTTCATTTCCTCACCTAAGCTTTGCTTAAGGGGGTGTTAGTGTACAAATTAAGCTCACTTAGGTATGACTATATTTATTTTGCTTCTTAATTGGGCACATGATAAAATTAAGTGTTCTTGTGATTATATTAGAACGCTTATGATTAGCTAGGTGTCTAAATTAGCTTCCCCTAAGTTAAGTAGTTAAATGTCTATCTTTGGGCCACTACTATTCTTAGTCTTGTTTTTCCTATTCAAGCATGTCTATTCTAAAAGACTAGATTCCTATATGTACTTGACCATTGGGCTAATTCATTATCTAGTTTTGCTTTGCATATTTCTTATGTCTTTGATAGTGTTGAGTGTGTGATTGTTTCATCTCTCATGACTCCTTGTGCTGATACTCGCAATCTTCCATGATAGTTCTTTGTTTCCACACTATGATCATGACTTGCATTAAAATCCAATGTGGAATGGTCTCATACAGTACAAGTGTGTTTACTCATACTAAAAGTCTAAATGGAATCATGTAAGATATTGATGAAACTTTATGTCCAATACTTGGTAGTCCCCTTCCTATATTTTATCAAGATGTTTCCTAGTATGTTCATTTGATTTTTCCATTAGTGTGATACTATGCCATGTCATTGTTTATTTTAGTGGTTATTACATTCTCTTCTTCCATGCTAGTGGATGGAGGCCATTAACACCTATATGTTATTCTCTATTTGATTCCAATTTGGATGTATTTCAATTGTGTGATGCCATGATCTATATCATCCCCTCTAATTGTATTACATGTGTGTATGATTATATAATCAAGTATCTCTTAGTACAAAGGGGTGAGAATAAGGATCCCAAATGGTTGGGAAATGTTGTTCCACCATTACTTCTAGATAGGTTTATGGATATGCTTGGAGAACATGATGATATGATTCTAATTGTGGCATGGTAGACCTTATTTTACAATTTATTGAGAAATGTGTACTAAGGATTGTCAATAATTATTGGCTCATTTTGTATTGGAATCATTACTAAACTTGTATTCCATGGTAAGCCCATCCAATATTAGGGTGGAATGTTCATCATATGATTTCAATTTTAATTTTATGTTATTTAAATACCACATTTTTAAATGGAATCCTATGTCATGGTTAGGTTTATATGATACATAGATGTAGTTTACTTTCCATGGTTTTTGATATTGATATCATGTTCTTCATTCAGTTTATGTTAGAAACATGAGTTTATGCTTTACCTTTTTTCTTGGGAACCATGCTCTTTTTGGGGGTTCTCATTTGGCCAATGGAGATCCCATAAGTGCTTGAATGGTTATTTCAAGCCATTTTTATAGCACAAAAAATAGGAAGTTAAGCCCTATTGCTTACAAAAATAAAGCTTGTTGTTCTTGTATCTATAAATTTTTTGTTAGCTACTAGTTGCAAATTGTAGTGTACTATTTAATTGTAAGAGCTAGTAGTTTAGATCTACAATTGTATTTGCATTTTGTAAGTGTTATGAAGTAAAAATTGGACACGTGGCTTTTTACCTCCTAGTTTAGCTCCTAGGTCCCCGTGTTAACACTCTACAAGCAAAATATTCATCTCGATGACAAATCCCTTGAAACCCATATCAAATGGGAACTAGGGGCCCATTTAATTCTTATGTCTAGACCAAAAAGGTAAATTGGAACATGGGTACTGATGCCCAAGTCCCCCCTAATTGATAGGGGTAAAATTTAATACATGTCGGCATAGGACCTTTAAATGGGTCTCCCCTTGTCGACTCTTTCAATTAATTTGTAAATGTTTAACAAGAAAGCATATATAAGTGGGTGTTTGATAGTGAACTTATGATATTGGAGAAAAGAGCATTCAAGGTATTCATTGTGTTATTTTTGCACATTTGTTATCATCATCAACATCTTTATGAGTTGAAGAATCTTCATCCTCCTAAAGACTTCACTTATAAGGTGAAATCATCATTGTTTGAATCATTTAATCATTTGGATTATCTTTAGCCTCTGTCCTACAAGGACATGCTCTCTCTAACAATTGTGTTGGGAAAGCTTGAATGCTAACCCAAGATTTGATTGAGGCAAATCCATAAACACCACAACCCTCAAACCCCTTTTCTTGTTGTGTGTAGGTTACAAGTGTGATGATTGAAGAAGTGAAGGTACAGGGAGATTGTTCAAGGGATAGAGTTTCAAAATCCAAAAACAAATAGAAATTCCCTTGCAAAAGACTTGGGTACCCACCTCAACATCCTTAAGACAAATCATACACTAGATATAGCATCAGGACATCATTTACAACAATTATCTAGTTCTGGGTTCCCAAAAATTATGACTTGTAGGACTTGGGTGCCCACCCTGAAGTCTTCTAACATATTAGATTCCATGAAATAGGTTACAACATCTCATTGATCATCTTGGTACTTTCATATCCTGACATTTCATTGCTGTTTGTCTGTTATAAGCTAATTATCTCATATCTAGGGGTTTTTTCATATTTAACATATGGTTTGATAAAAAGATTTGTTCAATGACATCTTTCCATAGAATTATTGGGAACAAAATTAGTAGTTAAGTCATGTTTCATCTTGTAGTGACTTAGCTCACTTTTGTCCTTGAATATTATAGTGGGAGAGGGCTTGTTCTTGTGTACTTACATGCTTGCATTCAACCCATTTTTCATCATTAACATTTTTATGAACCTGTGTTTAAATAATTTGCATATTCCTAAGTGTTGAAATCAAATATTGCATTAATTCATATCATAATTTGAAAAATCTTGCATACATTTTGAAAAAATTGCCAAAAAAAAGGCATTCTAGGCTTGCATAAAGGCATAGTTTTGTATTATTTTCATTGCATATAATTGGAAACATTGGATTTTCTAATTTTGATATCAGATTTAAAACAAATTACAGCAATTAGTCATTTGTTTAAATCATATCTTGCATTTGCATATCTCATTTATTAAAGTTTTGTTGAAAACTTGCATTTTTCGTATAACCTAGTTTTTGCAGAAGCTACGGTTGGTAGTCAAAATCTTATTTTAAATTTTTCTGCTCACATACAACACCAATTCAAATCATATTTTGAGTTGTAGTGTTGCTTAAATTGTGCATCCATACATTAAAATTTCAAACTTTGCAATTACACATTGTGTATTTCAACAAGCATAACTACCTTAATACTTTTGAGTATTCTATACGTTTGTACATTTAATGTTATAGGACTTTGCATGAGTTGTATAACACACTACCCTAAAAGAAACATCTTTGTAAGGAGAATTCATAGACTAATGGTTTCTACTACTTTCAATAACGATGATATGCACACATCAGAAAACCATTTGTACGACCACTTTACAAATGCTGAATCAACATCTCTATAGGATATCATAAACACTAATACAATGGGAGAATGAACTTTTCATGATGTTGAGGATGTTATTGATGTAGTGCCCCTCCATTCTCACCTTGGATGAGTAGGTGGTTGGGCTAAGGAGCATGAAGAAGAAGGTAAAATACTCAGAATATGTATGGTATGCTAGACATGTTGATGGTAAGCTTATTGTTATGATGTAGTTGATGACACTCATTGATGTTTATTATGATGACACTGTTGATACGTATTGATTAATACATTATTCTTATGTTGTGATCAATTATAGGTTAATTGATTATGTCGATTAGTTTTACTATGTGATTAATGTGATTATTTGTCTATATGCTATCTAGTTGTTTATTTACTAACGAATTTGTTTAATGTGGATACTTGTGATGTATTTTGTGAAGGGACATTGTAGCATTACTCATAATGAGTACCCTACTACGCTGCGATTTCCTATCACTATGTGTCTGCTTGGATGATTATATGTATGTATTTGACATTTTTGTTTGCTACAGGTTGCAGTGAACAAGCATCGACTCCACCTGAATTGGTAGGTCTGAGCATGCCTTCATGCCAATGGAAGTTGTTGAACGGAGATAACATATGGTCCCGTAGCCTAGCCATCATCCTTGAAGAGGATGAGTATCCGCTTGTGTACCCTGTCAGTGTTGTTGGTTTGGTCATGATAGTCAGTCATTATTGTGGTGGTCTTGCTTTCCGATCTTGCATAGTAGTCAGGTATAGTTTGACAGTTGTGTTATTTTGTTTGTATTGTTTTGGTTATTGTTGCCTTAAAATAAAATAATTAGCTATGAAGTATTTTTGTTAAATAAATAAATATATAAATGTCCTTATGTAAATTTAGTTTATGAAAAATATATTATTCTAGAAATTAAGTTAAATAATAATAATAATAATAATAATAGTAATAATAATAATAATAGTAATAAATGTAATTGCAACTAGAGTTAAATAAATAAATAATATTTATGTGTTGCCATAAAATATATTTATCTACCGCTCAGCCATTTCATCCTTGTTTCAGCAGTCTGTTGCATTAGTCATAACTTTATGTTTTTAAACTAGGTTCCTCTAAATTTTCTATATATGGTTCATAACCTAGTTTCCTAAATCATATCCAAAAATCCTCCATACCTAGTTCGTTGTTTTGGAGATATGAATGTATTGTGACTGTCTACCTTTCACCCATTTCATCTCTATTAAAACAATTAGTTGCATCACCAATAACTCTATATTTTTTAATTAGGTTTCTCTAAGATTTTTCAACAAATTTATTTTGTACATATCCTCTGATCATTGCTTTCCATCATATGACTCTCTTTGAAGCATTCCATCAATCAGTTTGCATGCTTTGTCTATGCTTTCACATTTTACATTTTTGGTAGCTTCTAAAGCCTTCTCAACAAATTCATTTTGTGATAATCCTATCTTATGCAAGTGGTTAAAAGTGTGGTAGATTTGATGAAGATGTTAGATCTATAGGAATGTTTTATTGTTCTGTATTCCTTTCCTCCCAAGCTAAACTTATAATAGGGTTCTTTCATTGTAGCTTTGGGTTTTGTATCTTGTAAGATATTTATGACATTATAATATTATAGGCTTTTAGCCTTGCTTATACAGGTATATTTAATAGTATTTACAAAATTGTCTAGATTATTAATGAAATCTACATCAGTTGTAAATAGTGTAAATAATTGTTGTACTTAATTTATATGTCTTAGGCTTATTTGCATGTTGTTCACATTCATTTTATTTAAATGAAATTAAAATAAGTCTTGAGAATTATTAGCTATAGTTCTGTATTGATAAATTCACTTTATATTTGTTAGATGATTGATCATGAAAATATTGATGAAGGATCTTAGTTTATGATGTACATCTAAGAGTGAATGTGATGTGAGCCCATTGTGTTTAGTGGTGTCAAGTGTTTGTGTTATTTGGGAAAGTTGTTTCTAGAGGCCTAGGAGAGTCTGATTGTGTGGGGGTTGGCTATGTGTGCATCATGTAAATTGAATCAACTACATGCTTGAAATGTTGCCTCCTATTCATGTGGTTATGATGACTATGCAAGATGGATAATGCCTTGCTGTGTGATGTGAAATGATGTATATTTTGTATTGTAAATGTATCATGATGAGAATGTGATAGTTTACACTTGGTTTATGTTTTGGGCCAAGGATATAAGAATTGGTCCCCGTGATTATGTTTTGTATGCAAGAAGCTAAATTCCTTGCATTGTATATGATATTTGTCATTGTGATGGTAATTGTATTGTTTAATATTTTAGGGTCTTCTAGATGTAGGTAGGGGAGTGGCTTTCAATGTGGGGCTGGTGCCCAAAGTGGCTTCTAGGGTAACATATTGGAAGCTTTTAATCCCATGATAACTTAATAATAAATTTAGAGGGTTGGGTAGTTTCCACACTAAATAAGATAATTGGATGCCTCACCCATGCCGGTAGTCCTCTTTCAGGTAGGCTAAGGATGGGATGAGAAGGCTGTGGTTGGCATGATGGACCTCCTTGTCTTCATGAGAGGATGTGTCAGTTCTGCATGTGTCACCCTATGGGGCTGGTGCCTAGAGAGAGGCTGCCAGGGTAACCATAGATGGGGGCTAGTTTTTAGAGAGAGATAGCCTAGATAACCCATGTTAGGACCATGTGATTACACACTCCCTACTACAACCTAGCATTCCCTAATTGTGTTTTCCTCTTTCATTATGTATTTGGCTCTCAAAGTGTTATTTGAGTTGCTTGTGGTGTTCATTTCAACCAGTATTGTATTAGAGTCATTTGTAGTCCTTGCACTTGTTAGCCTATTGACTTCTTGTGTGTTTTCCTAGTGGGACCTTATTGTTATCTCCTAGCATGAGGGGTGGACCTTAGGGTTTCACATGGTCAGGTGGTTGTGCTTTATTCCATTAGTTTTTTGGCGTCGTGACTCATGTGTAAATAAGTTGTATCTCTCATGTTTCCAAATTTGCACCTGTATTTGAAGATAAATATTTGTATTGTTCGCATCTAGATTTGTGTATTAGTGGAATTCATTATGTAATTTGATGTATTCAAGAAGAAAGAGTTTTTGTAACTATGAATTATGTAATTCCTCTTATAAGATAAAATCTTTTGTACTTGTAATCTTGATCGCCAAAATGTTGATATATTCATCTAATGTTGTAATCTAAAATGTTAGTTTGATTTATTTGATTGATTAAATCTTGTAGGTCGTTGATTATTGTTAATTTACAATAATGCAGCTATGTATTCCCTAGAGATGTTAGTTTAACTTTGTTGCTATTAGTCTATGTTAAGTTTTGTTATCATTACTTCTACGTAGAAAAAAAAATATTTCACCCTTTTTTATTACTTAGTTAAACTTATTTTAGGGTTGCATGGCAGGGCATTACACTTGGTATCAGATCCTAGGTTGCAACATTGACACCTATGGATTGTTGTTGTTGCTCTAGGTTAAGTAATTTTCTCTTTGCGGTGTGTTCATGATAGTGTTGGGAATTAAGGTGTCTAAACCTTGTAAATTCCTTATATTATTAATGTTTCTATTTATTATTTAATTGCATATGTTATAAATATTTGTAAATTCCAATTGTCATATTGTGGGATGTGGCATGGTGATGTTTCAATCGTACATGGAATATGACAACTTGTAATTTTGTCCTCACATGAGGAGATAGGCATCCCACTTGTGGTAGGAGCATTTTCCCATGTGTCAGCATCTTCCATGTTGTGGAAGGGAATGTTTGACCAAAACGATTATGATAAATTCCTATGACGAATCTATGATATGTAAGAGTTACAAATAGAAGTTGTAAGATAGATGAAGACATGTGTCATGAAGCATCTTTGAAAAAGGCATATTTGGGTGCCCCATGGTGGACTATGACATGTTGTAAGAGAATATTCTATTTATAGCTTGTGTATGACAAATTCTCTTACAACTATAAGTTGTAACCGCTATGACAGATTCTATGACGGTCGTAAGTGTCGTAAGAGCATCTGTCATAGCCCATTTTAGAAATAGGCAATCCCTTTGGGATGGGAGTTGTGGACAAGTGTCAGACATATTCTACAATGTTGACCAAGGGTCCTTAGGTGTGGGTTTTGGTCCATGAAGCCAAGTTGGATGCCCATTCCAAGAAAGGTCTAATTTTACCTTGTAATTTCTATATAAACAGGTGCTTGGAGAGGGAGTTGTATCATAGGTTCTACAGGTACTGTTATGCTACCTGTTTGACTCTAGACACAAGTGTCAAAGACCATTGAAGCTTGTATTCCAAGTGTATTGTAAACATATTTCAGATTTGTTAATACATTGTGTAGGTTTTTGAGTGTGGGGTTTTTCACCTGGTAAGGGTTTTCCCCACTGTAAATCTATCTCTCTTCTTCTATTTACTTTCTGGTTCTTGTTTTTTGCTATAATATATCATGTTAATGGTTTAACACTACTGTAATAGTTAGGATAAATTTGAACTTGCATAGCCCTCTCCTCATTAGATTAGTCTAGGAAGCGAGTTCTACACACCTAGCTTCCTTTCAGTTGGTATCAGAGCTTGATCACCTTGTGTAGGAGTTTTTTGAGCTAATCTTAAGTTGGGTGGGAGTCTGTGTGGAGTATTCTATATCTTATTGTAGGAAGGAGATGGCAAACACATCTAGAAGATTTGAAGTGGACAAATTCAATGGCACTAATTTCAAGCTATGGAATCTCAAGATGGAAGACATGCTTGTAGACTGAGACCTTTGGGAAAGTAATAACGGAACTAAACCAGCTGTAATGTCACAAGATGAGTGGGATCTCAATGATCGAAAGGTTAAGGGTCTCATAAGACTTAGTCTTCTTGATTTTGTTCTGTTAAATGTCCATGAGGAGACTACTGGGTGAGTGCGAGATCATGATGGGCCAAATAGTGGCAATGGAGAAAAAACTTGTTGGATGAAAAAGTGCTATCATTTAGACTAATATTTAGATTTTGATGGAAATAATGTTAATATTTCTATCTCAAATATGGATTCCCTCCAATAATTCCTTAGGATTACCTTATATTTAAGCATGTGGGAGTCCCGAACTTGCCAAAGAAACTTTCAAAACCACCCATTTAGTGTTATCCTAATTTTTTTCACAATTTCATCCTTGAGGCTGACAAACATTTTTGTAACTAAATTTAATCAAATGAAAAGGGTTTATAGAGGAAGCTATTAAGATTCTAAAAATATAATATATGCCTCATAATAATTTTAATAGATAATTATTATTAATTTTCTACATACGCTATGTCTGATTTCCTGATAAATATACATATTGAAAAACATCCATAACTTTCAACATATTAATTCTTTTTTAAATCCAAAAGATGTATCACATTCTAGGATTTATTGGGTATACATTAAAATTTAAATTTTTTGAGTTTCATATATTTTTGACCAAGTTAGGTTGGCTGGAAAATTAATTTTTAATATTTTAAAAAAGTCACAGTAAAAAATTCATAAATAATTATTTATTTACTTAAAAATTTCAAAACAATATGTGTCACATCTGTTCATGTGTCCTTTACTTAAATCCAAATCATGGAGGAAAAATATCATCTTTTTCTTATACTTAGGTTAGCCAGAATGACACCTACTTTTTATGATTTTCTAAAAAATTTAGTAGTGCTTCATTGAAATATCCAATTTTCACCAAAATATTCTTAAAATTTTCAAAATAAAATAGTAGCCCATAAAATACATTCAATTTATTACAACTTTAATTACTACCTTATTTCTAGATTGTGTAGGTAACGCATTCAATTTATGACATGAAGTTACTTAAGTCTGTTTTTCACATTTACATTGGCACTTAGGGGTAGTGTTTGGCCCATCATGATCCTACACTCACCCTACTGCAAAACTACTTTGGAATAAGTTGGGGGATGTGTATCAAGCTAAATCCCTAGTTAATAAAATTTTCCTTAGAAAGAAGTTGTATTCTCTTAGAATGGAGGATGTAGGATCCATCCCTAAACATATGAATACCTTTAACAGGTTGGTTGCACAATTGACATCTATTGGTGTGAAGATGGAGGAGGAGGATCGGTGTATGATCCTTCTTTGTTCTCTACCGGACTCATGGGATGATCTTATCATGGCTATTGGAAGCACCACATCGACATTCAAAATGGAAGAAGTGGTTTCTTCGCCGTTGTCTAAAGAGATGTGGAGAAAGTCTTCTCAAGCAACTAAAGAGGCCCTTACAGTTCATGGAAGACCTAAGGAGAAAGGGTAGATCCAAATCCCATGGGAGATCCAAATCTCCTAGACAGTCCAAGGCTCTTTGTTGGAATTGTGGCAAAAGTGGGCATTTTTGAAAGGAATGCAAAGAGGAGACGAAGAAGAAGAAGAAGGGGAAGAGAGCTCCTGATTCAAATTTTGACAAGTCAAAAGATGACCATGATGCTTTCATCGTAGCCCTGGAAACCCATGTATCTAAAAATGTGTGGCTAATTGACTCTAGTGCATCATTCCACATGACCTTGCATCGAGACTAGTTCACTAAGTATGAGGAGTTCGATGGTGGAAAGGTGTATCTAGGTGACGACTCTCATCTAAAGATTGTTGGTCATAGAAGAGTCTCTATCTGATTCCCTGATGGTCGAGTGAAGGGGATCTCTAGGGTTATATACATCCCAGGCTTAGCACGGAACCTTCTTTTTGTAAGTAGTTTGAATGATGCAGGTGTGCAGGTTGTCTTTTCGAAAGAAGGATGCAAGATGACTAAAGGAGCTATGGTCCTTGCCAAGAGTACTATGAGAGGTAATATGTTTCAACTGGAGGCATGCATTTCACAATGCAATAGTTCTTTTGAGTCAAGGAAGAGGGCAGTAGTCACTTCATCTCAACCATTTAAACGAGCAGTGAAGAAATTTGTTGTTTCTAGTCTTGATGGTTGTAATCATGCATTGGAAGTTAAACTTCTTGCTGAAAAGAAAATGTTATGGCATAAGAGATTTGGCCACATTGGTGAGAAGGGTCTGTGTACCCTAAAAAGGAGAACCTCATTAAGGGGTTAGATGATTGTATTTGGAGGTCAACTTTTACGAGCATTGCATCTATTGAAAACAAATCATGTTCAGTTTTACTCAAGTTCTCATAAGTCTTCTGGTGTGTTGGACCTTATTCATTCTGATGTGTTTGGTCCTATTAATGTTCCTTCATTATCAAAGTCTATATATTTTGTATCTTTTATAAATGATTACAGTAGAGGGACATGGATTTATTTTCTCATAATCAAATCTGAAGTCTATAGCAAGTTTAAAAAGTTTAAGGCCTTTGCTGAAAATTAGACTCGTAAAAAGATTAAATATTTGAGAACTGACACCGGTGGTGAATTTTGTTCTATAAAATTTAATAAATATTGGAAGGAACATAGGATTGAAAGACACAAGACAACTCCATACACCCCGCAGCAAAATGGAGTTGTAGAGAGGATGAACTAATCACTGATGGAGAAGGCTAGGAGTATGCTTAGTGGAGCTAGCCTATAACAAAATTTTTGGGCTGAAGCTATTACCACTACTTGCTATCTAGTAAATAGATCTCCTACATCAACTCTTGTTGGTAAGACACCCATGGAGGTGTGGTCTTGTAGAAAGCCTTCAATAAGGCATCTTCATGTTTTTGGTTGTGAGGCATATGCACATGTGCCTAGGGAGAAGCGGTCAAAATTAGAGAACAAGGCTATTAAGTGTATCTCCATTGGCTATGGTGTCGGTGTGAAAGGATACAAGATTTGGAACCCTATGGCTGAAAAAGTGTTGTATAGCAGAAGTGTCATATTTAGAGAGCTTACACATTCTTCCACTATTTTATAGTTAGAAGAAAAAGTAAAGAAAGAGGATGTTGTTCAGCTTCGTACTACCCTTGAGAAGACTGAATAGAAAGACAATGTTGGACCTGATGATGAGGAGAGCTCTAACATCTATGAAAGCTTAGATGAAGAAGTTGAACCTCAACCTTAGCCATTCAGGAGCTCTACATGGATAAGAAAGCAACCTGAAAGGTTTGGTTTTGCATTGCTTGATTCCAGTTGTGCTTATCCTTTACTCACTAATAGTGATGAACCTAGAATTGTATTAGAGGATTTGGACATGAAAGATGCAGGTCCCTGGAAGGAAACCATGGAGAATGAAATGGCTTCTTTGGAAAAGAATCAAACTTGGGACATGGTGCCTTTGCCTCCTGCATAGAAACCTATTGGATGCAAATGGGTGTTCAAGAAGAAAATTGGTGCAGATGGCAATGTTGAGAAGTATAAGGCTAGATTGGTTGCAAAGGGGTATTCATAAGTGGAGGGTATAGATTATGGTGAGATCTTCTCTCCCATTGCAAAGATGACATCCATTCGATTCCTATTGTCTCTCGCAGTAGCTTATGACTTGGAGGTAGAATAGATGGATGTGAAGACAACTTTCCTTCATGGTGATTTGGAGGAAGAAATCTACATGTCATAGCCAGCGCATTACATGGTGAAAGGTAAAGAAATTTTGGTTTGAAAACTTAAGAAGTCTTTGTATGGTTTGAAGCAATCCCCTAGGAGATGGTACTTGAATTTTGATGCCTTTGTGTTGTCAATTGGATTTGTGAGATTGAAATCGGATCACTGTGTGTACTTTAAGTTTGATGGTGATCGTATTCTCATTGTTGCACTATATGTTGATGATATGTTGGTCATTAGGAAGGGTAAGAATATGATTTATGATTTCAAATCTCAATTATCATCATAGTTTGAAATGAAAGATTTAGGGGCTGCCAAGTACATCCTAGGAATGGAAATCAAAAGGGACAGAGCTAACAAAAAACTTTGGTTAAGACAGAGTATGTGAAGACCATGTTGAATAGGTTTAGCATGGCATATTGTAGACCATTGTGTGTTCCTGTTCTTTGGGGACAAAGTTATCTATTGAGGGTTTTCCAAAATCTCCTAGTCAGGTGGAGGACATGAGTAGAGTACCTTATACTAGTGCTATTGGTAGTTTTATGTATGCTATGGTCTACACAAGACCAGACATTGCCCAAGTACTTGGAATCCTTAGTTGATTTATGGCTAATCATAGATGGGTCCATTGGGATGCAATTAAGTGAGTGTTCAAATATTTGAGGGGTACTTCTGAGTATTCCATTTTCTATCATGGTAATGTTATAGGACCTCCACATTCCATTGACATTCATGGATTTGTGGATTCAAATTGGGCAGGTGACATTGACAGAATGAGATCCACCATTGCTTATGTGTTTACACTATTTGGTGGTGCTATTAACTGGATGAGTAAGTGACAACCTGTTGTTGCTTTGTCCATGACAAAAGATGAGTATATGATAGGAACTCATGCTTGTAAAGAATCTATTTGGCTTAAGAGATTGTGTTTAGATATTGATGTTGATGTAGGCTAGATAAAGATCAGTTGTGATAGTTAGAGTGTGATTTGGCTTGCAAAGAATCCAACTTTCCATGTTATAACCAAGCACATTGATGCTCAGTTTCACTTCGTGTGATACATGGTTGAGGATGGAAAGGTAAATTTAGAGAAGGTGGATACTTTGAAGAATGTTGCTAATGCATTGAAGAAGCCAGTGAGCACAAAGAAGTTTAGATGGTGTTCAGAGTCTATGGGCCTCTCGGCCTATAGCAGTTAAATCCTGTAATTCTATTGGCTCTTATAAGGTGTTCGACAAGTGAGAGTGGGAATTAAGGTGTATCAACCTTGTAAAAATCCTTACACTATTAATGTTTGCATTTATTATTTAATTGCCTATGTTGTAAATATTTGTAAATTCCAATTGTCATATTGTGGGATGTGGCATAGTGATGTGTCAATCCTACATGAATTATGACAAGTTGTAATTTTGTCCTCACATGAGGAGATAGGCATCCCACTTTTTGGTAGGTGCATTTTACAATGTGTCAACATCTTCCATGTTGTGTAAGGGAATGTTTGACTGAAATGGTTATGACAGATTCCTATGATGAATCTATGACATGTAAGAGTCAAAAATAGAAGGTTGTAAGACAGGTGAAGACATGTGTCATGAAGCATCTTTGAAAAAGGCATATTTGGGTGCCCCAAAATGGACTATAATATGTTGTAAGAGAATATGCTATTTATAGTCTATGTATGATAGATTCTCTTACAGCTGTAAGTTGTAACCGCTATGATAGATTCTATGACGGTCGTAAGTGTTGTAAGAGCATCTGTCATAGCCCATTTTGGAAATAGGCAACCCCATTGGGATGGGAGCTATGGAAAAGTGTTAGGCACATTCTACAATGTTGACCAAGTGTCCTTAGTCATGGTTTTTGGTCAATAAAGCTAAGTTGGACACCCATTCCAAGAAAGGTCCAATATTGCCTTGTATTTTCTATATAAACAGGTGCTTGGAGAGGGAGCTGTATCACAAGTTCTACAGGTATTGTTATGTAGCTAGCTTGACTCCAGACATGAGTATTGAAGACCATTTAAGCTTGCATTGCAAGTGAATTGTAAAGATATTTCAGATTTGTTAATACATTGTGCAAGTATTTGAGTGTGCGGTTTTTCACCCAATAAGGGTTTTCCCTATCGTAAATCTGTCTCTCTTCTTCTATATACTTTTTGATTCTTGCATTTTTCTGCAATATCTCATGTTAATGGTTTAACATTTCTATAATAGTTAGGATAAAATTGAATTTGAATAGCCCTCTCCTCATTAGATTAGTGTAGGAAACAATTTCTGCACACCTAGCTTCCTTCCAAATAGTACCTCTAGTCTATGTACATTAGTATGAAATTAGAAGGTTGATAAGTTTACAGACTTGCTCTTTAAGAAATGAATTCTTTATGTCATGTTTACTTATGTGTCTATGATGTATTATTTCTTCTTCATTTTTGAAAATGTGATGATATATTTGCCAATATTAATTTCCTGAATGATAGTGCATGTAATTAAGTATTGGAATAACTTAATCATCTGGTGAGTCATGTGGTTGTGTGATGTTGTCATGTATGGCGTATCTTTTTGAGGTTTCTTTATAATCTATATCTAACCCCTAGTTTGTCATGACCTCATGTGGAAGAATTGTTGTGATTTATGAAAGTCGTCATTGTGTATGCTTGTGTAAGAACCGTGTGCAGGAGATCAAATTGCAGCTTGTGTTGGATCCATGAGATCATGAATTTGATACTATAAGTCAATTATAGTTTTGAATTATTCTTGTGTGTGACATCATACAATTCCTTTCTAAGTATTTTCTCGCATAAGGAAGTAATTGCATATGTTCATAGCTTAGTAAAAAGAAATTGTATTGTATTAAAAATAGAAGTTGTTTGTATATAAGTGGCGACTGTGTTGCCTTAAATCTTTGTATAAAAGTTTCTTAAATAAGAGTATGTAGTTAACTAAATCATTTGAGTGTTGGTGTACATTCTCTAACACATTCTGGACATTATGTCCTTGAGTGTTGTGTAGCGGATACTCCCTTTTGTGGCTAAAATTAGTCACATCGTGATGTGGGGGTAAGTGCAAAAAGTTGGGGGGCCAAAAAGTGGCCAAATTATTTTTTTTTAAAAATTAATACATAACGCGAGCACAGTATAATGCTCTCGTATTATGGTTTGGTAATGACGAGCCTAAGGCTCATCAAATCCAAACCATAACACGCTTGCGTTATAACACGAGTGCGTTATAACACAAGCGTGTTATGACTAGCTATAAACAAAAAAAGAGCATTTGTGCTCATTTCATTTCTTTGTTTTCCTTTATACCCACAGCCTGCAAACCCTAAAAAACATGCTCACATTTTAGAAAAGTCAATTCAACACCAAAATCTTACCGATTCATCGCCAAAATGTTGCCATCATGTCGAGCATGCCAAAGGAGTGAGTTTTATTTATTTGTTTGTTTGAATTTGTTTCTAAATAGGTAGTTTTGAGTTGATTTTTGATGTAAATTTTGTTAATTGTCAAGAAATGTTAATGCACCGCCTCCTCCTCAAAATCCACAAAATCCTGAGGAGGAAATACTTGTGAAACAACAACCTCCTCCATCCATTCCTCGACATGCCTCTGGAACACAAGAAAATCTAATGGGGTAAATTGAAAACAATAAAAAATAAATTGAAGATATAATTTCAAGGTTGAAAGATACTTCCACTTCAACCTTGCATAGGTCCACACTTGCTGAATCTCTTGAATCTATGTTATCAAATCTAGATTCAATTAGCAAGAAAATATCTAGTTGGATGGATAAGAGGAGAGAGTTTAGAGACTATTATGCAGACAAGTTGTCATACCAAGATGTGAAAAAATTACAAATTACAAAATTAGACTTGTGTTCAATTTTCACAAACCCACAAACAAATCAACTCCACCCATTACATGCAAGAGGTTCCCTATCCATTGGTGCAACAATCAAGCGATAAGGGACAATTTTGGATAGAGGTGGTGGATGGTTTTTGACCATCCTCCATGCAATAATAATGAGGTCCCACAATAGTTTTTGAGGAAACTCTACTGCAAGTTTGTCCTCAATAAAGTGCTAAACTATTTTGATATGCGGGACTTCCAGGGTAGAGGTGGGGGGTCAACTATGAGGACGATTATTTTACCTTCCTTATTTTGATTGTTATGCATTTCAGTTGATGACATTATTAGACTTTTATTGACTATGGTTTCATTATGCATACTTGATTTTTATCTCCTGATTATGATATGACATTGATTCAACATATGTGGTTCGATCTGATCAGATTTGGTGCTATTTTGTGATTTGACATATGAGATACATATGTGATGATGTTTTGTGATGAGATTCTAGTTATTTATGTGATGTGAAATATTTGACATGAGATTGAAAAATGCAGTAAATTGGAATTATGTATTGATGATTATTGTTGTATTCGATTGCTTGAATTTAATTCCAGTTGCTTTGGCTATGATTTTTCATGATATGATTGACACTTGATCGAGATGTGCAGATTTTACATTCCTTAACCGCGAGAACTTGGAGGTAGAATTCACACCTAAGTTATCCCCTGTGAAATTGATCCATTCCCAAGAGGGATAAGGATCATGTTTGAAATTGAATTTGATTTAAGTGCTTGATTTAATTTTTAATCTTTTGGCCTAGTACCCTTTGTTAAATTAATAAATAATAAGTGTTGTATAAATTTTACTTGATTTACACCACTTGGTATTTATTTTATTTTGTTGAGGCCATTTAAAAGTGGATTTTTCACCCCCTTTATGAACCCTTGTGTCCCAAAAGTTACCCTAGGTAGTTACCCATGGGTCTAGGGTCAATTTGGACTACCTAAGCCTTGGACTAACTCACTTTTGGTCATTCTAAACTATTATTTAGTCAAAGTGACGAAATTTGAACTTAGGGAAGGTCGGAGATGAGTCATGCCTTTGGAAAGACTCATCTCCCTTCCCAAGGTTTGGGAATCCTTTCCCAAGGAAGACTTGGGATGTCTCCAAGACTCCCAAGTGTGTGGGAGCTTCCTCCAAGACTCTCACACACGTGTGAGAGCATCTTGAAGGGAGATGGCCCTTTGAGAGAATAACAGGATGCCATATGGCATCCCTTATCCTCTTGAAGGTGTGAGTGGGAATGCCACCTCACCACTTGTCCTCTCACACATGTGTGAGAGCACCAGTTGATAAGGTAAGGATTGAGATGGAATGAGAGGATGACACTTGTCATCCTCACACTTCCTCTCCCTTGTAAGTGGCATTGGAGGAGGAAGGAGAAGGTGACAAGTGTCACCTTCTCATTCCTCAAGGCCAAATTGATGGCTTATATTATCTCCTCTTGTTGAGGAGTGTGGGGTTCTAGCAATTTTAAGTTTCTTTCTATTTTGGAGGAGTTTGGGGAAAGTTAGAGGAATTTCTTGAAGATTGGAAGGTTTGGGAAGGCTTGGAACTCTTCACCAAACATCCTTCCATTATAGGGCTTTGAAGGTAAGCCTCTTAAACTTGTTTTCTAACCCTTGCTTATTTAATGTATTGTGTTATAGTTTTTTGGTTGTTTTTTTATTTGAAATGTTTTTGTTGGGATGGGAGTATGGTGAGAGCACCTCCAATGGATGTAATGCTCAACTTGTTTGGATAGGGGAAAGGAACCTCCTTGAGGTCACTCCCACATTTTGTATTGATGCCTTGAGGGCTTTTATTTGTTGAGGAGATTATTGAATGGCAAGTGTGCCATGGAGATTATTTGTGATATTCGTGGAGAGTGGTGTTTTGGAGATTTTGGCTTGAGGCCATGAGCTTGATATTTTATCATTTGGGAGCCCTTTGAAGTTGAGGGGTCCATTCCCTACCCTCATCAAACTCATTATCATGAGTTGAGTTTTTTGTTAAACCTTGGGGCTATTTGTGTTGTTGTGTTTGATATTTTTGTTGTGGATTGTTGTACCTATGTGAATCGCTACCTCCCTAGCTCGGCGGTGACCCACTTGCCGGTCTATAGTAGGGAGGAGAGCATTTCATAGTGGTTGGAATGTTCTTCTTTTGGTTGTGCTTATTGCAAGTTTTGAGTGAATAGATGGAGTTGTTGTGGAGCTCATTTTGGCGTTCTTATAGTCTCTTTGTGTTGGTTGTTGGAGCCATTGTCATTATGGCCTTATTGTATTTTATTCTTGTAATGTTATTGGCCATGGTGTTAGCTATGATAGATTATCCAATGTAAACTTTTTGTTGTTGAATTAAAGTTGTTTATTTCCTTTCAATTGTGAAGTTGGCATTGTAGTGAGAAGTGTATGTGAAAATATATATGAATAATTTTCTATTATTATATGTTGTCAAAAAAATATGCATGAGTTGTAATTGTTGTTAGAATTTATTATGATGAAAGGAAGGCAAATACATCTTAGTTGTAAATAGTATTATTGCATTAAAAAAAAAATAGAGAAGTGAAATAAGTTTTCTAATTATTGCAATAGAAGTCCACAATAGTAGTTGTTGTTGGAAGAAAAATGAAATTAGATTAAAATGTAACTTCTACCTTAATGTGTTCAAAAAGAAAATTAGTACTAGGTTGTCTATTTTTTTTTGGTTGAGAAATGAAAGGTTAGTATTCTGTTTAAAAACTTGGTTGAAGAAGTAGAGTGCAATGTATCTATATTTTCACCAAAAAAAAAAGAAAAGAAAAAAACACACTGGTTACCTTATCATTTTATAAACCCATTACTATTATAAAATTTATTTCCTTGTGTTTATGTTGTACTAGAAATAACCATAGAAATTTAATATTGCTATATATATATATATATATATATATATATATATATATATATATACCCTCACATATATATAAGAAATATATATATATATATACCTGAGAGCATATATAAATAAATAAATAAATATATATCTCTATATATATATATTTAACATACTTTATTAGGAGCTTTTTACTGTGTCAAAAGAAATATATACTGTGTGTTTTGGTCTGAATATATATATTCAAAATCATTTTTAAAAAATAGTTATACTACAAATAGAAATCAAATGGTTTTAAGTTAAAAATATATAAAAATAAATTAAAAAAATAAACAAAAAAAAGTATTAAATGCGGACTGTGGGCAGCGCCCACAGTCCCTTCATTTTTTTAATGAAAGGGGTGTGGGTGGAGGGGTGTGGGTGGAGGCACCACCTCCCCCACACCCCCCAACATTCATCCGCTGCTCCCCCGGTGACTCACCAACGCTTAACCCTAGCCGCGTCTAATCCATGGTCCCTTCTCCCGTGCTCCCACCCCCCAGATCTACTTCTGCCCACACTTCCAGACTCTGACCCACCTCCACGGCCCGCCTCACATACACCCCACCTTCACCGCCATCACTACAAACAATACCGTCTCCTTTGTCCATGGCCGTGTCTTGTCAAAACCCTGACCCTGCCAGACGCAACATCCATTGGTTCAGTTCTTAAAAAAATACATATATAATAATCTATACGCACAGATTCAGCATATACAAAGAGGAATAAAACTCTTAAGCTTTGAAATTCATACCCCCGTGAGATATCCTAATGGCTATCAAGCCATTGAACAAGGGATTGTCAAACCCTATCCTAAAAACTTATGGCAAAAAAAAAAATAGAGAAGGAAGAAAGAATGTAAAGAAGAGGATTAGGGATTCTTTAGAGATAGCAATTTCTAAAATGAAATTAGGGCAACCAAAATATGGAGATATAATAAAATACAATTAGGTTTTAGTTTTAATTTTAGTTGGAGAGCTTTGTGAGGATATTGAGTTTCATTTTATTTTAAATCCTCTATTCTATTTTGTCTTTATCTTGTTTCTATCTTGTGCTCTACAATTTGGGTTTTTCTTCTAATAGGGGATTTACTTATTTAGTTCATTCTTTTTGAGTCATAAATTTACCTTTACAATTTCTCTTACCTTGGGGAGTAAATTTTATTCTAATTGGGAGGAATTTGATTCCCTTCATTTTAATTCATCTTAGTTGAAATATAAAATTTTAATGTTCGCTAGCGGGATTTTGATCGTTCTATTTAATTATCTAATTTTGTTATTATTTTACAAGAAGAGTTATCTAAACTCTTCACCCTTCTAAGTTAGTTATTCGAGTTAGTTATTAAAAATAAGTATATTTAATAATGGACTCAACTTTTCCTTTTGATTTTTATTTGACTTCTTGCCTTCAAATTTTATTTTATTGTTTTATTCTTAAATCTTTTTTTTTTAATTTAACTTTTATTCTTAGATTTTAATTATTTCCTTATTGGCGATTCTTTTTTTTTAATTTTATTTTTACGTTTATCAAAAATACGTTATGCTACCGAAAGTTTGCTAGATTTCTAGGGTTTAATTTATGCGATATTTTAATTATTTTAATTCCATCGTTCCACTTCAATCAAGCACCATCTTGCCATTTTATTTAATCACATTTTGATCTTAGTTAAATTAGGGTTCAATGCTAGCAGAATCTTTTTCACCTAGGAAAATTAGGGTTCAGATTAAAATCAGTTTAACCCTAGAAGCGATACATTACGTGTTGCATACCCCCCCCCCCCCGACGGCCTTCACCATAGCGGTTATGTTGACATGTTTACACCTTAGGCATGTTGCCACCAAGCATGCAGACGCATGTGAGGGGGTTCCTAGGGATAGGTAGAAAAGTTTTTCGTAGTTCGTGTCATGACCACATGGTAAATGTGGACATGACACATGTGTTGTGTGTCGTGACCACATGGGAAATGCGGGCATGACATTTGGTATCAGAGCCAAATTTAAACACTGAGCTTGTTTTGGGCACATCATTATTTCTGCAACTTTGACTAATTTGTGGTTAGTTCATTTTTTTAGGATGCCTCCCCAACGAGTTCGGCGAGTGCAGTCCCACCGTACTCCACCCGCTGAGGTGCACACTAACTCTTTAGCTAAGGGACTAGATCAGCCAGTCCCATAGGCACAACTAGACCTACTCGCACCATAGGTGCCACCGGCCCTACCTAATATTGGGCCACAAATATTGTAGGCTTTATAGGTAGTTTTAGATAGGCTTCCACCAGCTGTAGTCAAACCACACATACAGCCACGTATCAAGCCTCACAAGGATCCACAAGAGGAGCCACGCATGGAGCCACGAGCTGAGTCCCATGTCGAGCCACGTGTGGAGCCCCACGTTGAGCTATGAGGGGCACCACTTGTGGAGCATTATGTTGAGGTGCCAGAGATAGAGGAGGTTGGTTCAGCCGATAGGGCTCATAGCAGGAGCCCTTCAAGTCATGCTAGGTATGATGAGGCAGTACGAGTAGAGCACATTGGTCACAGGCCTTATGACTATTACACAGATGAGCCTATCAGAAGGCCTAAGGACAGAGGAGACCCCATTAGGGATTTATTGAGGTTGAACCCTCCTACATTTGTCGGGACCACAGAGGGAGCTAAGGTAGAGGCTTGGCTTATCAGCTTAGATAGATGCTTCATGTTGCATCCTTACGAGGGCAACACGAAGACCCGTGTGGCAGTACACTTGTTGCGAGATGCAGGAGCTACCTGGTGGTGCACTAAGGAGTGCAAGTGTCACCTTTCCATAGACACCCTCACATGGGAGACCTTTATTGAGTGCTTCAATGTGCGATACTTGACAGATCATTATAGGCAGCATCGTATAGACGAGTTCCATGGCCTTTAGCAGAGGGGACTTACAATGGCATAGTATGAGGGTAGATTTACTGAGTTATCCTGATATGCAAAGTATCTCCATGATAAGAAACTCCTAGTGCATAAGTTTATCAGAGGACTGAACCATAGTATAGCAGGGCCTGTTTGGATGAAAGACCCCCAGATTTTGAGTGATGCTACCAAGAAGGCATATATCACTAAGGAGATTCAGGGATGAGGGCAGAGTTCAAGCCCTTAGTTTCAAGATCAGGGACAGCAGCAGCATCAGCAGAGTTTCTGCAAACCATCATAGCCATGTCATAGAAGAGGATTCAATATCACACCCTTACCTCCTAGGCCCCCATAGTAGTAGCAGCCACAGCATCAGTAGAGAGCTAGGATACAACAGAGGTCACATGGCAGACATAATAGAGGTTGGCAATAGTAGGGCCTGCATAGAGATTAGAGGCAGCAGGGACCACTTGTGGGACCCACGAGGTCGTAGCAGTCTTATAGGGGCTCACAGGGGTCTACTGGTAGATTAGGATAGTAGCAATCAAGTAGGACTCAAACTGGATAGGTA